>VZTH01007612.1:0-157426 GCA_013397815.1 Aleadryas rufinucha
AAGACCAAGGAAAGGCATCACAAGGATGCTGTTTGGTTTTAGCAAACTGTCTTCTACTCACACCTGTTCTATGTGGTACGTTCATACTTTCACTGTAGACACAGATGCACGTTGAAGATTTTTCTGCAATATACAGTGCAGAAACCAATAAAGGATATATTTGTGAGCTGGAAAATTTGGAAATATTGATTATATGGGCAAAATTTGATTGTTTGTGATTTTTTAGCCTAGATAAGAGACTGGAATTTTTATCTGACTATAATTTTTCTTTTTTTGCTCCTCACTAGGCTGACAGTTGTTATCCCTTTGAAAATATTTATCTCTGAGAGAGCATCACAGTCCAATATTACAAGTATAGAGACTGTTTTTCTTTCTTTTAAAAGAAAAACCTTACCAGCTTCAGTTACTTCATAGTCCTTAATATGATGTCTCTAAAAGTCAGGAACAGCTGGAGCTGATTTTTTTTAGGTGTATGGTCTCATCAATAAACAGGTTGCACTCACTCCTACAATTCTTTCAGTTTATTCATCGAACAGTGATGACTGTAATCATCAAAAAAATAATAGTTACTATTTACTGAGAGGGGCAGCCACTTGTTTCCAGTGTTGCCACCAAGGCTCTCACAATTGCTTTCATTCCTCCAGGGAACTTCACAGAAAGAGCACCGCAGACAATTATTGATTACATGAACTCTGCTAAGAAACAAGGCTAAAACCAATACTAAATACCAGAGATCCAAAGAAGCTCTTGGAAATGCAAGCTGGCTTTAGGCACTTTGTAGTTCTGCAGTACCAGTAGATGCTGCCCCTTACTCTTCTCCTTCCAGACTTTACAATGCTGCAAAACTTTATGTCCCTCTAGAGATGTGTTTGCATGTGGCAAAAGGGGAGAATTACTTCTCCCTCAGTGAAAGATATGTCAAAAAAGTATTCAGAGACAGAACTGCAGCAAAATGATAACAGCAGGCAGATTTGCCAATTTCTTTACAGATACAAATTTACAATTTACTTTTATGAGATGTTACAGATTATTATAACTTTTACTTATTTTATGGATTTTAAGGAAGAAAAAGATAAACCCCATAAAATTTATAACCATTTCTTTCTCTAAATAACTGATTCAACAGCAAATAGAACTTTACTACAGAGAACTGAACAGTCACCTGCATGACAGAACTATTCATCAGGAACACAAAATATGCTGTGCTGGTTCAGACACGTAGGCATCAAATTGGGCCTTTTTTACTCTAATTAAAAAACCCTTAGATATCTGCAAACTATGTTATTCCAGTTTGCAGCAAGGTGTCATTTAGTTTCCTCAATGGCTTTGTAGAGTCTAGGTCTTAAGACATCTTTTGAGTTTCACATATAAGATACAATTACTCCAAAAATCTCACAATGGATATAAACAAAGTAATTACGCTTTCATCTGAAATCTCACATGGAAGCCTCAGAAACCAATCTTTGTCTTGGAATTTGGCATATATAATAAATCTACTCCTGCTACCAACAGATACCTACGCTGTCCCATATTATTTCTTTCCATTCTTTTCTGTTGATTGCTATTGCCATTCAAATTTGAAAATGCCATTCACTAACAAATTACAATAAAAGCAGTGGAACACAGGCTTAAGGAAAAATTAAATAGTGACTGGCAATAAACCAAAGAGATTGTCCAAGAAATCAAAGGATATGGAAGAGAAGTGAATCTTATTTTTTTTCCCTGATAGCACACATCACTGCCATTTTAAATCAAGGACTTATTTATAGTTGCCTGTTTATACAAACAGTCCCAGCTGCCCACCATATGGAGACCTAGTTCCCACTAAAGTTTTCCTTACTGCATATATTTCAGTATAGACCCTCAAAGTATTAAAGCAGCAAATTCCTGAAGAGGTTGGTGACAGAAAGGAGAACCCAAGGCCTCCTTGTTCATGTGGGCCAAGAAGAAATGTAAATGCTCATTGCTAAGAGACAAAAAGTGGATGGCATAGCAGGAACCAGGTTTGAGGAGGAAACCAACTCTCTGTGAGGATTTTTTTTTTCTGGAGTAAAATGTGTATCAAACCTAGAATTTATGATTGAGTTTTCTTCATCTCTGCAAAATCAGGAAGAGATTACATTGTCCAGAGTATGAGATCATAGATGTTTTCAGCACCTGCTTATACTACATAGGGAGAAATCAAGACACTTCCTCACCTTCTTCTGTACTCCTCCAAAGTCAGCCTGTCTTTGGATCAGTCCTTGGTTCAGCTACTTTGATTCCATGCTGGCAAAATGTATTATTTAGGAAAAAAAAAACCTGTCCTAGTCATGGATCAGAAGGTCTACAAACATAATGTAACTGTTATCTAAACCAGATTTAAATCACGCAGGAAATTAATCTGGAAAGAAGAGTATGTGTGATAGGCTAATCTAAACACTAGTGTAACTAGTTTAAACTGTGGTTAAATAGAGATATGCTCTTTTGGAAACTGTCTTCTTGTTCCTGGAATAGTTCTGCATGCATAGAAAGATACAGAATCTGGCTTTTCAAATGGCTCTATACATATTAAAAAGAAAAAAAGTCTGCAAGGAAAAGAGTCAGAGGCACACATCTTCACAGTCACGTGGATTAGAACATTAGGAAAACAATGTTTAGACTATTACAAGTATCTCAACCTAATTACAAAAAAAAAAAAANCCAAATAAAAAAAAAAAAAAAAAAAAAAAAAAAATCTGTCTTCCAGATTTTGCTAAAACCCATCTGCTATTTTTACTTTTTTTTTGACCCCATCTCACATAGAGGATGCATTTAGAATAAGTTACTGTGTATAAGGTTTAAAAAAGTAAAGCTGGGTCCTAATTTGGGAATAAGAGAGCAACGATTTTATAAACTATATATCTCTGTGGCTGACAGAACTGAAAAGATGAAAAATAAGGCTGAAAACATGAGCCACGCCAGATTATCAAGATTCCTCACAGCAGTACAGAGATACAGTGTCTCATTTGAGAAGGTTATGATTTGTAGTGAGCACATGATAATTCATTTAGCATGTCTACATTAATGTGATAAGAGAAAAAAAGTAGGAACAGGAACAGAAAAGTTAAGAAATGCTAAAATGCTAAAGCTTTGAAATGCAGCCAGTGTTTTTCTCTAGAGTAACAGGAAGAGCTGTGCTTTAAATGGGCATAACAATACAGTTTTAAAACTTTATCTTCTGTCCATATCTGAAAATTTCGGAGAAACTGAAGGGCATGGTCTCAAAACCTTGCCAGTTAGGAGGATTTGCCACATCACATACGTGCAATAACTTTTGTCTATGAGGAAAGCCTGAAAATGGCTCACACAGAAAGGTACTTTTTAGATACTTTTCATTCTCAAGGGATGTGAAGCCAGAATTAGCATTTTTCTTATTTAAAAGATGACCTTGCTCCAACAGAAACAGCAAGAATAGAACTGATATACATGTAAAATATCCCTTGTTTAACTCTTTGTTTTTACAAATATTATGTGTCTTCTTCATCTCATAAAAGGTAAAAATCTTGTGGAAGACGGGCTCGTAATGGCTGAGTGAGTGGCAATGCCATTCATAGTATATCAGAGATTTTTCCCAGACATATAAGAAATCTTGAGTAGGGTGGAGGTTTCTGATCCCTGTCCATGTGTGAAAATCAAGCAATTTTCTCCTTCATTCAAAGCTTGTCCCTCCTGAATGCTTATGAGCAGCAAATGACTTCAGTGAGAGTTACCTATTTGCTCACCATTTTTGTGAAGATCTTTCAAAGCTTCCACTGTGAAAAATTAACTTATCCCTGTTCAGACTGACTAGGAGGTGACAGAGAGGATGACAGAAGCTTTGTTTTTCCAGGAAAGCAATTTACTGGGGAAACATCACACAAAATAAAAAGAGGACTTCACCATTACATGGCATGCAATAGTGACTAGGATACTGATTTATATTTCATTTGCCCAACAAAAATGTCACAAACACTAATGGCAGTATCACTTAATGGGCAGGTCGCTGAACATGATCACATTTTGGCAATGCATTGTTCAGGCGGATCCATCTGGGAGTAATATTTCAAGTTGTCTGCTAGGGACTTGGGCTTTTTACAAACATGTGATTTTATTTTGTTGGCATAATAGAAATTTCTATGGAGATACTGATTACATGGAAAGTAGAGCAAATTTTCCTAGAAATTAGCCAGAACATGAGGGATGAATTCCCACAGAAACAAAGGACAAGCACAATCTTGCCTCAACACTTTTTATTGTTCCTTATCAGTGTGAATGCTTCAGGGTAACACCTTCCACAATGGAACACAATGCTATATGCGTTTCTTTGCATATGTGATAACTAATCAATCTGCATCCAAAAGATATTATAATATTGCTGTGGGGAGGACAGCACAAAAAGAGATGGAGAACAGCATCTAGCAAGCAATCAATATGTCCAGTATAAAACAAGAAGTGATTTGTGTTTCCAAACCCTATTGCTTACTAGATAAGAGTGTGTATTTTGGTCCAAATTTTAAAAAGTTTCTAAACACCCCCGGATTAAGAGGTTCGAGTTATGTTTCAGTCTTTGTAACAGGAAATAGTTTATTTAAAAAAAAAAAAAAAATCATACATTTAGAATGACCAATCCTGACCGTAGACATTTGGAAAGACCCTGAGTACAGTATTGTTACTGCAGATTTTTTCTAGTGGCCTTTGAAGACCATTACACTAGAATTCACTTTTCAACTATTAAAATGGAATCCTGAAATCATAGTGGCATTAAACAGCTGTACTTTTGTGCAATTTTTTGTGCTACAGCAACCTTATCCCTTGTACTACGTCAGCTTGCTCTAAGTTGTGCTTTGAACAGACCACACATCTCTAGCTGACTTTATAGAATTTTTTTCCTTGCAATGCTGATCTGTTATAATTCTTTAACCTCCTCTAAAATCATACTGAAGCTTATTCCACACCCACTCCAGCTCACTTGTTACAGCCCTCTGTGGAGGGCTATGCACAGCAGCAGATACAGGCATCTTCACCTGCGAATAAGAGAGCGCTGTGCTCGCCATCAGACAATGGTGCTCTCAAGTCCTCACAACCAAGATCCCCTCTGAGCTGGCAGCCTCCAACAGTCTATCCATGCTTCCTATCTAGCCACTATCAGAAGCTGCAGATTAGTCTCCTGTGCTATTTTGAGATTAGCAATATCATATAAATGTTCTGTTTCCTTGGCCTAGTAGTTTGTGAGAGAAGCATATAAGCCCATTCAGTCACTGTCAGCTGGATGCACACACTTTTCCAGGAGATGTGTTTGCACGTATACAAAGATTGATTTGGCTTGGGATTTTTCTGATGAAAAATAAATAGAATGGACTATCCCAACCACCCCACTCCTCAGACTTCTGCACAGAGGTGAGAAACGAAATAATGCACAGCTTTTCCCAGAGCAATACTGTTGCTGCTGCTTCTCAGCTCCCTGTAAATGGGGCAGAAAAATCCTGGGTTCATGTCCCTCCCACTGGCACAAAGCTCAGAAATCACGTGCTTTTCCTCTCTGACCCAGTCCTCACTTACAACTGAGTTTAATGTTCTGGGTCAGGAAACTGTCAAAAATACATCGTTTCATTAAAAAAAAAAAAAAAAATTCCTGTTGAAAATTTAACTTCCTTTAGACACTTCCAAAGTGAAAAAATAAATAAGAGTTTTAAAACAAAAAAAAAAAAAAAGAAAAAACATTTCATATCTCTGATTATGTTAAATTTTAAAAGTTTTTTGATGATGAAAATGAAAAATTGAAACATGTGCTATTACATTGAACCATACATTTCAAGAAAAAAGATGTTTTCATTCATGTTAGGTTTATACAATATTATTACAGTTGAAAAAAAAATACTGCTTTTATGTCTAAAACTTGGAATACAAAGTCCAGCCTTTTTAAACAAGTAAGTTAATAACAGACCAAGAACAGTCACCTGCTTTTCTGCATTTCCATTATCATTTGCTTATTCAAGCCTCATAAAATGGAACAACAGAATTCCACAGTTTTTAAACTTCTAGTTATGAGAGGAAATGTAAAAAACCCCAAGTACCTGTATACATAAATAGATAAAGAAAGGAATCCCTTTCAATTAATTTTCAGGGAACTTTCTATATTTGATATATAAGAAATACATTTCCCTGCATTTTGAGATCTTTATTCCATAAACTGAACTAGAAAATCAAAGATATATTACTTATTTATGAGAAAAGTGTCCTAAATGAAAAAGGACTGAGAGAAGAAACGACCCAAGAACAGCTCGTGTTTTTTTCAAATACCTGATTCTTGATCCTCTAGTTCCCTGCACTGAAATAATGGAAGCTCCTAACTACCTCATGGAGATACATTCAGTTTGTATACAGTTCTTTAAAGCAATGACTTAGAGGGATTTTTAGCCAGAGAAAGTAGCTTTGAGATCTAATCACTAAGGTAAAAAAATCTGGACTCCCTGGAAGCAGGGGCTCAAATTCTGGCTGGCTCATCTCATCCTTTCATCTTTCAAAGGTAGATTAAATTCCATGTAGCTTAGCATACAGGGGTCCTCCACAGGACTTTAAAAATATGAAGTCCTATCTCCTCTAAGTGTTGTTAAATATAACATCTTTTCTCTTTTTTCCCCCCTCTTAGAAATAAATCCCAGAACTTGAAATAATTTTTCTAAATACATTTCTCTTTTACAGATGGCTCCCTACCTTCTTGTCTTGAAGGTCTGCAGCTTTATTTCCTTGATTCTTTATTTTAGTATAACAGACCCTCTTCTATAGAATTGTTCTATTCCACGGGCAGCACTAGCGGAATCAGGGCCCAAAGGAATATAAGCATTTCTTCCCAGTTCAAGATGTGCTCTTTTAATTTCTTTAAATTGTAATCAGACACACTGAAAACACTGAAATAAAATTTAAAACTACCTTTAAAAAGAGGAAGAAACCTCAGCAAATATCCCAATAACTATTGACTGTCTCCTAGAAATCCCTATGTGTACTGAGAAACAGTCTGAGGAAATTAATGACAGTGGCTACTACAGTATGAGCTGAAATTTTTAGAGCTAAAACCGTTGATACATATTACAAGCATCAGCGATTGTACACGTGTGCACTAGGGACCTAATTTATGCATTTAATGACAACTAATGCATTACACAACCTTATATAGTTTGGTAGATATTTGGTATGGTTTGTCCCAAAGGCTTCTTCAGAAATTACAAAGAACCAAAAAATTGCTAAAAAACCTCATGATAATGCAAAATATCTTGGCAAGAGAGAAAGTGGGATCTATGGACTCATAGTCCTTAGGTTTTTGATGGTTTCTCAATTAAATAAAAAGAGTAAGAAGAAAATGAATTTTTCCATACTTTAATCTTTCTTAATCCTGACTGGGGTTTAGGCATATAATCCAAATAGTCCCCAAAAGAAAGGTGCCTAGGGAAAATGGATAATAATGACTGGACAATCTTGGCTGCTCTTTGGGGAAAAAGGAATCCTAGGAATGAATGCATGGGAGGAAAGTAGAAATGCAGTTCATGAAAGAGGCACTGGCTTGCACAAATAAGACCAGAAACTTACGAGTCTATATCCTCTCCTCAAAAAGCCATAGGGAATACTTTGGTGTACAATGCAACCTATTTTCTGTTGAGAGAGAAATAAAATATAGTATATCACAGCCAATCTTGGTGTTACCACATGAAAAAAAGGAGACTGACATGAAATACCTGTTGTTTCTTTCCTCAGGGTCCTTTCAGTACACCTAGCTCTTGTTAAACATGCAGTGTCTGCTAATATTTCAGAAGGGAAGAAGATACACTTTTAAAATTATTCAGAGCAACACAGCCTGAAGATCTGGATCGGTACTTTTGAAGACTCACATTATTACAAATGTCGCTGACAAATTTTGTGTCAAAACATTGCTTCTCAAACTTTGCTTTACAAGTCGTTCAAGCTGGTAAATGCCAGCCAGTGAGCAGCACACTACATGTTTGTCAGCCCTCTTGAGCCTCCAGCTGTTCAAATCCCTTTGCACAATCCCACCAGGGCTGCAAGAACCTTAGATTAAGTGGTGGTGCCTAAAGTGCACCCTAAAATCAGGAACCAGGCTGAGAAGTTCTCTCTTGCAAGCTGTGTTGCCTGCAGCTCTGTTACCCAGAGATTGTGTAGGGAATGGTCCACAATTACACACAAGACTTTGAGACCCTGGTCATCAGAAGGATGATATAGAAGTCACAGAGCAGTGGAAAAATCACAGAACCACAGAACAGCGTTGGGAGAGACCTTTGGAGATCATCTAGTCCCATGCCAATGCCATGGCAGGGTCATGCAGAGGAGGTTACACAGGAATGCATCCAGGTTGGTTTTGAATGTCTCCAGAGAGGGAGACCCCACGACTTCCCTGGCAGGTTCAGTGCTCTGCCACCCTAAGTGTAAAGAAGCTCTGAGTCAAATGCTAAAAAGGGAGCACAAAGAAAAGCTGAAACAAATCTTGAAAATGCTTTGGCACACTGCCATTTAAAAATAGAAGGAGAGGGCATTTGGGTTACCAACTCTGAGTTCTTGTCACCTTGCCACATAAAACCCTGCTCTCCATTGAACAAGTTCTCTATTGATCTTTCCCAAGTGCTGCAAAACCTTGTCTTGGGCATACTCTGGGCTACCGTGTGACATTGCAAATTTGTTGTGCTATTCTTGAAAGTGCTTTTCACTTCACTTTGGGTGAATCAAATACGATAAGCACCAAAGCAACAACAATTATTTTAATTAATCAAATTAATCATTTAATTGATTAATTCTGAGAAAGGTTTCAAATTGAAGAATCATCACGAATCAACTATTTTACACCTAGAACACAATCGTTCCTAAGTTCTGCTCCTTAGTGTCAGTCTGTCAACACAGTCAACCTGTTAATATAAATTAATATAAGGGACTGAATATCCACAACTAAAAAAAATGCACAGGCACTCTATTAATTTCTTCTTTTCTATCAATCACTAGGTTAAGTTTTACAAAGCCCTCCAAGAAAGTAGTGGCAGTGAATGTGAGTCTAAGTCTTTTCTCATGCATAGTGTACCAGTGCGCGTCTAAGTCAGCACTTGCTTAATTTGTTCTCAAACAATGAGCTTCAGTCATAGTCACCTACTCAAAATCCTCACTAAACAGATATTTTAAAACATTTTGAACATTGAGGAATCTTTTTTGGTTTTGTTTTTGTTTTTTTTTTCTATGCAAACAATTGTATTAAGTTAGATTTAAATCAATACAGGGATTGATTGAGAGTCACTATAACTTAGGTTATGATCATTTCTGCAAGAGTGTCCCAATGAAATTCAGGCATTTTTTCAGAAGATATGCATTGGCATGAAAGCATAAGCTTTGTAATTCCCCCAGCACCATGCAAATCAGCAGTGACCATCTTGCTAGAGCCGACTGTGAACCTCGCAACACAAGTGATGCACGATGCCCAAGAACAGAGTATAAATCTCAGTTTTATAATAATGTCTACAATGGAAAAAAGCTTGAAAAATCCCAGGGAAACAGTACAAATGCAGCTGCTTTGTCTGGACCTGTTCCTTTCTTCCTGCATTCTGTGCTTCAAAGCAGCATTGGTTACTAACTGCAGCTGGACTGACACCTCCAATATGATATCTGCTAATATTTATATTTTGATAGCAGCCACCAACACATCACACACAATGCATTCCCCACAAAACTCATAGGATAAATAAGAAAACAACAGAGAGATGGCTAGCATCTATGCAAAACGTAGCATGTTTTACATTACATCTTTACACATTTAGGTAACTTAATTCACCCTGAAGTATATCTGACTTTAATACTGCAATATTTAATTTTCATTTGTTCACCACAGTGTTCAAAATAATGATTAAAAAAGAGTATGATTTAAGGGGATATTTCAAGACAGTGCTATAAAATCATGAGACACAATATGACAGGCACAAATATGAGATAAGAGCAGTCATTCAGAACAATGTAACTAGAAAAACAGACCAGGCAATGTGTTATCATATGTATGGGAGATTAAAAATATTTTGTTATAAAACTTTTGGACATTTTGGAATTAAAATATTTTCCTTTCCACATTAACTGTCCATTTGAAAGTTGACTTTACTTTAAATTATGGTGAAACAACAGATTCGGTGGACTTACAACTTCATTTGCCTACGACTGGTATTCTGAATAAAACATGTCAATCTACTGCCTTGCTGTGATTCAGAGCATGGCTGGGTGGCTGGGTGGCAGCGCATATGAAGACAGAGTGCATGATTAAGTGCACAGCTAGTCAAGTGGACAAATTTGCAAATTCAAAACAAATCCTCACTTCAAAGTTCCTCATTACAGGCATTCCAGTCACCTCACTGCTTTGGCTACGTACCTCTATGACAACAATATAAACATTTCAGTGAAATCCTAAGGTTACATCACTATCATAATGACTGCAATTTCCTCCCTAAGTCCTTGCACATGAAGGTTTACAAGGAGAACTTGACTTGTCACCTTGTGCAGCATGGGACTGGAGAGGAGCAGGCAATGCAAGGGGAACACAGCTGCAGTGAGAGCTGGGAAAAGGGACAAAGGGACTGCTGCCTTCCCACCCCATGTTTCCTGTGTCTGCTATCAACCTTGTTATTGAAGGACTCTTGTTTCTTTGTTATCAGCCCCTAAAGTAGGACATGAGCCATCTTAGCCTGCTCAGTTTACTGGAGATTCAAACATACATTTACCTACAGAAATACCCTTGCACAAAAGTCTCAGATTTCTAATAAGGAACCACCTTTTTATTCTGCCTACTATAAACCATCCCAACCACAGAGCTAAACTAAATATGTGGTGATATATGCATTTTAAATGCATTTTAAACTTATTAAAATAATAAAAATACACATTTATTAAAATGTAAAATTATTATCTATTAATTTTAAAGTTGGTCAAAAGGGATAGGAGACAAGAAAGGGAAAAAAATTATGGTGAAGTTGAATTGCCTAATTAAAATTATTTTTAATATCTTTCATAGAATCATAGAATAAAGTGTTGGAAGGGACCTCTAAAAGTCATCTAATCCAACGGCCCCTGAAATCAGCACACACATCTTTCAATTGATCAGGTTGCTGAGAGTCTCATCCAATCTGGTCTTGGCTACTGCTAGGGATGTGGCATCCACAGTTTCCCTGGGCAATGTGTTCCAGTGTTTCACTGTCCTCATCATAAAAATAAAATTTTCCTCATATGTAGTCTGAAACTATCCACTTTCAGTTTAAAACCATTAACCCTTGTCCTACCACAAGGCCCTTATAAAAAGTCTATCCCCATCTTTCTTGTAGGTCCCTTATAAGTCATGAAAGGCTGCAATAATGTCTCCCTGGAGTTTTCTCTAGGCTGAATAAACCCAACTCTCTCAGCCTTTCCACACAGAAAAGGTGCTATGGCCCTCTGATTATTTCCAGGTTCATGTCTTCCCTGTACCGAGGTCTGCAGAGCGGGACACAACACTCCAGGGGGGGTCTCACCAGAGTGGAGGAGAGGAGCAAAATCGCCTCCCTCACCCTGCTGGCCGTGCTGCTCTGGATGCAGCCCAGGATACAGTTGGCTCTCTGGGATGCGAGAGCACATTGCTGGGCCACATCCAGCTTTTCATCCACCACTACACCCAATTTTGGAGAAAGTTAAAACCAATACAGAAAACCTCCTACTTGCCACAGTACAGTAATGTTGGTATTTCATTAGCGTTCACTGCCTCTATTGTTTAACCACCTGCTAACCATTTACAGTAGGAACAAAAGCTAGTTTTGAAATGCAAACAAATAATATTGGAGGGAAAAAATCCTGTAAAGTAGAAAGGAAAAAGTAATATTTCCTTAGTATATACAATGAAATTGTAACCTTATTTAAATGTTAATGAAAAAGCTTAGAAATTTTACTGAAGAATTTTCTTCTTTAGACTTTTGTGACTAAGACTCTTTACTGTTTTTCATAAAACTTTTAGGTTCTCCATCAATAGAAAACATGTCTAAACTTTGACATTTTGTACTATTTTTTTTCCTCAAGGTTTACCTAGTCTACTTGGAACTCTCAGGTCAACAAAGTTTTTATTCAGTCCAGCATTAGTTTCAATTACTATTCCTTTTTGAAAGCACTTAGAAAAAAAAAAAAACAAACATTTTATAAATTAGGGAAAAATATGTGCATGGCCTCTTTCTTTTTTTATGTATTTCAATAGTGTTAATATCTAGCTGCAAACAATTATTTTCCCATGTAAAATAGTTTTAATAACTTGAAATTAAGTTATATGAAACAAAAAGCACGTTTTAGACTGAAATACTGATTAATTTGAAGTTAATGGCTGTTTTAAAGTTGACTCTAAAATGGAAATAAGTGTTGTGTATAGGATTGGCCTGCTTTTATTATACCACCTACTTCAGCTCCTGTAAGCTCCTATGTGCTTAGACTATCTCTACAGAAACCCATATTGCAAAGCTGTCAATATTAGAGGAGCTTGGCAGTACAGATTTACTGCCCTCCTTGCTCTTAGGAATGATGGCCTGATTAAGTTCAGCCTGTAGTCTCGTCATGGGGTGAAAAAGAAAGGTAGAATAAATTACTCTTACAATTAGATAGTTCACTAGGGTTTTTCAATAGTTTCCTAGTCATCCTCTCCTAGAAGACATATTATCTTCATATCGTATCAGGCTCCCTTGCCTCCAAGTTATCTCTGTAGAGTAGGGAGACTAATGGATTCTGTTGCTTGTGTTGGGGTCCCTGCTCAACAGTTACCCCTGCAAGCACCCTGAAAAGAGCAAGCAGCATAGCTTGGATGAGCAGACTCTAAAATATTCCTACAGAAGAAAGCTTCACCCCCCCACCATTGTTTTGATACAGAACTTCAGGCTGAGTTGAGAGACTCAGTTCCAGTAGGAGTTTGATAAAGCCGAACATGCGTGACACAGCGATGGTAATCTTCTGTCACAGCCTGATGCTCAGAGCATTAGTCACCCCTAATAAAGCACTGAGAAATGAAGGAAGGCAAGCAAATAAAACTATAGTGATCTACTGAACACAAAGGCTTGGAACACAAGATGGGAAAGAATCACTCCTGTTGCAATGAAAATACTTTTAATTATATATATTCAATGAAAAATGAACTATTAGAGAGAGAATAAAATACTTCCAATTAATGGAAGTAATGTAATGTTCAAACTTAAATGAAATATTTTTCTCTTGAGGGTTTTGCTGTACTATTTTATTTAGCTTAATGTAATTTAAATTATAATCAGAATGGTTTTGTAAGCCCCCAGAGAAATGAACTTTATTTATAATGTATTTCCTTTGAAGTGTTTATGGAAATCATGCTCTTCCTGAAGTCTGCATTTCACATACCACCTACAGCTGCAAACTAGTCAGTCCTCACAAGTTAAACATGATCTGTCTGGTGAAGTGCATTACAAGAAAACCTGAGATTTTTTTTTAAATGCTAGAGGAAATAAAAATTTGTAATTCTGCAAACTAATAGTCTTCCTTTCAAAAAAAGTTATTGAAAGATCTTCATTGATAAACATTATGTTTTTTCAGAGGGAATGGAACTCAGCCATAATCACTTCACTTGAGTTTTTAATGCACATAATGAAAGAATAATTGTTTCTACTATACCCTAGAGAGAGTTTCAGCTGGGAAAATTTACATTCTGTACACTTGAATTTAAATACATAAATATTTCCATCTTTCATTTAAATCAAAAATCCCTAAAAATTTAATTCTAGTATAAAGAGCAGATTTTCTTTCAGGAGGCAAATTACAAATGCCTAGTTTGTGTCACCTTTTTTCTTCCAAGTAATTAAAATTATCTATTTACCAATAAATAAGCAGCTATGAATGAATCAGTGGAACCCCAGTCTATGTGCTCTCCTCACCATCAATAGCTACTGCATTGAGTTGCTTAAATAACTAGAGACAAAGAGGAAATTGTTTCTAGAAAATTAATTTTGGCCATTAATCATCTTTATAAAGCATAATAGTACCTTACCCTCGTGGACGAACCATTAGCTTAACACGCCAGCACAGACATACAAGAGTCTAAGCTGTGATGCTTCTCCTGAGATAACGCCACACCAAGTCACTTCAAAGGGAATAGGCAAGCAAGCACTGTTAAGATTTGGCTGACTCTGCAACTGCTTACAGCATGATCCCCTGACAGCCACAGTCACCGATTACATATGCTTTGAAATGACCCTTCCTTTTGTTAAACCTGCTTTTTTGCTCTAACCTACTACCAAAGTCGATAAATAAATAGAGAACTAAATTAAAATACAAGTTCTTATTAGTCTTGGATTAAGAGATTGAATCATTTTTCAAGGGATAATATATAGGAGCAAATGTTTCTTTGGAGCTACTCTATAAAACTCTGGTGTTAAATTTCTGATTGAGTTGGTAGATTTTATCAACATCACAACGTTTCAGGTAGATTAAAATTCATTAAAATATTTACATCAAATTTATGACTATATGAACAAATATGAATTAATTTTTAATTTTTTTTTTTTTTAAATAATCTTTCTCCATATACTACTGCACAAACCTTTTAAGAAAAGACGTTACCTCTGGCCCTCCTTAGATTAGACATTATCCAGTTCACCCCTGAAAGTGACACCAATTGTGTTAGAAATTGCACTTGGTTTTAGAGACCCAAGACGTACCACAACCTTTGCAAATACCTATATTTTGCTAAAAGCTACTCAAGCACAAGTATTACTCGCATTACATGACAAATGCACATCACAGTAACCATTATCCTTGCATTTGAGGTGAGATTTTAAGATCCTGGAAGCCCAGTCTAGCTAATGTACCTGTGCTAAGCAAGATAATGCTGTTCCTCTTGATGAATGTAACATGTTCAGAACAACTGACAAATTCTGTTTAGTGCTCTGCACATTTGTCGGTAACAAAGAATATTATTTTATTATTTCTTTATAGATATAATCCCTTAAGAGGTAGCATGACAGTGTAGCATAAATCTAAAGTAAACTATTGATTTATTTGCATGAATGGCTTTGTTGCCATTAATTTATTATCAAGAAAAAACCCCAAACAACAGATATTAATCTCTGGCTTTTCTGAAAACGGATTATATGGGTTGGTGCTTTAACCCTTCATTTTTTGCTCACTGTTTCCCCACGGTCACATCAGAGTCCAAGTGACAAATATTGCATGTCTATACAGGAAGAGAGATGTGGACAGTAACAAAATGTACAGAAGTTAAGTATATGAATTTAGGTATTTTCTTTATTACTTTCCTTTCACACTAAAACTGAACACAGTTCCAGTTCTTTTTGGGTACCCTGAAATTCAGCATCAATTATAAAATTTTCTGCAAAAGAATAGTTGTGCCAGTGATACCTAAAAAAAGACATTCTCTCATTCTCCTCAGACTCTATATCCTCTCTAGCATAATAAATGTCTTTTGGGATTGCTTTCCTACCCATCAGTTACAACTGGGAAAGACTTTGGATACTCACAACAGAAAATATGACTTTATTCTCCATTCTGGAGATAGCAACCCATTTATTAATTATGACAACTTAAATTTAATTTTAACCACTAAACCAGAAAAAATATGTTTTCAGTATTTATTAACAGAAAAACTGCCATCTTAGGGAAAAAAATAAAATAAAATAAGAATCCCAAACACAACCTTTCACTTTTTGCAAAATACCTGAAAAACATCTAATTAAATCTGGATTATGGTCAACATAACATGAAAGTCAGCTGTGTATGTAACAGCATGTAATACACCTTGTCATAATTTCAGGATACAAAAGCAGGGATAAGCATTGTTACAGGATTCATCTGAGGCACCTGTTGTTAAAACTGAAGCCATAAAAATTCAGCCAGTACACTCTGAAAATGCTTTACTGAGATGACTTACTTAGAAACCTTCTCCAGACAGACCTGAGTGACTGAAATCTCAAGATGCTCCAGAAACAATCACAATAAACTGTCAGTGTCACAGTCCCAAAAGAAAATGTGAGGAGAGCTGTTTGTTATGTGCAGAGACTGTGCCAGCATGTGTAAATACAGGCCGTCTAAACCACTGCTACACATCTGAGTTTACAGTTCATTTCCACAAAATTAGAAATGCAAACCAAGGTGGAGCTTTTACAGTGTAAGGAATGTAAAAGAAACACCAATTATACTGTAGACATAAACTCTGCAGCTTACCAATTCATGTGAATTATTTTAAGTGCCACTGCAACTGAGACATAAAACAGCATAGCATACAAGGGAGAAAGCAGTCAAGAGACAATAAATGCTGGCAATTTAATCAGAACGATTTAGTCCTTTGCCTAGGTCTGCTAGCTCAGAGGGAGGTGACTTGTTGAAACGAAATGAAGCTAGCATATCAAAACAAAAAGGAAAAATACCCTTTTCAAGAAACTGATTCTAAATTGTTGGATTCGCACCTCTGTTGTAGCAAAACTGAATTATTCTGCAGGGAATTCCTAGAGATAGAATATTGGCTACATTTTATATTTTCTCTGAAACTCACAGAAAACTTGAAGATTTGTGCAGAAGCTCAAGATGATCAACAGAAATAGCTTGAAGGCATCTTTCTTCTGATTACTAATACCATGATCCTCTTCTACTCTTCTTATAGACAATCATAGAGGTTCGTACAAGCAAACCTGTTCAGCCTAACTCTTTCCTGGCTAGCTGTTATTCTGCTAGCTGTGTGGCTGTAACAACAAGAAGCTCAAGGTTTACCAGCTGCTTCAGAATTTATTCAATTTCTCTGCTGGGTTTTGTGCCCATGCTGAAATTTTCACCACTGCAGCTGCTACTAAAGTTAGCTCAGGTACACCTACGGGAATGATGGGCATCACACTTTTGCCAGCTCCCACAACTACTTAAAATAGATGTGGCGAGAAGACCAAGCACATTGTGACATATGACAGTCTACTTTTGTGCTTCTATTGACAATAAAGGGTCTTAATGATATTGCAGTCCATAAATTCCACAAGACCCTGACTCCACAAAGTGAGCGCTTTTGCCAAAAATCAGCTGTTTCCCAATATGTTGAATATTTTCAATGATATTGTGTGGAGATATAAATAGGGTTTTTTGAATTTTACCTACATGGTCCCGTGAGGATCATCAGAGCAGCTAGTTGGATCAGACAGCGTAATTCTGCAGACTCCTCTTTTGGAAACAAAACTGGTACTGTGTCAGCATGTAGGCTGTGAACAAAACAAAAGATGGAACAATTATTAAAATAGATTATAGAAACATGGGGAAAGCACAGACATAAGCCAAAAGGCCTCATTTGAAGCAAGACAAGAAAAAAGCTTTTTTTATTGCCAAATAATACTGGGTTTGCTTTTGCTTTTTTTTTTTTTTTTTTTTTTTTTTTTTTTTTTTTTTAAATCTGAGACACCTAGTTGAAAATAGAACAACTCAAGCATGCATTTATCACACAGAGATCTGGAGCAGTGGTAATAACATGGTACTGACAAGCCTTTGGGCTGCTCACATCTACCTCCGAAGGGCTATGTATGATCACATTATTTTCAGATGTTTTCAAACCTGGCGACCAAACTGGACTGAAGGTAACAACTTCTCCAATACAGTACAAACAGTCATAGATTCACAGAATACCAGGTTGGACCTTTCCTGGCAAAATCACAGTCTTGACAAGATAGCCCAGCAAACTGTCCAGCTGAATCTTAAAATTGTTCAGAGTTGGGGGATTCACCATTTCCTGGGGAGGTTATTATTATAAGTCTGCAGCTGAGTCAGCAAGCAAACTTGTGTAGGTTGTGCATGGAAATGGGCACCTCTGGCAGACAGGGAGATGGGATGCTGAGCCCATTCAGACCAAGGAGCAGGTTGACACAAAGGTAAAATTAAGAACTGGGGTCTCCTTTTCTTCCAACTTCTGCAGTCTTTCAAGCTAGCTAATTTAGAAAGTTGGTCTAGAATATTATTTTTCGTGTAAAAAATTTAACAGAGGAAGCAAAAATATTAATAATTAAAACCTAAACAAAATACTTCCCTCTGCAGAAGTTGTAAATTTCTGAATTCAGAAGTGTAGGGGAAAGATTAATGACTGACCACCATGTTCCATCTCATTACATATAATTAAGGGCCAAGTAGAACCATGTGCCATTATTATCCCATTTATTGCATGCCATTGCAGCCTAAGGCTTCCAGACCCCTTTGAATAACTTAAACACAGAAGAGTGAATCTAATCAAGATGTTTCACAGGTTTTCCTAGTGTCTCAGCCTTTACCAGAATGCCAAGGGATTTTACTCCCAGGTGTTACAAAAAGTAGGCAACAGACCAGAGAGGGAATATATTCACTGTGCTGCATGTTCCGTTTCTCAGGGAAAAAAAAAAAAAAACCAAAAAAAAACAAACCAACAACAAAACAAAACAAAAAAACAAAACCCAAAAAAAACCCCAAACAACAAAAAAACAACCAACACCAAAACCCAACAGCAACAACAAGGCTGAGGTTACTAACAAAGCTGAGACTATCTTCCAGTTAATTTTCAGAAGGGAAGACAATACACAATTACTACCCATGTACATTGCTGCATGCCAGCCCAGCACTTTTAACACACCTCTGATATGCCTTTAACTATGAAGGTCTCTTCCTCCTCTGGTAAAACACTCTCCTGGAAGACAGCTGTTCCCTTCACTAACCCCGCAGTCAAGAAGTTCAACGAGTCAGAGTGGAAGCCAATCTGAACACCCCATTAAACCAAATGAACACAAGAGAGGCTGTATTTGGATGAATGAACAGAAAGGAAGCAAATCAGATTAAATATGGCCAGAATTTGTATTATTTGTCTTACAAGCAGTGCGAAGCAATTCTTAGCTGGACCCATCAGTGTGGCAAACTCCTTCATAAGATCAGGGTTTGAGCCTCAGCCCAGGCTCACCCTCTCAGTCCAGGATCTGTGTTTAGAAGAGAGACTATCACTTCAAACTCCCTTCCTGAAACATTTCTTTTCCTAGGCATTTCTTGGCCTAGCCATTACACCACTACTCTAACGCTCTGTTCCCAGACAGCACAAGGAAGCGTGTCTGCACCGAGGGTCAAGTGGCAAAGAAGGCAAAACTCTCCGAAAGAGGCAAAGGGCAGCCAGGGAGATCATGTGCATCACTAACCCCCTCCCACCTGAAGGGGTTTTCACTCTGTAAAGTGACACAGAAGCTCTGTAAGGATCTCATGGAGCCTTTGGTGGTAAAGCTCGATCTCTTGGATCAGGAAGGATGGTTCCAGACTTTTCAAGATAGCAGCTCTGATTTTAGTACTTCATTCCAGCGATGCAGCAGTGAATCTACACACTAATAATTCACTCACATAATGAAACTACAATTTGCACAGCATGTACCAATTTTTGTTTAATTGAGGTCCTTAGTGGAATGCTTACATAGTGTCAACATGAAACAACAATGCAAATTACACTTAAAAAAACTTGAATTTCTTAAAATTAATTGATACCTTTCTTTTTATTCAGAAAGTATAAAGGTTGAAAAAGATTTCTCATTTACACTACTAGTGCAGAAAAATAATTTAGAAAACTCTGCTATGTGATCTAAGTCAGTTTTAAGTAACTTGCAAACTTTTAAGACTGAAAACCAACGAAAATAGAAGCCTTTTTTAGTTAGTGAAGCCTCCTTTTAGTTGAGGAATTCAAATTTCTGACAATTAAAACTGGAATTTTAATAATTTCCCTCTTATCAAGTTATTATGCTTTTATTTAGCAAAAAATTAATTTATTATTAAATTAGCTTTTCAAGCTATTCTCAATTAAAAAAAAAATCTTCCCTGTAATTTTCTACTGTATTTTAGTTTTATGCCATTACTACCAAGAATCAGTTTTACCCTCCTAATAATGCTGGTTGTGACTCAGAGCTTTGGAATTCATTGCCTTAATTTACAATAAACTAAGTCTCCTCAAATAAGCTTGTGCTGTTTGTATGTTCAGCTACAAAGCTAATATACTCTACTCTTTATGAATAGTAACCAAAACCAGTTGACAATTCAGCTTGTGCAGAACATCAAGCTCCAGCTGAACAATGCTGTCAACAAACTCCCCAAAACCCTATTCCAGCTATCAGCATGAACCCTGGACCTTAAATTGAAGCCATCACCAGCCACCCCTAAACCTCCTTTACTATGTGTACCCTAGAAAATTTCATTTGAGGGGTGCTTCTAGGCACTCAATCTAGGCTTCTTGGCACTCAATCTCTGCCATAAAACTGTGAGACTGGTCCTATCAGGATTTTAGCTTGGGTGTGTTTTGGGAGGCAACACAGCCAAGGAATTTGAGTTAGGCCCTGCACAAGTGGACACGCTATGAAGAGGAGAGGACTGACATTTGTGGCACCACAAATACAGCTGTAATTTCATTACCTTAAAAAAAAAAAAAGTTGTGGTCTGGACATGCAGGCACTCGATGTTCCAGGTACAGAACTGAAAATCACATTTTATGACTTGCATGATTCCTTTCCTATATTCATGAGAATCCCTACTTAAAACAAGAAGAAACCCTGTGTGCTGCCTTTAGATTTTTATTTATTTTTTATAAAACCTCACTTGAGACTAGAGTGTCAGAAAGGCCTTTAAATAAGAGAACTACTTTTGTGGAAAGCAAAACTATGGATACAGTAATTTCTACCCTGTTTACTTGAGAAGGCAAATTTTCATGCATTGACTCTGCACTGAGAAAATTAGTTCCTGTGTTTCACCAAGTAGGTTCCTCTCTATGAAAAATAAAATTCACAGACTGGTAGAACTTTATACATAATAAGGTATTTCATGGGAGTGTGTATCAAGAAAGATAAAAATGATCTCATGTGTTGAGATATTTTAAATGAATTATGTGCAATTTTTGCCTTGCTGTGGGAACAAAAAAAGGTCTCGAAAATTTGACTTAGTTAAATATTTTTTATTTTCTTGCTGAAATAATCTAATAAAAACCAACACTCCTACACATCACATTTATCAACCTCAAAAATGCCTACAGAGGTACCTAAATAGGTAAAAGGCATTTTAATAGCTGAATGAACATAAATAATATTGAATATGATCCTGATTTAAAAAAAAAAAATCAGAAAAAAAGGCAGCTTCTATTTCCAATGGACTTTAAAGGGCAGAAAATACTTTGATTCTTAAGCTTCAGACATAAAAAAGACTGTAAGCTGGAAGAAGCGTCTCTGCCTTGCACTTCTTTCAGTGGATCTCATTAGAAAAAGGTTAGGATCATTCTAGACCAAGACAATATCAAAGATGGATGGTAAGAGATTGCAACTGCAATGTTTGTACACTTGAAAAGTGCCTCCCCACCGATATGACAGAATAACGTGCAACATGTAGGTCAAAACAGAATTTCTTTGCTGGGACAAATATAATATCACACAAGTTCATCCAACTCACTCTACTTTTATTTATTCAGGATGACTAAACCCAATCATTTTATGCTCCTTTCATTCAGTTTAACAGAGGTAGAAAATAATGATTAACGTCCTGACTTAAGACACTGTTCCTGGTGAAGACATGTCAATTCATAGTACTGTCTTAGCCAACTCTGTTTCAGCTGCTGAAGAACTCGAAGCCTTTAGTTTGTTTTGAAGTTCTGAGGAGTATGGTAAAACAAAATTCAAACATTTCAGATATGATTTTAGTTTGGTAGCCTCATAGCTCAAAAATGGTTCAGTCTAGACATTTCCCATTTGTTTCACTCTAGAATAGAACTTCAGTGTTCTATTGACAAAGCTGAGTGCCTTTTATGGAAATACTCAGTTAGGACTGCTCAGCATAAAGGTGTTCAACTCAGTTCAGTTCACATCTCAGAAGTGCAGATCTCAGACACTACAGTGTCTGAATAATCAGTAGAACAAGCAGGAAAAAGGAAAACATCAAGAAAAGAACACTAGAAGAGTACTTCAACCTAATTGCTCTATTACTTATGTTTTCTACAGATCTGGCATTTAACCACAAAAGCTTTTCAAAATTTGCAGTGATTAGATTCTCTCTTAGATTGTTATTCCCTCAGGTACTTACTGATAACTGACTACTAGTGTCTCTGACAAAGATTATTATTTTACACTGAAATTTTTTAAATGTCATGTATGATTTTATATGACACTAAAAGATAATAATGGTTAAACAGACCAAAACAGGAAGCTCACTATTTGGTATACAATTATATCAGCATTAATGATTTAGGAAGTAGTTCCACTTAACTTTCGATATCTTTGCAGTTACAGGCATCTACCCCTGAGCTGCACAGGCTGCACAATCGACAAAAGAAAAGCTACCATATCAAAGAACCATTCAACAGAGCTGATGTGTTTTAGTTGTTGGCCCTAGGATGAGATGAAGTAAGCTTTATGAGTATCTTATATTCACCATCCATTACGCAGCACATCTAAATCTGTTTTGATTAATCCCTTCCTGAGTGTTCATTTCCCATGACCACATATTGGTATCCTTAATAACTGTTTTTACCAATCCCTTCCATCCAGTGTTTAGTCTATAAATAGTCTGATCCATCCAGCCACTTAGAGTGAGATTAGGCTCCACTATATGCATGGGAGAAAAAACAAACCCCTTCTCATGGAAGACAGCCTTATCTGAAAAAGATGTCCCGAGCAAACATACTGCTCCATTTCTTTCGCACAGAGTTTCACTTTAACAGTTACTCAAAAGTTTCAAGATATTCATGACACTTGTCACAAATATCTTGAAACCCATCTCTACAACTAATGGAGATGGGTTTTGAGACCCATCTCTACAACTAATAAGCCTATGTTTTTTACTGTAACTGATTACTCTAAACAGAAAAAAAAAAGGTCTCATGAAACATTAGACTTTTCAACATTTCAGGAAATATTTGGGTGTGACTTACAAGATACATGTCTTGGTGTGTTAAATCTGAGAAAGTGGGAAAGCCTAAGTAAAATTTTGAATTATCATGAGGCAGCTGAATGTGCAGTAATATGCTGCTTTATCAGCTGGAAGCAGATGGACTTTCCTGAAAAGGGATTTTAAGTTTGTTAATGGAAATGTGCAGCTTGTTCACTGGGATACCCAGGTAGGAAATGCCCCATAATTTGGCCTTTCGTAACTACGCCTGCCAGGCAGTACAGGAAAATCCATGTAATCATGAATTTCTTTCTAAACTCCATTTTGTACCAAGGATACACAAAACTACCCAACAAATGTCTTAATGAAACATCTGATGAGAAATTATGGCATTAGGGATGTTTATAAGCACAGAGGAGAGATAAGCTGTTGGCAAAAGGTGCAATAACCTCTGATACTCACCTACCAACATCCACTCTTTCACATCCACAGGGCAGCCAACAGCCTGGCATGAGGTCACCTGCCCACCTCCAGCCTCAACTGCAGCTTGGGGAGCAGGTGCCTTCCCCTACCTGGGGGCAGGACCCTGGGACACCATGACAGAAATGTCCATGCCATCTCTTGGGGCTATTCCCAGGCACCCAGGGGGTCCCTGGAAAGGTAAGGAAGATATTCCTGCATGCCCCAGGGACAGCAGCAAACATTGCAGCACTAACGCATCCTGTGGTGCGAATGTCACTTGAAACAGGGAAATAAAATCAGCTAAGAAGCCTTGGATTTACCTCTGCTCTGGGCTTCCCAGTCCACGCTGCAGGGCTTTCTGTGAAGAGAGTCAGGGGATGCCCCATGCCAGGTGCAACCTGTTCCAGCTGGCTCCAAGGGTACGGATGAGCCCTGCAGCTGCACTGGCAGTGCTCTGTGGGATGTGTGGCCCATGGAGAGCCCAGGCAGGTTTGTCCTGAAGGCAGCCTGTAGATGCCTCAGGCTGGAACAGGGAGCACCATGAGAAAGGAGAGGCAGAGAGGAGCCACCATCAACTGACCACAAGCCCTGTCCCTGTCCCCCCATGCCACCTGGAGGAGCAAAAACCAAGAGAAAGGTTCACTGTGGGGAAGCAGTCCTGACCCCCTAGGGGAGAACATTGTAAGTATGTTTTGGGACTGTAACATGCCTTTGCTCATGTCTGAAAACCTGTTAACCTCTTAAGATCACTTGCAGAATGGCTCTCTGTGCAGCTGATGTCAAAGATCTGTTGTTAATTTTGTACTGAATTAGTATATAGAACTTCTGTACTGGAAAAAGCAGCTCAGCCATTTCTTTATCAATATCTTCAATTTTTCTTTGGTTTGTTTGTTTATACAAAATAAAAAGCTAAGCAGCTTTTGCCTGGTGAGGAGAAGGGATGAGGAAAAAAAAAAAAGAAAGGAATGATATGTGGAAAGATAAAAACACCGACATGAGACTCTTGTGTCATGCCACATTCTGTCATTAAATTCACAACTTAATCAGCAAATCAGATCCCCAAAATTACAAAGTATACTGTATCATCCCAATGCTTTACTAAAACTAGACAGCCCAGGGAAAATAAACCAGTGGCTTTGCTACCACGGTTTAACTCTTCTGCTCAGATAATACAGGTTTGGCTTTGCTCAGGATTTATTTAATTCTGAGTATTAGGAAAAGCTTGGAACTGATTATTACTAAGGGCAGTAGTAATCAACATCTGTTGTTGATATACATTTACTCAGATGAGTTAATATGAGTAAAACACTGTAAACGACTCCAGAAGCATATAAACTCGGTGATACACGAGATTAAGCGCTAATGGGATATATCTATGAAAGCAGTAGAATGACCTATACCCTAACCAGGGGACAGAGGATCAGTGCAGACCAGAAGGTTTGTGTGCTGTATGTAGGCTTTGACTTCCACAAGCAGTATCATAAGAGCAGGCACTTCTGACTGATTCACGGTAATCGCTCCTGCCATGCAGCACTGCTGAGCTATTCTGTGATTTCACAGGTCATTATGGTAATGGAAGTGCTGTCACCTAGACAAAATGTAAAAGTACACAGTTCTCTTGAGAACTGATGGCAACCCCAGCCACATTTTCTAGCTGGAATAAACATGGGTTTTGCCTATGCATGTTTCCTTCTGTATTTCAATTTAATCTCCTTCTGTATTTCTATTTAATCAAAGAGATAGTGTTGTTTCTATACACTGACAGTAGAAGTAATGTTCCCTAAAGCATAATGGCTCTGTTTTTCCTGTATATACAGTTTTCACAGTGATGCTTTGGAAGACAAAGAAAATGATGGGCTTTTTCTGATAGATGGTCTGACTGGAGGTGACTTAGATTTTTAAATATTTCAGGAAAATTAGATGCCTTAGAAACTGGGGGGAGGACTCATATCTGTTTTCTTTCCCGTTACAGGTAGAGGTGGAAGTATACTGGAAAGCCATTTTTGTCTTCAAGGAAAGCTTAACCGTACCAGAACAATCCCAAAGTGATGTGAACCAGTGCTACCTACCAGCAATACTAACATTTTCAGGTACCTAGCTAGATTCTGTAAAAACTAAACTAAACTATCTTTAAGCCAATAGCCAAATCTGAAGGTAAGAAGAAAAGTAGTCTGGTTAGATTGTCAGGGACTGCTGTGTTTGGCTTTGCTTATTATAGCCTTTCTCTGGACTATGAGAAGCAGAGTTTTTCCTACAAATATGTTTTATTTAACATATTTTCCACTTCTACAGGCACTTAAGCCATTGGCAATATCCTTAATTTCTTATACTTTTTCTGAAGTATCCTGCAATTGTGGCTTTTGACCTTTTATTTAAAGTTACATATTCAGTGGCCACCAGGAACATACCAGTAAAATGCCTTATGAACCTTCTGAACTAGAAATTTACAGAATAATTGCAATGTTGGGGAACAATCCTTAAAAACACAGGTACTTCCCTTCCTATGGTACACAATCACATTAGCTTTATGTTTCTGCTGAAGTAATGCAATTCAAGACTTAATAACAATATTAAATTGCATAATTAATTTAGAGGCATTAAAGAACACCAGGATGTATTGAGACAATTAAGATCTTTAGCAGCATTATCTTATGATATTTTCTGCCTCTGGAAGGCAACATAATATTAACACACTATCAGCCCAAGCAAGGGCTCTCACTGGAATAAGATTTTAAATTACTTAATAAAAACTTTACAGACAAAAATTCTGTGATCATCTTCATGGGGTTCATAAGTCAAGTAAGGTCCTGATTTATTACAAGCTTACAATGTAATTACAGAAATTATGCATCTTGCTGACATTACAGAAAATGAGACAGAAAGCTCAGCTATTTTTCTAAATGCAGCAAAAGGAAAAAATGTCAAAGAGAGAGTGAAAACTCTCAAGGCTGAGCTCAGTCTTACATTAGTATAACAAAATACCAATGCAGAATAACCAACAGAACTCATTGTGCCTTGTTTTCTCCTTGCCAAAAATGTGTCAGTACGGGTAACTTTTGAATTAACTGCATTCAGGAGGAATAATACTACTCCAATGATACAAAAATGATAACTGCATCAATTCTAAAAAACACTCCATTTTGTCCATCAGCAACATCCCTATCGCTTAATTTTCCAGAGAGATAAGAAATGCCATGAAGAGGGCTGTTGATACTATGTAACTTAACTATTTATTTTATTCTGATGTGCATCATTCTTTGCAGGAACTTCTACCCAAGACCATAGGAAAAAAGCCCACTGGCGAATTTAGATTAAACATCCAACACCTAGACGGGTAACTTTAGACAAGCTGGATTCTACCCAAAACTAAGTCAAGAGTCTGAATAAAAATCTATCCCATTCCTTCTTATAAAGCACTGATACTCTCAAGGTCTGAAGATTTTTCAAGCCAGAAAATACGACCCTCTTCCCAGCCATCTGGAAATGGTCTGAAATCCACTGATTGCTAACTAAACTTCTAAATCACCAAAGTAACTAAACTCACTCATTAATTCCTGTATTTCTACCTGATTTGTTTAGCTGTTGTTTAATTAGCAGCATTTATGAAGAGAAATCTAAGCATTAAGAATGTGCAATGAGGAAATGAGTCTGATGTATATAACTAGAGAGAAAATCATAACACCACCAATCTTCGTAAATGTATGTCAATGGAGAAAACAGTTGTCTTCAAGATTCACAGCTAAACTTTGGTTTTCACAAGAACTCTACCAGGGACAGCACATTGTTGAACTGAACCCTGATGCAGGGAGGAGAGCAAGGTGTTTCTCTGCATGTCTGTTCCAAATATAATGAACCCCTTAACCATCCTTTTCCACAGGAAAGAGATTGTCCTTGCATTGACTGGATTATTCTGAGAACACAAAGCTACAGTATCACCCTTTAGGCACCACTTACATCACCTTTCTTTCAGCACAGGTTCTGTGACCTGCAGATATCTTTCTCTGTAAACCTTGGTAAAGCATAGCTTAGTTTCAACAGGCATTAAGGCAGTACTTCATGCCCTCCTATTTTTTCAAAACAGTGCTGCCAGCCAAGAAAATACATTGGTTACAGACAGGAACAGCAGCTGCTTCAACTCTGAATGTCACCATATTCTTTTTTTTTTTTTTTTTTTTTGAAAAAAAAAATTCTTTATATCCTTTTTTACAGTCCAGGAATAAGGTTGTAATCTTGTTCTACATTAAATCAATGAAAGAAATCCAGTTTCAACACCCGTGAAGCAAAAACAAGCAAGCATCCCTAATTGCTTGATATTGGCACTGTTCTGGAAGATTGTTTGGCAAAGCACTGCTGAAAACTGCTTCTGGTGTCATTTATTCCTTTAAGTAGAATAGTTTTCTTATGGGGAGCTAATTTAATGGCAATATCAGTTCAAATCACAGGGTGGTTCTTTAATAGCTAGTAATTTTCAAGGACAGTCTTTATACCTTGCAGCAAATAAATAAATTCCATCTGCAAAACTTTTTTTCCCTACCATATAACATCAAACAAGTCAACTTTTCAAGGTCCTGCTATTTGTATGGTTACACAGTATGAAAATAGCTCTTTCTCAGCCCAGCAAAGGAAAGGAACAACTGGGAACATTTTAATAAGACTAAATTCAAAAAGAAGTACAAAATTATAAAAATTGTGTTGATGCCTCAAACATTGTTATATACACATTAGATGTAAAAACGTTATCTATTTAAAAGCCTACCACTCTGAAAGAGAAGAAGGTAGTGTAAGGAAACCCACGATGGTTGATAGTAAGGGTCCAGCAATGCAAGCTCCCAGGTGGGGCTTATAAACCTTCAACCACGTGGAATTATCTTATTTCAGGCAGAGGGAGAGTAGCTGTTGGTTGTTTACTTGCAAAGATAAGTGAGGTGAATTTCAAAGCAAAGTTAGATGAGAAAGAGATTTGCTCTCATGCAGAGAACAGAATTTTATAGTGGACATGACTTTGACAATTACTCTTACTTAAAAGAAGCCTTTTTTACAACATTCTAGCATTCAAATGACTCGGTAAGCTCATGACAGTCTCTCCAGAAAACTGATGTGAAACCAATCTGTGCCTGTTTAGACACAACCTTTTCCCTAGGATTTTATACTTCAGTGAAGAAGTATAAAACACCTTGTTTGAGGGAAGGGGGGAAACTCCACTCTGAGCAAACATCTCCCACAGCTTGTTTCTGGTCATTTTAACAGTGCAACAGTACTTACCAAAGGATAGAGAAGACTTGCTGGGGTTAACTGTAGTTTTCTTCTCACAAGTCTGAGATGATTAAAAACTCCATAATACACATTAGATTACAGAAAAAACGCTCACCATCAACATACTCTGCTGCTCTGAAGTGGTAAGTTGTTGCCCATATCCTCACCTCACAGTAATCCCAGTTACTAAACTGCTGCAACCCAAATACTCTACTCAAGCCAAAGCTCACCTCAAAAGGATGAGGCACAAGGAAGGGAGTTTCTCTTTTCCACTTCTAAATGCACTGTGCTCAAGTTGAAGAATTAAGGTCACTGTTTCTTAAAAGATTATTTTGATGAAATTCATGATTATTCACTCCTAGACACAAAAGCTTTTAGGGAAAGAAAAAACCCAAAAAATTCGCCCAGAACCCAAGCAAATACTGCAGAAGCAGAAAGTTTAGGTGGTTTGTATTATAGTGTTGAAAGGAATTTTTAGGCTTTAAGCAATAATTCTGGTGCACCAAACACACCCTGCAAGCCTTAACGCAAACCTGTTTGTACAGCACAGCAGTTCCGGTGGGCTCCTCACAGACCAGCGAGTCTCAAGCCAGGATTAGTTACAGAGTAAACAGAGGAACCACACATGTGCTCGAAAACAAAGCCTCACAGAGAAATTTCAGCAACACTTTTCTTTATTTCCCTTTCTTTGCCTTTCTTCAATGCAGGAACATTTTCCCCAAGCTTACAGTGCATGATCTACACAGTCTTCAATCTACCTCTATCTCTTAGTTTAAAAACTAGTTTGCTGAATTCTCCTAAAAGAATTGGGAAGATGGCAACATTGCTACATGTTTTGCAGTGGCATATTCCAGAACATTGCCCTGCAAGTCATATCTGAAAATATGTTGAACTATAACTCATTCACTCCAAGGAAATTAAATTTTTCTTCTGTCAGGGAACCACTGAAGTTTCTTATGTCCAGATTAATTATATCTACTAACTTTAATTTTCCAGACACAGGATGAGAAGATCAGCTACTTGGGAATTCTGTATCTTCAAAGATACAAGTCAAAAACCAAAAAAGTCTGAAAAACCCGTTTTAAGCAAATATATAATATCAAGAGTAAAATATAGATACAAATAAAGTAATAAATCAAAACAAAGAAAAGAAAGGAAAGAAATTTAATCTCTACTATTAATCAGCTGATTCTGAGGAGTGTTTTATCTATTTGACTAGAAAAATATGCAACTGAAATCCTTTATGAATTTTAATAATGAAAAACCTTATTTGTTATTAAACAGAAGTTCTTTCACTTGTTTAGAAATGACAAAAATAGCAAAATCCTACCTCACGTTTGCATATCTTTAAATGCTAACATTATGCAAGAAAAGGAAAAAGGACAATTAGAAAATGGTCTCACTCCTCCTTTCTTGGGTTCATCTTTCTCACTTGCATCAATAAAAACGTAGTTCCTCTTTACAAGAAGGCATTCTAACATCATTGTACTGTTACTGTTTGGAAGATTACTTAAAGTTCTTTGTATTGCTAAAGGAATCCAAATAATCCAGCCATATGCAGTCTTTTCAATTCAGGTTATTTCTTCAAATAGAGCTCAAGCAGATATTAAAATATTTCAGTTTTATATGCTTATTGAAAGTGAAATTATTTTTTGTGCTTTCCAGGTTTTAGCTACAACCAGGTTTGATTTATGCAGAAGAATGTTGCATTTGGAAAAAAAAAAATGAAAAGCATCTTAGAAAATAGTTACTCAAGTGAGATGTGGTTTGGAGTTTATCCCTATATTTTTTTCAATTTTTTGTTTTAAATGTGATAGCTAAACTTCTTCAAGTTTTATCTTTAGTTTTTCTTTTTTTTCCCTGTCAAATACTTATCAAGACAACAATCTTGATTATCTAAGACAATGATCAGTGACAAAAAACCGGAAAGCAATTATTTACAAGTAACTGTCACGTCCACTTGTGGTTAGGCAACAATTTAATTAAATCGACAAAAAGAGACGCTTTCTATTTTTAGGTTTCCTGTTACCAGTGTTAATACAGCAGCCCCTGAGATGGGCTCAGTTGGTTAGAGCCCGGTGCTAATAACACAAAGGTTGTGGGTTCAATTCCCATATGGACCATTCACTTAAGAATTGGACATGATGATTCTTGTGGATCCCTTTGAACTCAAAATATTCTGTGACCTGTGATTTAATACTAGGCTGGCACATGTTGTGCAGTCTTGAATAGTAAGCATGACATTTACTTGAAGCTGAAACTCCATACCATAAAAAAAAAATGTAGTTGAGTTGTACTTATAGTTAAACATTCTCATTCAGGGTGCCTGAAATCCCACTAGGCTATATAGCACCCCTAGTCATCTTCTTGTAATACAGAACTACAACCCAAGAATGCATACCTAAAAAAGAAAAATTAACATACAGACAAAACTCACATATAAAGCAAATATTCATTTCCAATTTAAAGTCAAAGTGTCTAAGCCTTCTCTTCCTTTGCCTCTACTTTGAGCCATGTTCTACCAATAATTTGTGAAATTATTTGCTACAATTCGTGTGTTTGAGGTTTTCACATGCTGATGTGAAACACAGCAGCCATCACAACAACAACCCAACTGTCCATATGCCTTGTGGATATACAGCATATTCAATTTACACCGTATATTTGCAGCTTCCAGCTGTATAGCAATCTGCATCTTTGGGCTCTCTGGCAATACATAACACGCAGATCATTTCACTTCCAAAGGGCACGTGGAGAGAACACGTTTAAAAGGCCAAGAAGTCACTTCATTATGAGAATAGCTCAGAAGTTCTTCCAGCACGTCAAACCCAGCTGCCTAAGGAGCCCATCAAGAGCCAGATGTCAGAAAACATCTTTCAAGAACTTGCCATTTGCATACTGTGATTGCCATCCAAGAAGGAAAAAAGGTGGACGAACCATCTGATGGGACAGGATAGCTGGCAATCCCTGCAGAGTTGTATCCTGATCAAAAGATTTACAAGACTGCTTGAAATAAGAGATGAAAATTAATGGATAAATAATGACAGACAGCATATTTGCATCTAGACCTAAACATGTACTAGCAAATAAAATACATGTTTGTTTTGTTGTTTGGTTTTTTTTTTTATCTTGCCAATTAGTTACATATTTTTGCAATAATGTAAACCTAACTTGCTTATTACTACAGCTAAATTTTGGGACATTAAGAGTACCTGGAATGGTAAATGTGGTTGGAGTGATTTAGTTTTTCTTTGCATTAGTTTTGTGGTTTAATGTTCAAAATTAACAGGTTTTTTTTTTCTTTCACTTGAGCCTGGGGACTTATATTGTGAACAAGATCGGTATTGGGTTTAGAAGCAGGTAATAAATGACTAGTGAAATGGACAGATCAAAAACATATTTTGAAAGTTCTAGACAATTTTTTTTCCTAAACTATCAGAAGTAACATCTATAAACGTTTAGATATATTTAAAAAGAGACTTCTTAAGCTATACTGTCTTCAGTTTTTGCATACTTTATAAGAATTTGACAAAACCCAATAAAAGTATGTATTCTTTCTAGGGAACTGCAACTGAATTCTACAGTTCATAGATCCAAAATAAGCAGTTTGTGTAACCTTACTTTAACTTCATTAACAATAGAAGAATGTTGCCTTGGGGAATTTTTCTTGTTACAAGTTCCTAGAGATGTACACAGAACTCAGATGAAGAGCCAGTCCATAACCTATGCTCTCTCCTTGAACCAGCATTTCCATCAATATTTTACTACTCATTTCTAAAACAATCAGATAACTTTCCCTTTGAATTGTGACTTCAAAGCACTCAAAGTTTTGGTTCTAAAAAAGTTTTCTGATTACATACTTAATCTAATAAAATAGTGTACAAGACTTATTTTAAAAGTATTTTCCTACAAAGGATGACAATTTCTTTGGAATCTTTCTTGTTCCAAGCAACCCTGGGATCATCATTAAATACTGGCAGCTTAAAGATTACCTCTGTGTATTTACCGAATCGTACTCCAGTTCTGACAAGATAAGATAAAAGGATAGTGTTACTAGCCAGCGTCAAGAGTCATGGCAGTCTAAAATGCAGAGCACTTTTCTTGAGGACAGAATTTTTTTAGAATAGGATTTTGAGGGAGGGTTTTTTTTGGTTTTTTTTGTTGTTTTTTTGTAGATTTGGTTTTTTGGGTCAGTTGCTTGGTTTTTGGTTTGTTGTTTTTGTTTGTTTTTTTTTTTCCTAAAGTAGGATAAGAAGTCATGAAACAACATAAGTAAATGGAAAAGAACAGTGTTTTCTAAAGAGACAGCTGAAGTTGTCCAGTAAAGGAATATTATAAAATGCATGGGAGGGAAAAAAAAGCCAAACTCTATAATTTTTGTACAAGAGTCAATGCAAAACATAGGTTACTTCTACATGCATTGTAACTGATGTAATTTGATTTCAGAGCCAACATTTTCTTTGTGCAACTCTCTGCTTTTTCTTCCCTCTGGTTATGATTTTTTTAGCACGCTTGATCAACTGAGTTTCTCCCATGACGATGCTCACAGCAAGCTCATGACCAACCCAGTTGCTGCCTGGCCCACTCTTGTAAGGCAAGGTAGCAACAACACTTCTTTTTCCCCTCAAAAAATTAAGTAGGATATAATATTCAAAGAACACCTTAAAGAAAAAAGACAGCAGCTCTTGGTCTGAACCTGACTATAACAAATTTCAGGCCACTTTTGAAAAGGAGAAACTAAATTATAATGTATAAAAATACCCACAATAATGAAGTCTATGTGTTCTTTCATACTTCTTTCAGTCTTTGACTTACCTTCCCTTCCACTTCTGTAAACAAAATTTCAATCTCTTAACATATTTTTTCTTGATCTGCAGCATTATGTTTTTTGTGGGTGCTGCTCCTTCAGCCTCTAAATAATTTATCTTTCATTTTCATGTCCTTCCCCTCTGTCTTTCCCTGTTACTGAGATGTTCTCTGTTCCCCTTCCTTCTTCTCACTAGATCTCAGTTCTCTAAGCCATTTCTCTCCTTTAGCAATTTCTTGATAGCCCTTTTGATGATCATTTTTTCAGCAACAAGGAGCATCTGAACTGCTGCATCCATGCCACAGCAGTTTGGAGGATAAACATGTTTAAAAGGTATGTTAGAAATTCTTCTGTCACAGACTATTTTATTATTTATACTTTTAACTTTTGTATTTGAATGGGACTTTTCACAGGGATTTTGAAAGAAAGCAGATTTTGAAAGGTGAAAGCAGAGGGACGTAAACATCATGAAAGTGCTGGAGACTGTTTGCAAACAGCAATCTCAAAACAAGGAAAAACTAAACCTATTGCTTTCATCACCAGACAGTTTTCACTGCCAGGTGCCCTCAGAAGGCCAAGAAGTGTCTTGTAACTCAGTCAGGTCACGCAGATCCACCACCATTGTTCCTATCAGAACAAGAGTGGAGCTAAGCCTTCCTTTGCCTTCAAGTAGGGAGTAGAAAGGACACTTAGGATTTAGACATATTTCAAAAAGTTGCCCTAACAGTGCCATGGAGAGACAGATGAGTTAACGCATTACCTCTGTTCTAATTTACTTTTGCAGTATATATGCTAGTTAATTACTTTTGCATATGTCTCTTATAAAGTATGATAAGGAGGACATAAACCAGGTGATGAGGCACACTGTAAATTGTGATCTACGACTGTGAAAGCCTGCAGAGAAAATCCCTGAGAATCAGTGTTGATACAGGCATAGGAAAGAGAAAAGAAAGCCCAAGAAAGAATAAATTTAGTCAAGGATATTTACAGATTACTGATGTTTTATAACACTTGAATAGAGAACTAGATATGCTATTTGCTTTCACAGACCTGTTATAAAAAACAATGAAGAAAGAAAAATGAAACAACCTTCCTTGGAAAATTAATTATAAAGGCAATAGGATATAATCTGAGTTATAGGGAATACATCTGCTTCCTCAGATGATAATATGATAAATCTTGAGAAGATATTTAAATTTGCATGAGTTCTCATATATTCACAGAAAAATTGAGATATAGGAATTAGTATACCTTGCCAAGGAAAGGCACTTGAATAAAAGCAAAATACTGAAATGGATCAGAAAGAACTACTAGGTGTCATTAGAATGCCTGAGGAGACTTCTTCTAAAGGAAGTTATAAAAATCAGATGAGTTGGTCTGACAAAAGAACATGCTGAAGAATCAGAAAACAGTAGAAATCTGTGAACAAGCCAATCACCTAGGTGACTTTTTTTTTTCTGAGAGTCTTCTCACATTTCTCCTCCTGTTTCAGTTCATGTCATCCACTGCAGGCAATTAAATCTCTTATAAGAAATCAAAACAACTCTTTCCAACCACATCTAGTGTAAGCAGCAAGGCAAATCCATGCAAAAATGCTTGTTCACATCTATCTCCAATACTAATTTCAGGAAAAATTTGACATCCAAACATTGCTATTTCTAACTAATTTTAAATTAACACTCTTCAAGAATACAAAAAGTATGTGTGGGAATTTTGTTTTTGACATAAGCAAGTCCACTTCTGATACCAATGGACTGAATTTTTTGCATCTAAAGAACATTAAGGCACTTAACAAAAATATACTAGTAAAAAGTTACTAGTATCAACTGAAAATTGATATACTGTTATTGGTAGTATCAGTTGATACTATTGCTGTGATTGGTTTTATATAAATTAATTGATTTTTCATTCCTTGCATCAGATTTTCAATCCATTTCAAATATTGCAGAAAAAAAAGATTTATTCCCCCTGGCCCTGAATGCCTTATATTAAATCTCTTTTTGTTCTACAGCACTGTGCATATCAAAGAGCATGTTAGAAAAATACTATCTTCACTTTCTACAGATTTTGTAGAGCTGAATTGCCTGCTCTGTTAGACACTTACAGAGTGCATCACTTGGTCTCTTCTTCCAGTTCTCCAGGATGGAGAACACGACTACAGGTAGCAGCTTCTCCATTTTTCACAGAATATCAGTATCAGTGGAAATTTGCAGGAAAAAGGCATGACTGCAACTTGCTTTCTGAAGTGGGATCAACAGGCAAATATATACAACACATCACAGCAAACTATTGAAATGATCCTGAGAAACAAATACATGGGCAAGCACTGAGAGAGCTTGCCTTCACACCCAGCCTGTACTCCCCAGCAGCAGCCATAAACTGTTTTCCTCTCTTACATTTCATACAGCACTCTCACTCAGCACTCTCAGAGCTCCCTGTTTGATGTCGACTTTTGCCTAAGCATCTGACTCCACAAACTGCGAGATGCTCATTTCTGGGCTAGAAATGCCTCGGGCTAGTATGTTTAACCTGCTTTCAATTCCATGTGTTTCTCTTTTCTCCTACATGCTGACTGTATTTTCTGATGAAATTCCTTGTAACATGGGTTGAAAAATTTGAACAGAAACAAACAAAAGAGTTTTGCCTCTTCTTGGGGAAGAATGGTATTTATGGGTAATCCTGTAGGGAACAGATCAGTTACGAATGACTATGAAAATACAGCCTGAGATACTCAACTTAGAAAGATCTCTATTTAATAATGGATTTTTTTTCCCCTTACAAAAGAAAGTGCTAATTGGCGGTACATAAGGTATTAACATTTTTTATGAGCACTACAAAGCTTCAAAGGGTTTGATTGACTTTTACTTTTGCTGGTACTGTTCCACATCTGAAAACAGTTTTCTGTCAGTTTTGGTTAACAGCAGCTTTAGTATTAAATGGCTGCAGCAGAGTTACTCTCAATGTGAAGGGTACATTTTTGTATCAGGAGAAATGCATTCACAACATTTAACCAGTTTTTAACTTCACACATTCAATTCTAGACCTAATTGCAAAATGCTTCTGAATGATGCTTTAAAAATTGTAACTTATATCACTTTTGTCAAATGGAGGTTATAACCAGCAAGCAACCTCTCTGGATGCCTACAGAAAAATTTGAACTATAGTTTATGATATAAAACATTAGACCATTTCTTGGTAATTTCCTTTCCTCCTTTTTCTACCTCTCACAAGAAAAGAAGATGAATCACTTTTCCAATCTGTTTCAGCACATAGCTGTGCAAACAGCTTTGTGGTAACACAGGGATGGGTGACAGGCAAAAAATACCAGACCTCAGCATAGCTGAATACCTGTATTGTGAAACCCAAGACTAATACTGCTTTGAAGGCGTCGGCACTGCTGAGACCACAGAGTATCCTTGTCTTTACATGACTTTACTGGAGACAAATTAATTATTTAGAGTTCTTAAAGTTCACCACCTACCTCTGCAGGAACTGAGACTGTGCAAATAGGATATAAAGCAGAATCTCCTCGCTCAGAAGATCTACCACTTTTTTACTGCAGAAGCAACTTTACTACTGGCACAGTTATTAACTATTGTAAATAACTCATATTGACACTGCAGAATCACCAAATCCTCATAGGCTGGATCTAGGAAAGAGAAAACAACTGCCTAATTGTTGTTCGTGATTAAATACAGAAGATAATCTAATTAAGAGTCACAGGTTGAGCTAGAAGCAACATCAGACAGAAGAGAACTCTATGTTCATAAGCTATAGATATATTTCACCAGAATTATTAAACACCTGACCTTATGAGGGCTTCACCAGGAAAATTTCCAAAAAAAGTATAATGGACAATTTTATAAATGGGAAAATAATTTATGAATGGTGATTTCTAGACCAGTTTAATGTAAACCAAATTTTCCTTTCAAACGAGAGGGAAGAAGTCAATTTTTACATCAACAACACCAACTCTATACCACATGGCAAATGACTTTTTGAATCAAATTGTGAAGCACTCAATTTGATACCATGCCATTTTGAAATTTAGAAAGACAGTATGTGAAGGCCATCATGAGCATTTATTCTGAAAAAATATGTGGAATATTTCTCAAATAACTAGTGAATCTGTTTTTTCATGTCTTCAGCTCAACACTCAAACACTTGAACAACTTTTAGTGGTCACTTAATGTCAGTCTTGGGCCCAGTGACTTGTAACAGCTGATTCAAACATTGAATGCCATATGCACGCACAAAGTAAAGAAATAGCCATTTTGAGAAGAGTTTTGAAAGCTTTTCTTTGAGTTTCATTCACATGGATGACAAGTAGTCATAGTGAAGACAGTGAAAACGGACCAAAAGCTCACCTATTCTGTTTGAAAGTAACCTATCAGAATAATCTTACTTGAAAATAAATAGATTTATAATATTATAAACACCAATAATTATGTTAGATTGTTGTGTTAAAAGATAAATTGTTGTGTCTTGTTAGTGCCAGAAGATTGGACTGCATGCATCATTTGCATGTGGAAAAGCATTGCAAGGATGCTAGGAATCACATTAAAAAGTGCATTAAAATCTTTACATTACTTTAAATTCCACTGCCGTTGTCTTTGCCTCTCATAATTTTAAAAAGATGGGAAGGTAATAAAGTTACTACAGTAACAATACCATCCTATAAACTTCTTCCCCCACTCACCTGCAGAAATCTCCCAAGACTTGCCCTTAATGGCTGGTTGGGAAATTTCTAGTCAGAGACTCACAGAATCATTTAGGTTGGAAAAGACCACTAAGATCATTGAGTCGAACCTTTGACCCACCACCATCTTGTCAACCGCACCACGGCACTGAGTGCCACATCCAGTTGTTCCTAGAACACCTCCAGGATAGTGACTCCAACTCCCTGGGCAGTCTGTTTCAACGTTTAACAACCCCTTCCATGATGAAATTCCTTGTGATGTCCAGCCTGAACCTCCTCTGGCACAGCTTGAGGCTGTGTCGTCGCAACCTGTCGCTGGTTGCCTGGGAGAAGAGGCCAACCCCCACGTGGCTCCACCCTCCTTTCAGGCAGTTGTTGAGAGTGGTAAGGTCACCCTGAGACTCCTTTTCTCCAGGCTAAACACCCCTGACTCCCTCAATATATGGACTCAAGTCCATATTTGACTTGAAACTCGCATAACTGTTACATCAGCCAGAATTAATCAGAGCAAGTCAGAAGCTTGGTTTAAGAGCTGAATTGGTTCTTGGCTGCTTCTGAGCATGGATGGAAAAGTGGATGTGCATGGAAAGTACTTACGTACCTCCCCTCAGTGTTCCAACAAATCTTCTACGTGCCTCTGAAATAAGCTTTTTAAAACACCAACTACATGGCTTGGGTAATATTTTTGCAATGTAGTTGTTAAAGCAATTTGAATTTATCAAATTGTACTAGATACAACTACTTACTTATGCAGTATTACCTTCAGAATAGCAAATTTATTAGCATACATTACCTAAGAAAGAGAATGCATTCTAAATACCTGTTTTTAATAACTTGTAACACTTACAAGAAAATTTCAGTTAAGTAAATTCCTCTTGTTTTACTGGAGTTTTTTTATATGAAAATCTAATTAAAATTGAGTACTTCACTGATTACTGTTGCATTCAATGATCATCCTAACTCCTTCTTGCTCAAGCTGTGAAATGTAATATCTATTACAGACATAACTCACAGATAATCGTATACTTAATAACGATGTGTTGGTAAGAAGAATGTCAGATCATAGAAGTATTTTGTAATAAGAAATCTATTTATTCTCATTTCCAATTTCCGATGCATTTAAAAATAAGGGGTATACATGAAAATCTAACATGCTTACAATTAACTTTACTGCCTTCTTTAAAGTTTTGCAAAATGAGACATATTCATTTGCAAACCCAGTAAATTAGCACGGATCATTAAAACAATCTGCTAAATTCCTCAAATCTAAAAGTCATTATTAACAGCTACTTTGCACTTGAACTAAATTAAAATTTGGGCTTTCAGAGTTGCTGGCAACTTCTGTGTTGGCAAGAATACACAAGCTGAAAGTGGATTGAAAACAAGACAAAACAAAAAAGGCACCGAGAATCGCTTAGGTATTAAACAGAGAACAACATTTAGTGACATGGCTACATCCTGGCAAAATCCTTTGAGCCTTTTGCTGGAGCAAGACACGCATTTCTGACAAACAAAATAAAATCTACTCCATTAAACATTTGTGTGTCAGCCCTGCTCAGCAAAAAATCTTTGACTGCAGCTATATTAGTGAAATTTAAGTTGTGCCATGTATCATTTCAATTAGATAAAGTTTTGGAGAACAGCGAAGCCTTTTTTTTATTGTCTTTGCAATCTTGACTGGTTATTTGCTCGCTGCGCCAACAGTGGATAATAGGATAGAAATTCTCTGTAAGGGAAAAACAAAAACTCAAACCAATCTGAATAGTCCATTTTCAGTTTGCTGGCAGGAGGGTGTGGGGACAGAGGGCTCTGAGCAAGAGGTGACAGAACATAATTCCTTAAAACTAGGCAGACAGTGGAATTCTCATATTTAATAGAACCTGAAGGCTCAGTTTGAAAACACCTCATTATTTAGACATTTCTCTATGGGTAAAGAATTTACCAACTCTATTCTTCACACTTATCTCTGACTTTCCATGTAGTGATGGTTATATTTCAAGCTCTTACTGCTGCTCTTATATTTCTTCATGTGTAATTGTACTTCAAGGGTACGTATCTCTGACAATGTGCAAATTCCTATTAGTGATGAGACCACTCTAAAACATGAAAAATTTCTCAACGGTAATCTCAGCAAAGTCAGCAAAAGAGAATTATGCAAAAATCATTGCTATTCAAAAGGGACCCTAGGACCAATTTTCCATTTTGTTAGAGCTGGGAAAATCCTGAAGCTGTAAAAACAAGTAAGACTCAAGAGCATCATTCTCCACCTTGATGTTGTTTTTCCATTTACATCCTTCCCCAAACTCTGAAAGAAGGCACCTGATCAATTACTGCTGGGCTGTCACAATTCCCTCTGCGTCTCCCCAGTGCTCTGGTTTGGTTGCACAACAGGAAAATCAGACAAAATCAGAAAAGCTGAGTTTGGGGAATGGCTACAAAAGTCAATTATATATTTGAAAACACTTGAGATACACAGACAATAGTATGTGAGATCACTCTTTTGATGGGATATACACTGTGCTCTCAGCACATCTCTAGACTGAAGTATTTCTTTGAAATGACAACTCTTTCTACCACTTTGAACTTTAGATGAACCAAAGCAGAGAATTCATGTAATTTCATATCTCTTCTTAAAAGTACACACATAGGATGTAAGATACCATAAAAGTTGCAGTATAAATCAGTTGTCATCATCTGTCATCTATAATATTGGCATTGTTTCTCCAAAACAGAATAAACTGCTTAAGAATGACAGGTGATTTTCCCTTATGGTATGACTTGCACATACTTTTGTCCCTTCCTCTTTTTTTTCCCAGTTTCACTCACTTTAGTTTTACTGCTATTGGTTAGAAAGTGCACTCTAACAAAACTTAGCCAAGCTGTGTTTCATGCTCAGTCCAACTTTTAGCAAAGCCAGTAGGAGCCCCTGCAGTGAGCCAGTGCTCAAGTAAAGAGGGTGCTGGGTAAGAAACAGCACATGAGGAGCCCCAAGATGCCAGACCAGTCCCTATTACGGCTGCTGCCGCACCAGAGCAAATGAATCACACGGTGACTCGGTACAGTTTATTTTTTGATATCTTTACATCAGTAACATCTCACTGTCACACCCACTACTGGCTACACTGAATTAACATGAAAGGCTCTGCAGTATATATTGTATACTTAACACCTAACAGCTAGATATGACATATACTCTTGCATATTAAAAAAAATCTTCACTCAAAAGGCAAAAAAATGGAATATAAATTTGTATCAACTTCAGGGAAGTCAGTAAGTTTACATCATCTCAAGAATTCAAAGGGAAGAGTCTGGAGTCCCGCCTGGGATCTTTTTGAGACTCAAACTTGCTCTGGCTAATGTCAGACCAACATAAATTCTGCGGAAGCCCACTGAATAAATATATATATATATAAAATATATATATAGCTAACACAAACTGGAACCTATTTCAGGATCTTCTCACACTGCCTATGGAGACACAACTGAAAATACTAACAGGTTTGCAACATAAATTAAGGGGGTTTTGGAAATATCATCATTTATCATGTCATATCTAAATGTCACCTTTAGTTCATATAAATGTCACCTAATTAGTTCATATAAATGTTTTTTCTGAAATTACATCAGCCTTAAAATTTCAGAAAGGTCAGAACTGATAAGCAGAAGCACATACATTCTCTCTGTCCCTGCTTAGAGTTATTCTGCAAAATATCTGACATACAATTTTATCTTTGGTAACTAATGTAAATAAGGTAACCCTGGGAAAATGTTTAACACAGATGTGGGTACCAGACAATTCTCAGTGGCAAGATACACATTATTTCAACTACATTTTTGAAAAGTAAAAAGCTCTGAGTTTATACTCTGTATGCACTCTCCTATGCACTCAGTAACTTTCTCATTAGAAAAGAGAAAAAATAAAGATGCTGCCACAGGTTCTACATAGATCCTTCAAGTATTTTGCTTTCTTTCTTTCCTAAATACATAGCATTTTTTTCAAAATAAAGCAAATCATAGCCCGATCATAGGAGTAATCTCCTATGATCTAGGGTTTGCTGAATTTTATCTGCCTTGCCAAGTCCTTTTATTTACATTTAATATGTTTAAACACTACAGGATTCACCTTTTTGCATTTTAAATCTGGAGCCTGAAAATAAGCCCAGTGTGGAGTGTATCCCAATAATGCATCCTTAGGAAATGCTGATAAACAGGCCACAAAACATGGCAACAAATATTTGTAATCCTACGTATATTATAGCAAAACTCCATGCAGAGGCTTTATAGTCTTTAATCCTGCATACATCAAAACTTACCTAAGAGGGTTTTTTGTTTCCAAGTAGATATAAGATGCTTCAAGACTGATTACAATTTTTATTTCTCTTGTAACAAGGCTTGAAACAATTGCTCTCATAATTGGTTTTCAGATTAAATAAATCTAAAACTTCAAGCTAATGACAATGAATAAAGAGAAAAAGATTATTTAAGATTTCAAATTGTCTCATAAATTTTTGTTGGTTTCCAGAAAACACTACATTGAAGCCCCAGAAATAAAGACTGAGAATCTTACATGTTTTTATAATTTCAGAATACTTCCAAAATGAAAGGCTTCATTATGGGACATTCTTAATATTAACATAAAATTAATTAATCAAAAAAATTAAATAATAGCCCTTTTGTTTTTCATATCAAAATCAATTCTGAAGTCATTCACGGAAGACTAGAAGGGTTAGAGACAGAAAAAAAAGCTAATGTTCCTTTCTGCTGCATTGGCATGGAAGAAAATATTGTGGAGCATTATTAAAAAAAACACAAAGCAAAGGAAAGTAAGCCTAGATTAATACTAACACTTGTTGAGTTAAGATTTTTCTCTTGTCTGTTTTGGTTTTTTAATCTTTATTTCATATGCTGATAACCACCTAGAAACACTGCAAATGTGCTGCACATGACATTGGACTTATTTCAGGCCAAAATTAAAGAATGCAGATGCAAGTGTTTTCTGCTTCATCACTCAGTGGAAAGATTCAAAGTCACAAGTGAAACATTTTGAGAAAGAGGTTACAGTGAATTAAAACACATGAAATATACAGAATCTCCAAAGTACTTATAATTTTGTCTTCTAAACTGCATTTTTCTTGCAGTTTAATTTCACCACATATGTCTACTCTGCATGCAAGAAGATGGCTTTTCAACATGAAGAAAACTGCAGACGAGGAGATATGCTCCAAAGGTGCACTACTGAACTAAACTAAAACTCTCTGTAGTTCAACAGCCATTGAAAGGTCACAGTTCGTTTCTGACAACCATCTTACTCCTACAATTATTCTTCTGTACGAAAATGCAAACAAGATATCTGTATGTATAGTCACATTAGACAGTTACTATAATAGACTGTGTGACATTTACTATTTGCTTTTAACTCTGCTGAACTGCAGTCAAAATTCTTGCTCTTATGTGACTATAAGAATATAGTTTCTATTTGTATAAATACATAGTTTATATTTGTATAAATGTCCATTGAAATCTACTTAAGGAACAACAAGAAAAGACCAATACCCACTTCAACAGTTCAACTGAAACAGGATTTTCCTTTTTGGCAAGACAGCAATTTACATTCTAAGTCTTCCTTACTTCTTTCTAAAACTTGGAATCAAATGTGAAGAAAATGTTTTAAGCTAAAAAAGCCAGCATCTCCACGTCTTTCTATTAGTGGTGTGCATTCTTTTGATCAAAAAATGGTCATGCACCTAGGCAGGGACACCTTCCATGTGACCAGGCTGCTCAGAGATCCATCTAACCCAGCCTTGAGCACTTCCAAGGATGATGAATCCACAGCTTTTCTGGGCAACCTGTTCCAAAGCCCCACCATCCTTATAGCAAAGAGTTTCTCTCTTACATCTTACCTAAACCTACCCTCTTTCAGTCTGAAGCCATTTCCCTTTGTATTGTCATTCCATCCCCATGTTAAAAGTCTCTCTCCAGCTCTCTTGTAGGCTCCCCCCAGGTACTGCTCCACCTCTCTACTCAGTTTAGTGGCCCTCCTCTGGACTCACTCCAATGATGTCCTTGCTGTGCTGGGGGCCCCAGAGCTGGACACAGTTATCCAGGTGGGGTCTCACCACAGTGGAGTAGAGGGGGAGGATCACTCTCCTTACACCCTGGCCACGCTCCTTTTGGTGCTGCCCAGGATATGGTTGGCTCTCTGGGATGCAAGCACCCATAGCAGACTTATGTCCACCAGCACCGCCAATTCTGCAAGTGGCAAGATCCACTGCATTTGTAAGAGCAAACAAATTGTCTCTGGAGTCCACAGAAAGTGGCTGTGAAAACAGCCCAATACCTCTGTCAGGATGCCAAAGCTTAACATGTTCAATATAGATAAAGAGGTTGAATATGTTAAACATAGGTTTAAAGAGTCTTAAATCTCTGCTCTTTCTTTTTTCTTTTCATGCAGCAATTGGTCTCTATTCCCATATTTTTCTCTCCTGTCCTTCTTGTCTTCTGCTCAAATTGTGTAGACAAGCTTGACAAGCTTAGCAGAACTCTGAAGTGATGTAATTGCTGTGATAGGCCAAAATGCAGTCAGCAGCCTTGCTTCAGGCCAGGAAGTCCAGTTACTTTAATACTGCCCACCACATTTCACTCATCTGTTTGAAAAGAAAACTTTGGAGTCAAACCCCTCCATTCTTTCTTCTCATCCCTTCACATGTTTTTCCAAATGATTACGACATTTGGGAGAATAATTTAGAAGAGCCATTACAGACACTAAAAGGAAAATAAGCTGATATCAACATTGGCATTTCTTGTCTTTGAGAGACAATACATTCTAATAAAATTACTACAGATAAATAAGGAAAGGAAAATTTTAACTTTTGAATGTCAAGAATATATTTTTACTGTTTTTATTTTCTATTTTCATATGCCGTTAAGATCAATGGAGGGTAGCTGCATATAAAGATGGCCAAATCCCATATGCAATCAAACCACCTTAAGGATAAACAGGGATGTGATTTCTCATTTGGAAGGATGAGTCTAATACAAAACCTTCTAGCCCCATATAATTTTCTAATATGGGGCATGAGAGGAGTTCAGTGGGACTGATTAGCAAATGAGATTGGTCAAAAAGACGAGCCTATTCCTTAAGGTAAGAAAGAGACCTAAGTCCTTACTTTTCTTTTACAGGCAATCTGAATCCAAATGCAAGACACATACTTTTAATTTTTCTTTCACCCTCTTTTTAATAATCCTATCACAAAGTCACTTTCTTACTCTAAAGATTATAAATTATATATATATAACTAGGTAAATCATATTTATTAAAAGTATAAACCCATAATATATATCCATATTGTAAAAATATAAACCTTCTACTTACATATAAGGTAAAACTAGTATCCACACAAAGTAAGTAAAAATTCAAAGCATATTGGAGAAAGTTAATAGTGAGATGCATGTATTTATGCCAAATTCTTGCAGCTTCCAGTGTTTGCTAAAAAATTTCAGGTGAAAATATGGGTAGGTTTTTTTGGGTTTGTTTGTTTTAAGATTTATATGGATACAAGCAATGGGTACCATTGGGTAATTAATTTAATATTATAAAAAGATTTGGGGTAAATAGTGCCTGCAACAATTACTAGTTATTTACTACTTAGCTGACTATGTTTTTTATAGAACATGTGAGTACATGTATCTTAATATAATTTTAAAATTTCTTTAAGTTCAAGCTCTACATGAGTTCAGTGAAAAAAAAAAAAAAAAAAAAAAAAAAAAAAAAAAAAAAAAAAAAAAAAAGAAAAAAATCACCTAAAAAGTTTTCTGTAAAAAGGATATGGAAATGCTCACAACAAAAGCAAGAAGTCATAGCAGGATCAAACGTAAGGAAAACTAAAGCAATCCCTCTGCAGTGCAGAGCAGCATTTCTGCAAATGAGAAAATGTACTACCGCAGGTCACATGGACTGATGAAAGCCAAAGGCTCTGTGACAACACTCACTACAAGCAGCAGATGCAACTTCAAAAGCACTGTGAAATGTCTAGATAAGAGCAGTTGTTCTGGTAAAGCAATTCTGCTTGTCCTTTGCCCTGGCATAAATAACTGTGCAATCGAACAGTACAATCTGCTCTTTCTTCTGCCTTTACCATCTGTCCTGCTCTTGCATCACCATGATAGGCACCTCAGCAATAATCAGTGAGTAAGGGAATTTTATCAGACAGACATGGAGAACAATATAAAGCAAACCAGATTTTTAAAAGGAATCTAATGAAAGGTAAGAGGAAAGAAATCCTGCATGTTGTTTATTGGGTTTTTTCTCTAAAGAAACACACAAAATCAAAATCACCAAGACAATTCATGTGAATTATGCCAAAATATGATAAAAGTGAATATCTTGAAATAATTAATCTCAAGAATTCTCTAGGATAATGAGGTTTGAAATACTTCGCTTTATAAATAAGTCATCATTCTCTTTACCTACTTTCACACAGGTTTCTGTTATCTCATAATCATTTCACTGCATTTTTCTTTGCTTCTTTTCCAGTACATATTTCTTGCTCAGTATTTATGCTGATTGTACTGACTACTTCGCAGTTGAAAGATCCATCATTGAAAACAATTCCAATGTGTTTTAAAGCAAATGTTTATGTTGATACAATGAAAGGCTTTTTCTCATCTACTATATCCTTGCATTTAATAGAAATCACTGTTCTTCTAGTGAACAGACATTAATTTTCCAGATAAAAGAAATCAAAATAGTCTATTTTTAATAAAATATAAGATGATTTCCTTCCAGGGAATATTATTCACCAGACAATACTAGTCACTACCCTGAGAAGCACAGACTTTCAAAACACCTCAATGAAGTAATTTTCAGACCCTAAAAATATAAAGCAATTTACTCACTACATCTTATAAATAAGAAATTAATAAGAAACAGTGAAAAAAAAAAAAGTATAGAGTCCCATCTGATGATATTTTAGCAAAATGAATATTCTCTCAATTTAACACAATGTGCTAAGTTACTAGTGGTGTTATCCCTGTACAATGCAATATAAATACACATAATGAAGGTGGTAACCCTTCCCTTGTATGTACAAATTACTACTAAGAAGCATCTTCTGGGTCATGGAGGGCCAAAATCCTTGAAGCTCACAGCAAACTCACAGTACTGTATTTGACTTTTCCAAGCTGCAAAATACAAAGATGCTGACAATTATCCATGTATTTTTCCCTCTGGCCATTCACTATGGGGACAGATGGATGCTGTTCAATAGTTCACTTACCCTCTGTCATTACACCCATAGAATAGATTACAAGTACACAGTGCTAATGAGACCCTCGGAACAAAATATTAAATGTCAGTCACCCTTGGAAACACATAGCAAATTAAAACTAATTTCATGTGTACACCACAGAATTACAAACTGATTTTGACATGACCAGAGTAAGATAAAAAGCCTGTAACAGAAAGCAGGAGGATCTGGACTTTATAATTAAATAAAATACAGATGTACGTTAGAAAAAATAACCCAGGTTGGTGACTCAGCTGCATCTCGTGGGTACTATTACAATGAATGAAGGCAGCTCCTGGATCAGTACAAAGTTCTTAATCAGACACTCTCCCAAATCAAATTACAAGTCAAAACAATAGGGAGGCACCTCAGAATAGCTCATAGACTGATGAACTAACAGTAGTGCTACAGTGAGGTGTTTTGATTTCAGTACATCCTTTTACATCTACCTTTGTCTTTTCTGCCCACCCCAAAGAAGTCCATCAGGCAAGTGCATCCTTCTAGCTCCTGCTGTCCTGCAAGACTCTTGAATCAGACATCATTGGAAATGTTCAGTCAGATTCAGTGGAGCTCTGAGCAATCGGATCTACTGAAAGATGACCCTGCACATGGCGGGGCCTTGGGCTAGGTGGTCTTTGAAGATTCACTTCAATCCAAAGCACTCTGTGATGCTGGGATCTGTGGGAAATGCTGAGGCAGGTTGCAAGGAAATCCTACTGATGCCCATATGTTGCCTGTGCTTACAAAGATTTGGCGTTTTATATGGCAGAAAAATTCACAGAGCCCACGACGGGAGCCAATAAACTTAGCATCATCACCAAGTAGATGTTATAGTACAATTGTAACAAAAGAGAAGGCAGAGAACTGCTTGAACAACCAAATGTGCTCGTGGACAGACTCTCCACTACCCCAGAATTACACTGGTGGGACCCCACTGAAATGAGACTATGTTAAACAAAGTAGAGACAAAAATGGTTATCTTCAACACTCAGCTAGCCTTGTCACCCTGTATTTCTTTTTCAGAGCTACTGGTAGGTGATCTAAGATGAAAATTCTTTCTTTCTCATTAAGGCAGCAGAAGCATTATCTCAGTTGCACTAAGACTCATTTTAATAGTTTAATGGGACTTCTGTGGCTTGCATGCCTTATGCTGTCACTGTTGAAAAGAGCATTTCACTGAGAACGCACACTTATCAGCACTGTCAGACTGAGAGGTCTGGAAAAACTGCTGGTTCTTCTGAAATATTTTAAGCCACTTCCTCAGCCCTTCTAGTGAAGTGCAGATCACTTTTTCTGAAATGACAAAAGTATTAATGATTTTAACATACACAAAATGAGGGCTTCTTAAAAAAGAGGAAGTAATAAAATATCAATTACTTCAAAGATCATGCTTTATAATTAGAGTTCTTCCTCTTAGCCGCTAAAGTGATAGAAATCAGCTATGATACTATTACAGAAACGGACAATGTGAAAATGGCTATAGTTTTGGGATCAAAGCAGGAACCATGTATTTCTTTTCATGGCAACACAGCTTGAAACAGGCAGACCTGAGATGAAATCATCACGTCTGTTCAACTCAGTTTTTCCTAAATCAGCCACTACAAAACCACTGCAATGCTGCGATGAAGTGCACACAACTAGATTTAAAATGCTATCTGTCAGACATCAACTTTTCAGCACTCAAAACACCAGTTGGAAAGGCAGGGAAGATGGAGAGTGACCATAGCAGTAAATATCTTGTCTTCTTTAGACATCACTGCAAAAACCTAGTTTTCAAATATTTCCAACTACTGTTAATCAGTTGAACGTGTTTCTAATTGAAACCTTCCTGGAAACCCAAAGACCACATATCCCTGAGTGAATTTGGACAAAAGGTAAAATGACTTGGAGGTATTGGTGCATGAGAAGCTCATCATGACCTGGTAACATGCACTTGCAGCCCAGAAAGCGAACTGCATTCTGGGCTGCACCAAAAGAAAAGCAACCAGCAGGTCGAGAGAGGGGATTCTCCCCTTCGACTCTGCTCTTGTGAGACCTCACCTTGAGTACTGTGTCCAGCTCTGGGATTCCTAACACAAGAAAGACATTGACCTGCTGGAGCAAGTCCAAAGGAGGGTCACAAAGACGATCAGAGGGCTGGAGCACCTCTCCTGTGAGAAAAGGCTGAGAGATTTGGGATTGTTCAGCCTGAATAAGCGAAGGCTCCATTGAGACATTTAGAGTACTTTCCAGTACCTAAAGGGAGCCTACAAAAGAGCTGAAGAGGGACATTTTACAAGAGCATGGAGTGAAAGAACAAGGGGCAATGTCTTTCAACATAAAGAGAGTAGATTTACATTAGCTATGGGGAAAGCATTCTTCACTGTAGGAGTGATAAGACACTGGAACAGGTTGCCCAGAAAAGTGGTGGATGTCCTATCCTTGGAAGTGTTCAAGGCAAGGCTGGATGGGAGCTCTGAGCAACCTGTAGGTGATGTTCATGCTCACAGCAGGGGGTGGAACTAGATGATCTTTAAGATCCTTTCCAACCAAAAACATTTTATGATACGCAGATCAAAACATCAAACCACAGAATTACGATTTTTCAGCTTCTTTTCAGCAACTTACAATCTCTCTCCTGAGGCATGAACATTTATTTTTCCTAAATCTTACAGTTTCAAGGTTTTCTTTACACAGCTTATGATTTCAGAATGAAGTAGTATATTACCGGCCTTCTATTCCTTTCCTGCAACACTGTCCTTAAATATTTGGAGCCCAGGACATCAAAGGGAACTGTCACTCCCTAAAACTACCCCTGACTGCCAAACACACTAGGAAGCTCTCATCTCTTCAAAAGCTTGTCCTGTGTGATATGTTTGAGTTCTATCCAGCAGAAATCTATCAGAAGTGCTTCACACTCACAGTGTGAAGCAAACCAAAAGAGGGAAGGGGAGGAACAGCCATAGAAATATTCTTTGTCTCCTGGGGTTTGAACACATCTGTCTCCAGAGACAGATACCAGTAAGTGGTGTGGCACACAACAGCTGGTGCAATGCAGTGGAGCAGCCAGTGCTGTGAGCAGGGTGTGACANGAGAGCAGCCAGCCCAGAAGCCTCCGCTCTCACTCAGAAGAGCACGTGCTGCTGGCTATCCTCGCAAAGACCTCTGAAATAGATCCTAAGAGGGAGCAGTTCTTTGAAAACATCACATGTTTCAAGGCCTAAGAGAAACTTCTTTTAGGCCTGTGAATGGGGATTAACCATGTCTGTAAAAACAAAAAACTCAGCCATGAACACGGACAGTAAGGGATGTCCACCTGGGAGAAAAGTTTGCGTTTAAGGAATTTTAAAAGGAAGAGAGACTCTTCCCTAGCCAGCACACATCATTCTGACTGGCTAAGAAGAGGCCATGCAGCCTAACCTAAACAAGGCATAAGTCAGCATTTATGTCCCTGAGCACAAAGATTCCAATGCTTCAAACCAACTGCTTTGATTCCTGTTCTTCAAAGAGACTCCTTTATTACATGTCTAAGGCAACATTCTCTACAGTGACAAATTCTATTATTCCTTACAAAATACATGTAAATAACTCAGTCCAGGGATGTTATATGAAAGAGGAGGGATTCCCCTGTCCCATATTTCCATGATTCCATCAGAGAAGCTCTTTATAATGGTAAACATTTTTAAAATCTCAGTTTAAATGTCTATTATACTTCAAAAGTCTGCTTATCTGCATTAAAGGATCTCTGTATCAGATAAAGCTTTTATCCTTTAAACCAAAAATTTTAAAAAAACCTTGGATACAATAACCCTAATTTCCTAACCTCTTCAGGGAAATACAGTAAACTCCCTTCTCAAACAAGCAAGAAACACTCAAATGAAAATGGTTTATATTACCTATTAAAAGACTGTCGATGGCATGCAGTGGAAGTAACAGAAAGCTTTGTCTCATACTACTTTACAAATTTAACAACATTTCATAAGCATCAATTCCCACAAGCAAGTTCTGAGCAAACTAATAGAGAATTTCTATTATGGTGTAAGGAAAATTACAAGGCATATTAAAAATCACTGTCCAGGAGAGAGAAGATGTCTGGATACAAACCCTGGCTTAAAATTCATCTTTCATCCCCGAGATGCATAGCACCAGTCAGGATTCACAGCCCAGCCATCAGCACTTCACTTCCTGATGCTCTGCAGCTACCAGCCTCTGGAGCAGCCCAGCACAGCTGCTTGGTGTGGTGTGCTGGAAATATCCAAGGTAGGGTAAGGAAGCCTAGACAAAAGGAAGGCGGAGGGGTGTGTATGGGAAACAGCTGAAGGTAATTATGCATCCTTGCTCTCTTTTGCATGCAGGATGGAGAGTTGCCCCAGTAACTCCTTACCAGGTCTCTGGTGACATCTTGTAAGAAAAATGTGTCTAGAGAGCCTGTTGTCTCTTGCTGCTGTATCAAGTTCAATTCCATGCAAGTAAAACATAAGTTCAGTCTCAAGGCTTCAGCAAGGCTTGAAGAAATTAGGGCACATTGCTTCCAGTGACTGATTTTAAAACATGACATAGAATACTGGGAAACAAGAGCTATAATGAAAATGAAAAAAAATGAGTGATACTAACCCACCTGCTTTTTTGACCTGAAATGAGAGAGACAAGACTCAGTGACTGGGACTTGCTGCTAAGCTCAATTTTGGTACTGTGGGTAATTTCCCTAGAAAAAGTGATGCCTGAGATGGCCATTTAAAACACAGAGATTAGACAAAATAAGAGAATAAAGGTAGGTATTTATCTGAAGGGCCTTCAAAGGTACACTCTGGGCAGTCAAAAGGCTACACTCAAGATGGACGCTGGGTCATGGGTTCTTCACACTTTTATAAGTTTGGTTCATTTACGTATCAGGGTTAATTTTTCAATTATAACCTCAGTTCATGATGTAATTACCCCAAGTTTGGCCCCCCTTCAGAGGCTTTTAGTTTACACATTTTGGAGCCTGGTGTCCTTGATGTGGAAACCTAGAGAGGGTTTGTTATGTCTAACCAGCATGAGAGAACAGCAGCTAACAGGCCACAAGAAACTTCAGAGTTACACACTAGGAAGAACAAGATTTGAAAAATATAAAAGTTAAAACCTAAGGCATCAAAGTATTTTCACTATATAGTTTCAAAAAAGAACAAGCATCTAAAATTAAATCATTAACAAGATATCATCACCTGCCTTGGTCAACCTACTCTTCTAAGTTAAAAAAAAACCATAAAAAGATTAAGGGGCAAAGTGGTTGGTTTGTACAGTTTCTCCTTGTTAAAAAAACAAAACAAAACAAAACCAAACCAAAAACACCACCACCACAAAAACAGTCCTGTCATCTCAGTGACAGCATTTAGCATAGACATGATGTGCGAGATGCTTTGCTTCCAAACAAGATGGACAATATGATGCTTCACTAGTATTCACACTAAGATTCACCACCACCAAGTTTAAAAATCAAAATTAGTTACAACAGGGTGTAAGGGGAGTCTAAAATGTTTTCTAGTGGGGGTGGGGAAAATATCTCTTGTTCAGCTGAAATCAGCTGAGCATACTGCTACAGCCAGAAGATTTGTATAATTCCAACCTTCCCTGCTGTCTTCAATCTATGAATGATCCTCATGATCACTTCAAATGCGAGTAAAGATATTTTATATACACAACAGGACTTTTTATTGAGTAATACATTGTCTTTCAGTCTGCACGAAGATGCCAGAATGAAATCTGGATCTGTGGAATCTATCAGAAAACCTGTCCCACCTTGCTAGAAAAAAGAATATTATTCTGTGCTCATTATTCTGATCCTCCAAAAGTGATTTTTGGGAATGAGAAATGTACTAGTGAAAAAGTACACAAGCTATTGACAAGGCTGACTGCTAACATTAAATGACTTTAACAATTATTAGGTTTTTTTAATTAAAACTTCACTGTTCAGCCCAACTAAAACTTTTAAGGCTGCACTATTTCTCCCTGATGCTCAGACCTTTAATAAGGAACTGGTCTCTCAGTATTTTAAGGCCTGTGTTAATAGTTCTCTAAGGTGTTCTGCACTGTTATAGACCAATGTTTCTAAGCTGCATTAAGAACCCACATCAGACATGTAATACATCTCTTAATGCTCAGAAACGATGCAAGTAGACTATGGCCCTCTCTGTCCCTTTTATTTCCTGTGTAATTATCCCTATGATGAATTATTAATATGATCCAGCATTTCACTGACTCATCTGTACACTCATTTCAGGATCAGAGATGTAATACTTTGAACAGTACAATGCTGTAATTCATTGTCGTTGCCTAACGAGAAAGTTTTGGTGAATTATGACATCCAGACCTAGAAGGCAGGGGAGAAACCTCAGGAGAAAAGATGAGTATGCTTAGATGCTTCTGTGATTCGCTTTGCCACACAACAAATCAACACACTTTTCTTTTCTTAAAAAGAATCCTAGTGCATATTATCAGTGCAAGGCACAAAACATCACTGAGTTTCAGTCATTAACTTTGCAGGGTCAGAAAGTACCTCCTGAGCTGCTGAATGGGGTTCCTTGCTATTACATGCACTGTATTACACATTTATAATCAGAGTCAAGTTGAGTAATTGTAAGGGCAAATCTTACCAATTATCTTTTGCATACTAATGTCAAAGCTTGTTACACTAACAAACCTAATTGCATATGTAATTAGTGAAACCTCAATACACCCAGTAAAATACTGTTAAGATGGAAAACAAAGTCAGCACAAAGTCTGGTGCTTACCTACCTAGAAAGCAATTTTTTAAATCCACAATAATACAATGTTTTAAATGAATTTTTTTATTATTATTATTTTAAGAACTAAGTAAAAAAAATTATTTAAGAAAGATCTGGGACCAATGTGCCTGGATGTCTGAATAAATTGTCATAAAGACTGTTCTAGATCTATCCTACCAGGATACTCCCCTCTGTACTTAAGTGACAATAAAAATATCCAAGCTGTCTGGCAGAGCTCTACAACTACATGGAAAGAAAAATGAAAGTCAGGGACAGTGTCCAGCTGAAAGTCAGCTTGGATGTCACTGCAATAGTGACAAAGTTCATGGATTAATCAAATAGACACCAGAAATCAATTAATGATCTCAATGACACCAAAGGCAAAGGCCTTGAGGAGGAAGGGGTGTAAAAGTTGATATACAGGCTACAGGAGAAAAGCCACTGCCCCTTTTCAAGGGAAGTTGTTTCTGGAAGACAGATATGGTGGTTGGCTGCCTGGCATAGGCTTTTCATCTCTGGGATTCCAGAGAGCGCCTGCTAAAGATCACATCTAGGCCTGGAAGCAAAGTTACACACATATACACACACACACAAACACACACAAAAGAAAGGAAAATCCGGCATGGAAAAGACTATTTGCTTTCTAATATCTAAAAAAATATGGAGCAGGGAGACTGAACAGGAGTTAAATGACAAATTTTTGCTTTTTAAGTGCATAGTTGCAAGGTTTTGACTGATGAAAAGGACTGGAGCAGAAGTGAGGAATGGGAAAAGGATGAGAGTGAGCATGATTTGTACCCACCAGACCAAGTCTTCAGAGGTAGGAGAGGCAAGAAACTATTGTTTTCTGCTGTGAGCATGTGAAGAGCAAGCTCCAGGGTTCCCTTTATCAGTTGTAGCTCCCTTGACCTTTCCTGGATACCTTCAGCACATCACACCATGCAGCTGCGCTGAGCTGCTGAGTGAGGGCATCCCCAGGGCTTTGGGGAAAAGAGGCAGCAGGCAGCCTGGGCTAGTGTGGGGTTGCCTGAAGGAGGCAGCTGCAGAGCAAATCACGGCTGACCCAGCATATCTCAGAGCGGATTTTAAGACAGTTTGTATTGAGATTTCCTCTCTGTCTTGGGATGACAATTTTGCATCTCTCTGATAGTTTTTCTGTTGCTTTATATAGATGTGGTCTATTAAGTTTCTCTAACTTTTCTTTTGAGGATTATTATGGAGTGGTTTTTTATATCCAAATCAGTTTGCAAGGACAGGAACTTTTCATCTGTAGGAGTTTCAACAAGCTGAACATTCCATCCTCCCATCACCTTTTCACTTGTACCCAAGCATAATGGCACCTCTCCTCCTCCACCTTTTTTCCCAGAACAGACTGCAGAAGTGTTCCTGTAATTAGTGCCCAGATTCCCAGTGTTTCTTATACAGCCTCTCTGCTGTAACACTCTGAGCTGTAAGAGGCCTGAGCAGTTTTCTTCATTGCTTGTCACAAATGGAAAGTTCAGGCAGGAGGCTGGAGTCCTGCCATGCCTCTTTGCAGACTTGGACTGTCTCAGCTCTCCATTTCTCAGCTATCCTTCACCAAGGAGTTGGGACATTTTTGTGCTGGATGCCCAAGTTCTGCTCACTACCTAATTTAAGCACGATGTATGAACTCAGCTCTGTGGAATGTGAATGTGCACACATGTCTATAATCAACTAAGGTAACAATCACACACAGAGTTAAAAGCTTTGAATTCAAAGATCTTAAGTGAATCTGAAGTTTCCATAATGTTTAGTCACAGACAATATATTATCCTGATCCCAGCTGCAGACTGCAAGATTCTCAATAAAGATAGCACACCATGAAAAGGCTTTATAAGGATTCACCATTTCATCAATACTTATTCTTCTGCAGCAGCAAATGACAGATTAGGATACAGAACACTTACAGGTAACTTATCAAAGGATAAGAGAGTTTAATTCTAGATGTTATTAAACTCTAACTGGTATTAGAGCTATCTCTGTAATGGAGATTTTGCCTCTCATAAAAGTGATATAGTATGAGAAATATTACATAGATTATTAAAATTACTTCTTACCCCCAAAACACCTGGTAGAGGACACATCCCAAGAATTCAGAAATTAGAATAAGCTGCTGATACATTGTTAGAAAACATTTATGCCTGTTATTTTCAGAGAGAAGTAGCAATCGAAGATCTAAAAGCACAGAAGCCTGCAGAAAACACAGGAAATTTTGAATACCACTACTTAATGTTATCTGCCCCTTTTGTGCTGCTGGAACAACATTATAAAGGGCAAATTTATTTCTTTATGGGGGGCTGGGACAGAGGTTACTTTTGATTTTGATTTTTAGTGCTGTTTCATTGAACAAAAGGAAAAAGAAATAAAGCTCTGTAAAATAACTGCAGCACAAGGACTTGACCAAATAGAAAGTTGTTGCTCAAAGATTAGCATTCAGTCAGACTCTCAAACTTCATTAAAATATCTCCTCACAACTGCATCTCTAGTATCACTCCAAAACAGACAAGACTTTTCTGTCACATACCCATACCTCTTCTCCCTCTGGAGGGGAACAGACCACCCAGAATTACCATAAGAAAAAAGCAACAGGCTTATAGCCATAAGGCTACTAAAACTGCTTTCTGCTAGTGCTGGTGGATGGGTGGCTATCAGAGGAACACTTGCTCGTACCATTTCAGATTAAATTGTTCTAAGTGAAGGAGAAAGTTCATTGTGCAATTCACCGAAAAGAGGAAACCAAATGCCCTTCCCAGAGCACCCAGTCATGAGCAACCTCAGAGCAATCTTACCACGACAGGCAAAAGGGGACCATGGCTATGACCACGCACTTAGGTGGCCACACAGTATCATAATCTCCTCCTACACAACTGGAGGCTTTGCCCAGTGACCAGCAAGGAGGGATATCAACTAGCCCCCTTCCCTCCAAGGGACAGGCCTTTCTGTATCACCAGCCCCATCCTTGGGCTCAGCATGCTTCCATGCTATAGCCAGAAAAACCCCAGAGATGCTCCAGATGACTCAGCAAGATGCTTTCATAAGCATCATCCCCTGCGATTTGACAGAATGGGTTGAGGCATATACAGAACTATGGAAGGATTTAGCAGGATTTTACAGCAAATTCAGAAAAGAGACAAAAGTGACATGAGCTAATCAAGTGGAAACACAAACTGCTTTCTGACATTGTTATTCTGTGGATGCTGAGCTTCTTCAGAGGGAGCTCAACAAAAATGCATTTGAAACCTGTCATTATGCTCCATAAAAAGAAGGTAACTGGCAATGCTCCAAATCATTCTTTTGTAGATTACTTATATCACAAACATCACCTTACTCTGTCTAAATAACATATTCTTTAATGGTAATAAATACTGACTATTTAAATAATAAATATCAATAAACCATGAAGAGGCTTATTATTTTCTTATATTATGTAAACCCACTACTGCAGTACCATGTATACTGAAATATCTTGTAGGGTAGGGTGTCTGAAGGTATTTCAGTGAGAAATAAATATATTTTAGAACCACCATACTACAGCGAGTTACAAAGGCTTGTGACAGAGTGCAATTTTTGACAAATGGCAGTGATAACCCACTTAGCAGAGACATACAACTAGTGAAGATTGAGAGATGCTCTACATAGGCATATTTTATTGCAATCTTGAAAAACAGCCCTTATCATAGTTTATGGTATTCTGCTAAGATTGTGCTGGTTAGAAAGCTCTTAATCTTCATCGTAATTATAGAAGATGAAACTTTTTTTCCCATTTGAAAGATGCCAGCACTGCTTTCTAGTAAGGTATCAGTGCACGTATTCCAAATTTTAATGAAAGCAAACAGAACATGCTGTTGGAACAAACCTGCTCATTTCACCTACTATTTTGCTTTCAAATCTTAAAGTAACATTTTTTTCTGTCAGCTCTGAGGTACACTGTCCTTTCTGTCAGCTCTGAGGTGCACTGTCCTTTCTCTCCATCTCACAGGTTTCACTTCGTCCTCCACAGGCCAAAGCTGACTTATCTGTCTTCCTCCTGGAGAGGCAACACTACACTGGGACCAGAAGGCTAAGAAGAGGCAATGCCAGAAGCCAGGGAGAGTGAGAGGCCCCACCCTTGGATGTTTTCAAAACCTGAGTGGCCAAGACTTGGGACAGCCCAGTCAAACTATGAAGTTAACCCTGACTAGAGCAGTGGACTGAAGAAGGTACCTCCAGAGGTCCTTCCCACCATAAAGCTGCCTTCGCTTCCTTTTCCTTTCACCCCTGAGAAGTGCAAAGGGCTGAGCATAACAATATTAGCTCTTACTGTTTTCTGCATACCTCTGTGACAACTTCTATTCATGCTGTGAAAAATATCTGCAAAGGACTTCTTGAGCAACGTACAGGAAGATCTCCCTAGACACAGTAATGTGTTTCTTTCTTAGCTCCCAACCTGTAGATTTTGGCAAGCATGAGTCACATATATCTATGAAATAGCTTAACATTTAATAAATACCTTTTTGAACCTTTCTCTTCTTTTTCATTTTGACAACTTTTCTTCATCCTGTATTTTCATTTGCAGTTGGATAAAAATCTTGTCACAAGATCCCTGGAGTTCACATACATTACTTTTCCCCCATAATTTCAGTGAAAATAAAAATAGTAAGTAAAAAATGTAGAAAGAAGGGATTTGATGTCTGCTGAAAAAGGGAGCAGAGGAAGAAAAAGGCAATCAATAGGCTTCAGAATTACTGTGGAGAAATAGGCATGATTGGAAAGTCCAAAATGCTGCAGAGAGCACAAAAAACCACACAAAACCTGCCTTAACAGTTGTTATTTCACTACCTACAATATCTGAAGAGGCAAACTGTATGCTCTGTTTATTTTTATTCACCATAAGCACTCTGCACTTAGCAGATGCCAGCATATGTTTTGACTAGAAACACACAATTAAACTTGCTTGGAAATAACCAATAGGTGGGGGAATAAAGACATGTTGAGCTACTTGACACTAGCTGGAAGGCAGCAGAACAATCCATCAGCCACAGTAGCCAACAGAAGTTTAGGAAACCGAAATGTTTGACTGTATGGAAATTCAATTGAGGACTGAAGAGCAATTGTTGAGGTGGGGGGGAAGTAGTCCTGCATAGAACAAAAACCAGCTGCACATCCTTTACAGAGAACCCTTTGCAAATCACTCTGAATTGCCAGTGTCATTTTCAGTATTATTTGTAACTCTTCATCACCACAGTTGAGACTGCAGTATTTCTGGTTGGTTGGTTTTTTGTTGAGTATTTCTGAGAAAATCCACCAAACTCTATAGACATTCAGCTGTGGCCTTCTTCCACGTTGCATTCAGCCCCAAGCGTGCCCCACTACCAGCCCTTTATTTATAAATTTCGGCTTTCATATTTTTAAGCTTTACTAGTTCCATACACTCCATTTGATTTTTGTTCTATGTCCATAATTTCATCTTCTGTCAACAAGCCAGAAGAGTTCCCCCAGGAGACTGGAAAGGAGCCACTTGCTCCTTTCCCATACTTTACTGACAGTAAACACAATTCCCGAATCTTGCTTGTGTAGCATTTTAAATGTGCCCCTGGAGATTCCTGAGCACTGGGGCTAAACTGTTCAGCCCAGTTGGATTGCTGAAACCCCTGTTTCAACATGCCAGCATGAGGGAAAAAATATCCTCTGGAAAGCAACAGTTCAAAAGAGCCTCCTCAGTATGCTGTGTAACAATTTATGTAAAACTAGCTGACTGAAAAGAAGAAAAATGAAAGCTGACGAAGAGTAGACTGGACAACTAAGCAATAGAATCAGCCACCAAGAGTTCAGTGATCAATTAAAAAAAATTTAACTACTCTTCTTAACATCACCCTTCTGTCTCTCAGTATCTTATCCAAAGCAAAATAACACAGATTTTATTCTAGTGAAAGCTATTAATAATAATTTAAAAGGTTATCTTTCAACTATCACACAAACAGGAAAAGCTCCCTCACAGATATTGACAGAAAAACAGAATATGCATTAAATTAAATACTGAAGACTTAGTTACCAAAGAATACTTGCCAAAATGCATGTTTGAAGTATTCCCCAATTTATGTTACTATTACCATGGGAAAAAAACCACAAACTGCTTTACTGATAAGGATCCTGGAATGTCTCTGGTGTAAATGAGAAGAGAATAAAAGACAGAGAATGGAGATCTCCCACCTGCCTCCCTCTGCTCCTTCAGCAGCAATAATGCGCAGATTAAACCACAAATTACATTTATTAGACATTAATGTGAAGGCATTTAAAGCTTTATAACAGGAAAGAAGGCTAAATTAATGCCATCTTCAACAATGTGTGAAAAAATAAGAGACTGTTCAGCAGCAGGAACAAGCTCAAACATGGTGACGAGAAAATTAACTGACCAATTCATTAGCCACAAAAAGCACCTCATTTGAATACAACTTAAAAAAGCACTGACATTGCTTGTAATTGCTAGGAGCCCGAGCTACCCTCCATGTAGCAAGATATTTTCCTCACGCTTCTGTGACACTTCTTATAGAGTTAATCCTGATTTTTCCTGGGCTAGAGAAGACTATACATTAAAACAGCATGCATTTAGGGCTTAGCCCTGTAGCATGATGAGTGCTCTGGCCCCTGGCCACCACAGCACTTAGGCACATGTTTTATTTTAAACACATGAGCAGTTCTGCTGAAATTCAGAGAGAAATTCACAGTATGGAAAGGGCCAGATTATGCCTTGCAAATGTGAAGCCATATTAAAAATGAGCAAAGCTATTTAAAACTAACACAATTATTTCCCTGAATCAGGCAAATCTATCCTGGTAGACATGATGTTCTACAACACATTAACAGGGTCAGAGAGGTCTCTCAGCCCCACTCATGGCTCAGGTATGCTCCCAAATTCGACAAGCATGAGAAAATAGTTTTGCAGAAAATACTGTGAGCATTCAAAGTTCAGCAATATCATTCACTGCCACCAAAAGCAAAAAGAAAGGCAGAAACTGAAACCTGAAGGATGTCCTCAATTCTTGTCCATCTTGCAGGGTTGTGAGCCACGAAGGATGCGTGTGCCCTTCACAAAATTGTTCAAGCTTACACCACCTTTTAACAACTAACCAGGTCTGGCAAATTTCTTTCTTTTTCACCACTGACATACGCAATAGAACTGCATGAATTATTCCCTGAAAATGCTATTAACACTTCAGTGTTAAATTACACGGTGTCAAGTTGCAGACAAAAAAAAAAGTTGAATTTACAGACTATAGAAAATTTCTGTAAACTCAGTGCTTTGAGGATAGGATTAAAAAAAAAAAAAGACATCAACACCACTTTTACCTGTGTACCTAAATCTTAACTTATCTTTCAGATAATAAAACCCCCAACTTATTGTACGCTATTATGATCATATTTTCTGAAAAGTGAATGTTACGTAATGCATCAATTTTATTTGAAAATAAATCTGCTTTTAATTTTGAGATCACAAATTAATGTTAGCATATTTTATATCTCTTGCTCAAACACATCAGAAACAATTTAAATAATTTTTGTTACATATTGTAATCTGCACCCTGAGTGACAACCTCTGCACTGTTTATCAGCTTAGAGGGATGAGATAATAACCCCCTGCTTCAAGCAGTATTTTATAATGCAGAATGTCACAGCTCTGTAAAGCAGTGCTAGCACATCTTAGCAAATTGTTGTATCAATGACACTTTAAAACTAGAAAACAGGAATTTTAAGCTAAGAGATCAACAACATTCTGTTCTTTATTTTGCAGCATATAAAAGTGTAATGCTTCCACCCCTGCAGCTGAGAGCACATTAGTTTCTTCAACACCATTGTATTAAAAATAAAATTAAATTAAAGAAAAAAGATAGGAAAAGTCTATTTACAAACACTTTAAATTTTCAGAGACTGCTGGTATATACAATATCCCCCACCTCTTCCCCCTCACTTGTTTTACCAAGTTTGATGGGAAACAGTGATTGAGAAACTTGGTTGAAGGCTTTGGGTTTCCTAATGAAAGAATCAAACAATACGCACCTGAGCCACAGGTTGTACAGACCTCTGGTATCTGTACAAAATCTTGCAGCTGAAAGGAAAAGTTGGGACAGGATCTTGAGAAGAAGGCTCCAGGTAACAGTTCATGTCAGCCCTTGGGACACAGGATGCCTCTCAGCTACCTGGGCCCAGGGACACAGACCCACTATCCCTGATTCTAAATTGCTTAGTTTGGAAAAGACCTCTGTGGTCCCTAAGTGCCATATCTACATTTCTTTTAAATACCTCCAGGATTGGTGACTCCACCACTTCCTTGGCAGTCTGTTCCAATATTTAACAACCCTTCAGTTAAGGTTGTTGTCAGATGCAAAATACTTAAAATCTGTAAGAAAAAAAAATTAATATATTTTAACATCTTCCTTTTTAACATCTATATCTGCTTTTTTTTTTTTTTTGGTGCCAAGACACTTAAAATGCCTTTCAGGTGCTGAAACATTGCCAGCCATTTCTGTCTCTGTGGCAGCTGTGATGCACACTGTTCAGAAGAATGATTTCAATAGACTTGCCCAGTGCTGCAAGACCTCTGTTTATAACTTTTTTCTTCCCTTACCCTGTAGTGCTTAACTCTATCAGTTCTCATCAACATGACAGATTAGATTACTAAATCCTGACAGCCTGTAGAAAAAGACTCAGTTTGAGACACCACACTATCCATTCTGCTTTTCCTGATGCCAGAGGCTGCTCTGTAAAAGAGCTGCAGCTGGGAAGTTCTATATTTTCTTGCTTTAAGGGGGATCCCATAGGGATAAATAATGCTGTTCTTCCGACATGATTTGACTTGGCTGACAATGAACCAGTTCTGTTACATTGCTATGCCATCATGTCACACTGGTTTCTGATAAATTACTGAAGCAGGTACACTCCTAAAAGCCACCTGTGAACCACTGATGGTACATATACAGATAGATCTAGCAAGGTGAGCCTCAGATACTGAGGTGCTTAATAGCAAAGGGTCATATGACTCATTCAATAAATTCATTATTTATATTTCAGAGGTTGCTGCATAGTTCAATTGCACTAATGATTAAGAGCTTCTCTTCTAACTCCTAAACTACATCTATACATCTTTTATAAAATTACTCCTTCATTTAATGAGTATTGGTCTTCATTAAGGAAAAAAAAAAACAAACCAAAAAACCCAACAAATCCACCCTAAATCAGCACCTCAATAAAAGCCAAAACAGTCTGAAAAATGACTAGTAGAAACAAACTAAACAATAACCAGTTTACATACATAAAGAAGTAAGGGAAAAAACACAGACTGTTATCTCTTTCTGTATAAAAGCAGAAGCAAAGATAAAGCAAAGACTTGATCAAGTCAGAACTAAGTAAATACTGAAGAGGTCTATTAAAATACGAAAAAGAAAAAAAGAAGGGTAAATTTTCTATTCAGAAGCCCACTGTAAACCTCATTTGGTCATCAGTTTAACCTTTATTTTGTCAAATCACTGACTGCAAGCAGGAAACAAACCCAAGCCAAATCAGACTTACAAAAATTGCTGTTACTGCTGAATGAGCTCAGGAGTGAGGGACACAAGCAGTCAGGCCTTACTGGCAAACAGGGGGACAGGAGCTGTGCTGGAGAGCAGTGCTAAGTCTGGACAGCATCCCCTCTGCACTGCACCTGCCAGTGCCTGGGAGGCACAGCCCAGGCTCCATGCAGAAAGGTTACAATCACACCTTCTAGGCACCATTTAAATGCTTTTGTTGTAGCACTGCATCAAGCTACCCTGGCACAGCACAGCCCAGGACTGGCTTTCCGTCCTGCTATGTGACACGGCTGGTGAGTACCCACCACTGCAGTGTGGGATCAGATTTTGGGCAGGCACACCAGCAGAGAGTTGGTCCTGACCTCTGAAGAAAAGCAAGGAGATGGTGGGCTAAGGAAAGAAAACTAACCATGTCGGCCTCATGGCTGATGAAACCAACTGTTTTCATTTTGCTATTGCTGGGACAGGGAGAGATATCATATGTGGACACAAGCAAATGTGTTGTATCATAGATGTTGTATCATACCTTCCACTACACATTGCTGTAATTCCTTCTGGAAGCAATATGAGAAGAGTTCATTTCTACAAATAAAGGTTACTTCCAAACTGATTTTCAACTGACCAAGACAGTCCAAAACACCTTACTAAGGTTAGTAACTGTTCTCCTGATCTGACCCAGAGCAGATTAGACACGATTTGAAAAACAAATTATAAGGAACATATTTACAGACTTTTACTAAAGGAAAAGCTGAATTGCAGCATAATTCAAAAACATCAACACATTCCACTTGATCTAAATTTGATGAATTTACAGATTGTTTGATACAGTGCCAGTTTCTCCTCTGTTTAAAGTCCTGAAAATCACTCCTTACCAGCTGATATTAGTCCACATACTTTAACTTTTCCTTTTCAAATTAATGATAAAATCTTCACAGTAAAGTACAAAAAAGTTGAGACAACTACCACCACTCTACACCAGATTAACCAAGAAGAGTTAATCAGAACAGTTTGCACATTTGAGCAAGTAGTTATAAACCAGAGATAAGTATATATATATATATATATACAGTAGAGTTAAAGGCTTTGTTCATATTTTGTATGACACACAAGATGTATCTAGAAAAGACTCACAGCAGGAAAAACAATAGAGAGCTCAGACAGCTAATTAATACTGCTAATTTAACTTCTACCCTAACACACCACTTACTGTTATCTGCACTCCATCAAGGAGTAGATGGTGACAGTTCTCAAGCATTGCTAGTAAATTATTTTCATTTTGTCCTTTCCCTCATAAACAAAACATCACAGTGACAGAAGCTGCTTGACCTACTTCCTAAGAAAGAGATTTCCAGAGAAACACTCCTCCCATTATTCCTGATTTCTGCTCTATTTATACCTCCAGTATGTACAAGAGCACACAAACTAGCTACTAAACTGATTTGCATGTTTTTTCCACTGTGTCACAGATGTTTAAAATTAATCTCACCTATTATTTTCCTGGATTATGTATTTTAAGGTATCCATATACTCCATAAGTAGAGAGCAAGCCCCACAACTGTAGCGAAAACATAGACTGAATGCTAGTTTATCACTTATCACAGTGAGACACTTGTTTTCCCCAGACCTCAGGGATGTGCCAGACTTCAAGACAATGCAAAAGAGCTCTCACAAACTTTGTGGATATCACAGAAGTGAAGGAACCTCTTGAAAAAGGTGCCTTCTCTAACTTTTAAGTAATTTTCTTAACTTCGTTTTCTCACATATGAACAGCTACAAGGTCCTGAAGTCATAAAAGGACACTGTGCCATGGGGCTTGCCTTTGCAACCTCAGTGTCAGCTTCTGCTCGGCAGCTACAGTTTCACGCCGGCTAGCCTTGTTTTATCTTTGCCTTTTGTTCCCTCAAATGCCTGTTCCTTCCATTTTCCTGTACCTTGAGACCCTCTGAAACAACGACAGCCTTTTCCTATCAAGTTTGTGCCAGGGCACAGCAACTACCATCCTCTCACTGGAGTCAGGGGAGTATGATCTCTGAAATGAAGTGGGTTACAGCTAACAGAGAGGTGCACACCTATTTGGAAGCCACATTGTTTTACCAAAATAGAGGCACTTTGAAGCTCATACTTCTTATGCTTAGTACAATTCCTCACATGATCGGGGTGGCACATGAAGATTCACCCAGATGTATCATTTAATCACAGATAATGGGTTCATTACACTGGAATCCCCACCAATACTAAAGGGGGGGGTAAAGGTGATGGTTTATTGTTTTTTAACGGACATAACACAAAAACCCTCTCTGGGAAAAACAAGATAGTTTTACAGTTAATGTACTGGAAAAGCAGTGTGGATTCTGTTACTGTGGTGAAAAAAGCATTCACAGAATTAAGCATTACTTTGGGACACTGCAAAAAATTAACATGAACATGGGAAACTTAGAAAAATCTCATTTTTCAAAACCTCCCTGGAAACTCACAGTTCCTAATGAATGGGTAGGGATGGGCAAAATATTACTGAGAGATAGTAACCTCTGTGCTGTGTGGGGCTCAGACAGGGGAGGAGGGAAATGAGGAGTGCATTCAGCTGCAGCGTGGAATGAGCTCTTCTCAAAAATTCAGTCTTTTTAAAACAGTTGGCTGGAACGGTCAATCACAAAAACATTTCTCCTCTTACTTGATTTTTCACCTATCACATCAGGAAAATGAAACCTTAAGGGTAAATTAGAGAATTTGAAAAAAATATTATAGCTCTATAGTTCATCAAGTCTGAGAAGTGATCAATTGTTCCAATAATTTAGTCCAGACGAAGCACAGGCAGCTTTTCAAGAGTGTTGTATCAACACCTTCAAACTAAAGCATTCCTTGCCGCAGAATAACCAGATAATGACAAGCTTGCACATGAATATTGCTGTATTGCTTTGACTTTCTTCTCCTACATGATAAATTTAAGTAAAGGGAGAGGAAGAGGAGAGGAAAAGTAAAAAAGCTTTCTTTCAGTCCTTCAAATAGTTAGGAGCTTATCAGTAATCACACACTGTATAATCATGAATTCAATCCAAAATGTGTAGAACACTGGGAGCAAAAATAAAAGTCAAACATAATCAAAAACTCTGTCAACAATGATATGGCTCACAGAAATGTGGTATAAAAGCAGCTGCATAAAACAGTTTGCAAGCAAGGTTTATAGCTTTCTTTAACCAAATAGAGGGGGAAGTCAGTGTTAGCAGTCTCATAATACTCACTGAGGTGATGATAATACGACAGCGTTATTTATCCTCTGAAATAATAATGACACAGCCCTCCCATGGATAGTCCTGCAGTTACATGCTCCTTCTTTCTTCCACCTGTCACCCACAAAGACTGGGACCACTGGATGATGTCACCCCATGTGCAGTCACCCTGTCCATCCTAAACACAGAAACTAAGTCACCCCTTGAAAATCATTTCTCCCCAGGCTCTAGTTCTTCTGGTTTTAAAAATTTGTACTAGAACTTTAACAAATATGGTGAAATTGTGCTTGAATCAGCTCAAGTATGTATATCTGCCAAACAAAAGAAATTCTGTGAGTATTCCTGCTCCACAGCTGATTCTCATTCAGAACTAAATCCTGCACATGATTATTTTATGGCCTTGCTTAAAGTCAACATAAAGTTGACTTGCACTGCAATTTAAATTACCTCCAAATCTCTTTTGGCAAGAATAACTTTGCACAGTAACTAGCACTATTCTCTAGAGACCAGATTTTCTAACACCAACACCTGAATTCATTTAATCTGAGCTTTTCAGACTCATTGCCATCACCTGCTGTAGATGCTAAAGTATTGCTTCAGGCTGTTGTTGGAAAGTTTGATGCCTCACTTCTCATAGGATTTATCACTTTGAGGCAGGTCCTTCATGTCCTCTCCCCTAAGTATAATCACACCCACAAATCCTCTCTTCTCAAAAGCCTTCAGCCACTCTTTCACAGCTGCATAGCTGGGCAGCATATAAAGCAATAAATTGATTTTCCTAACATAAAAATGATCTTTCTTTTTTCTAATGTTGCAAAGACAAAATATCAACAATCTTTCAGGCAGGAAAAGGTGGACCATGAGATATTTTAAATACCTGTAGTGTTACCTATTTCTAAGCAGAATAATTTTTTCCAGGCATTTGAAGCAAAGCCACCTGGAGGAGGGGACATAGCAGCTGCTCACCGGAGCCAGGCAACAAAACAGCTTAGAGGAAGAATTCGAGAATGAGAGACTACATAATTGAAATTATTATAGAAAGGTTATAACAAAAGATATAATACAAGATGAAATCTAGTTGATAACCCAAATTGCCACAGTTTGTTTTATTAGTACAAATGGTTAAACCTTAGTATTATCTCTCACTCAAAGTGTTTCAGCTTTAAAGCATGGCATTGATCAGTTAGAACTACACAAGAAAGTCTTGTATAATGGAGTCAGGCCATTAACTTGACTTGGGCTGTAAGTATTAAGTCCTGAAAAGAGCTATATATTCTCCAACAAGAAATAATTTCTGCACCACTAAAATGCCCACATGGCTCTGCTGAAATATTGACTATTTAACAGAGCACCAGAACATCCATTTCACTTAGAAGAGGAAATTAAGACTGTCTACTACATATGAGTAAACATTTTCCAGTAACAAGTAGAAAAGGGTTCAAAAAGTCTTGCTTGTCATGGTCTTTTTTTTTTTATTTAAACCAACTCCTAGTTTTAATAAATTTAACATTGTGTTTATATATAAAAAATGCATCAGGTAGCATGCAAAATGGAAGGTGTGTTGTTTCTGTGAATGTCAAACCATTGATTTCTATCATTTTGAGACACCTCCTGCGTACTTAAAATGTACAGTCCATTTGAACAAGTGTGGTTGCTCCAGAGATGCAATTATTGCAGCTCCAACAAAATAAAATGAACTATAGGAAGCATTAGGTTCTTCAGGCTTATCTTGGCCTTCTTTTTTAAAATAAGAAATAACAATATTGCATGCACAGACAATTACCCAGAGGGTAATATATCCCCTTCTATGATAAGTGTCTAAGACAGATGTAAGACAAGAATTGCCTTCTGAAGTTGCCTGCCTCTCTCCATGGACAACTTAGAAACACCAGGTGAATCCTACCTTTATTATAAAGAACTGAGTAAAAAGAGATACACAGTAATGGATTCAGATTTCAGCTAAAGAGTGTAATTAAAAAAACCCATAATTTTAAATGAAAATTATTTTCCAAGTTTGCTCTTCTCCTCTTTTTTTCCACCCAAAAAACCTCATTTTTAAAGTGCCTCTGTATAATTTAAACTATTATTTCATCTTTTTATGTATGTGCACATTTATATACACACACACCATACCAAAAAATACACCCATTAGTGATACACAGGAAATGATATTAAGATATAATAGCATATGCTAATTCTTAGAATAATGAATATCATGTCTCACACTAATACATTGGTACCAATCATTCAAAATCAATATTCTGAAGTTTCTAAATTGTTTCCATATTAGCATGGAAAAGAACTACTTTTGATACTAAATCTATTTACTGCCTCATTTAAGCAAATGATGTAGCGGAAAAATTAAACTTTCCCAAGAGAAATGCTTATACACAGAAACACATAGTCCAAATTAGTAGCTACAAACTACTGTAAAATGCACTCAATCCACATAAAATACAGTTAGAAGACATGTTTATGTAAAGCTCAAGAAGGCTGTATAATACAAAGGGAAATAAAATGAGAGGAAAGCTAGTAAGAGAAAGTATTATATAGTTTTACAAAAAGCAGAGAAGGATACCAAAGATACTTTTGTCAAAAGCAACACTACAAAAGACACCCTTAAAGGATTGAAATCGTTCAGGATTTGAGCTGGCTTACTGCGACTTTGTTAATTTTCTGGTAAAGAAGGCTATCAAAGAGCATTTCACCAAAACCAGTGAGTCTGAAAAGGTGAACATTATCTACAAATATTAGTAATTCTATCAGAAAGTATGACTGCTATACTTGTGAAAATCTGCACTGATATAGTTTTGATCTCATTTAGATAGTTCTATCCAAACTAACAAATTGCCAATATTTAGATGTTTTCATTGATAGCAATAAAAGAAAAAAGAAAAACATGAGCCTTACATAAATTTCTGAATAAATTTGCTTGGATTTAATACAAACCTCAACTGAAAGCAATGAATGTGAAATTGAACTGTGGATGCCGGTTGTAACAGCATGAATTAAACCTACGAATCTCATTCCTCCTCTTCTCAAGCACTTAATTAGTTTTTCAAATGCCTAGACTTTGTTTCCCTGAGCTGAGAAATATAAATTGCTTATCAGAAGATCTATCTTTGCTACCAAAGATAGATCTATCTTTGCTATCTTTCCTCTTTCCGCCATTTGTGCTATTGCTGACGCTGGCTACAGGAATAGTCAGAAGAGATGTAAATACCATATGCATTTGATCAGCTGGAAAACACAGAACTGCAGTGATTCTTACCTGTTTTCCATTGTGCCTTGCAAAGGCACTTTTCACATTAGTTGTAAGATATTTTGCTTAATTTGGGTACACGTATTTATAACTACTCTCTGCTATTAGGTAAACTACACAAGAACACTGGTATATTGACAATAATTAAAATGAAAAATTAATTCTTACCTCATTGTAAAGGTGAATTTCAGCAGCTTATATTTTTCAATAGTTTCATTGGTGACCTGCTCATTGCACAAGAGGCAACAACTGACAGTAAATTAGGGGGAGTGCTGACATAGCTGATGGCAGCGTCTCTAGCTCGGAAGATGTTTACACTCTTGAGGTTTAAGCCAACAAAAACCTCATGTCCTACCCCAGGTGCCAAGATGGGTTCATGTCACAGAATAACCCCCAACATGAGGAGGGACCAGGTCTGGAAGAGAGGGGCAGGAGCCCTGGCAAGGGCAGAAGCCGCATCTGTCCTCATCTGGGTGGGCAATGGTCCTACCAGGTGTGAGAGGAGCCCTCCCAAGGGCCTAATAGCCAATGTGTCCCTGGGTCTTACAAATACTCTTAAGTATTCTAATTATTCAGATGATTGAGGAAAAAAAAAAAAGAAATTCAGTCTTTTTAAAACAGTTTCTATTAACTATGATTACTTTACTCTGATTATTAAAGGCTTGCGTTCCTCTACCACAGTTGGGGCCACATGGTTTTAAGTATCTCATTATCATATTATTTATTTCAGAATTATGCTTATATAAAAAACTATTTCCAACATTTATATTTATATAACATAAACCTCCAAAGCTTCAAATTAATAAGCCTTCAGAAAGGAACTCTACCTGCTATAAACGAAAGAACAAAAAAAAAATTACGGATTGTTTTAAGCAGCATACTTTTTTTCCCCAGAAGTCCCTATAGAATCACTTCTGTGACAAACCTTGGAGTTATCAAACTCAGGTTTCTCAGGGATACTGGAAGCACTACCCCATTCCAGCAGTCAATGTCCACCATATAGGAGATGTATATATTTAGTTTTTCTTTAGAAGAAACAGAGTTCCAGTTTCTAGGCATATTTTTGGGTGATTAATGGTAATTTTTAGGTCCTCAACTTTTCTAGTAAGCATTTAGCATATCTTCTCAAGCTAGGTATCCAGAATTAAAGCTGTGTAATTGATTACACTGTAAACCAGGCTGCTGTGCAAGTCAGAAGTGAAAGCAGGTGGGAGAGGTGACACAACATGCAGTGATGCCATGTGTCTCCTCCTGCCAGCCCAGCCACTCTGAGAAACAAGAAGGGAGAACATCTGGCAGCAGATTTGCCTAGCATTTACAGAGGCTGAAGTAAGAAAAATTCTTTGGTGATTCCCTAGAACTCATCTGTTGCCACCACGAAGGACCCAAGAGAAGTGGTGAGGATGCAGCTGCTGGCATCTGCTGGATGCAGCTGCTGGCATCAGCATCAGATGCTGCTGGCATCTGCAGCTGCTGGATCTGCTGCTGGCCTCCCGACTTGGACAAAAGTGATGTTGGCCAGATCACCTGGGCATGTATTTCAGTGCTATGAGCGTGCCACTGTGGGAACACAAACCAGTAAACTCAGTTACGGATTGTCTGAAATAATCCACCTCTCCCTTCAAAAGGGTATCTCACTGAGTTAGTTGCACTGATTTCATGCAGCTCCACAAACCTTAACTTTGAGGAGAGGAGGCAGTGCTGCCTGGGCACCACAAGCAGTTCATCGCCGAAACAGCTCTGCTTGATCACACACCATTTAAACACTTTCAGTTTTCCAGGATCCTCCCCTATCAAACTGATAATGGGTTGGATAGTTCTGCAAATTCTGTACTACATCTTGGTTACCCATTGGAAAATTTACCTTCATAGCAGGAGTATTAAAAAAAAAAGAACAAAAACCAAACCCAAACGGATCTTAAGCACTCAATATATTCTTGTATTATTTTTAATGAGAAAAAAAAACCAAAAAGCAAAATAAACTTAACTAGATTAATATTCTAATGACAAAACAAAACAAAAAAAGTCAGTTTACTAGTGTTTGCGTGTGGTTTTTTTTTACCCTAACAAAACTGGCAAGCTCTTAGTCTTTTGTAGAAAATGACTGCTGTTGCTTTTTTACAGTAGCACAGTAGAAAAGCTAAAAATTAAATATTAATACATTGAATATATTTTCAAACAAGCTTGCTCAGGCTTTAAACCCAGCTTTTTCTTTAAGAACCTGCTGCAGTTAAAAGAGTGTAGAATTTAAACACAATAGTAACATTACCACAGAACCTCTTCTGATTCCAAGCGGTTTTAAAAAGTTACTGTTTTTTTAAAATGCAAAAAACTCACAGAAGCAGTTACTTGGTACAAATAATTCATGAATTCAGAACGAAATTATACAGGAATTCAAAACTTTAGGAAGTGGAAATATTTTCTCCATTCAGATAAAGAAATTGCTTGCAGCAGTTCATTTAAAGCCAATTCCTGTCACACTCACATTAGAAGGATGCTCTTTAAGAGAAAATAAAATGACACACTGATTCATTGACTAGCACATTTATCAGGACATGCTGATAGAGACCCATTAATCAAGACTCCCTACTAATAGAAAATCATTAGAACAAAGCACATCAGCAGCAATGCCTCTTCAGTTATTGGGCCTTTCTTCAAGCAATACCTAACCTTGAGGCTGGTTTCTCAGCAGCTTCCAAAGCTTCTACAACATAATTTATTCAAGACTCTTGACATAGTGCAGTCCTTCAGTATCACAACATCAGCTTGAAAATGGAAGTACATAAAGGTTTAGGGAAACAAAAGGAAAAGGGCAAAGGGGAGTTCTTACTTTATTTGAATGTACTGAAGCAACATGAGTTTAAATTCACCCAAACCAGAAGTTTTTCAAGACAAATGTTAACATTATTTCTTTGTTTCTGTCTATTAGCTGGAGGAACCTCAGTTCAGGATATATCTCAGAAGGATTGTGATTACTTTCATAAAAAATATATGCTTCATTTTGATTCTTTCAGTATACCTGCCACTCCATTTACTCATGCAAACAAAGCCCGTGATGTGTTCGGACAGCCCTACTAGCAGGTGGCCCAAATGGACCCAGGTCCACTGAATCCACCTGTATGAACTCTGATGGAGCAATGCTCTAAGCAAAATCAATGGCAGTCTAGAGAACCCTGAATAGTTCCACAATAGGCAGAAAGCAATAGAAATAACAAGAATTGGTTTTAACACTTATTAATGATGCTTTACAGTAAAAATGGAGCACTTCAGTTACACCATCAGTAAACTGTGAGGAGCCTCCAGCACAGAGAAACTGAAACAGGAGTTCAGGAGCAGAACCAGACAAAATGCAAGCTTTCATTGTTCAGTGTTAGTACAGGAGGTTTCAGTACATTAAGAAACTGAGATACAGGGCTAGACTTTTTCCATGTTTTCTTCTCATTGCCTTTTTTTTCTTCTTTCCTTTTTTTTTTTTTTAAAGTCTGGTAATAGAATAGTAATCTTATTTAGCAGCTGCTGATGTGGTTTCTTCAAGTGGTTGTCTATAAAATATAACACTCAGAAAATACAGCTGGTAAATATTATGAATACCTGCTGTGGTTTTTTTAATTGAGCTTTCTATAATTATTCATTCTTACAAGTAAGTGAAGGCAATTCTATACTTAAAATTCCTTTGTTATTCTTATAACTTAACATACGGCCTGAACCACTTATCTTGTTTGTAGATGTCCTGACCTTTAATGTTTTATATATTCTCTTTTCAATTACCATAAACATCTCCCAAATAGCACCTGGCTTCTGTTCTCTATGGTTTCTTTTCATTCCGTGCTGACTTTGCATATTGAATATATTTTAAAATATTCCTTTCAATATTAAAATACCATATGCACTTTTTTCAATATATAGCAGACAATTAAGATTTACACTTTTCATTGCTTTTTGGATTTAGTTTATATTTTGCTGTTTGGGGTTTGGTTCATTGTTGATTTGGGTTTTTTTTAATCTCAGTGCTTTTAAGCAACCAAAAAACCCCTACCAAAGTTGAGATCAGTTGTCCAAAGTAGAATGAAGATCAGAAAGCACTCAACTACAGACTGATGTACAATTTTGCATTTCCAGTACTTCTTCCTTGTAAGAGATTTTATTTCCTTTTCACACATGTTCTCAAATCCCACTGTGTCCTCTTAAAGCCTGACTTAATTATCTTAATAAACCTTTCCATAATAGGTTTCCCTGGTCTATCTAATGGGGCATAGGATTTGGGAACAAACTAGAGATATTATTATAATTATTCTTTTAAAGATTTTAAATATGTACTGCTGCTTGAATATTGTTTCTTTTCTTGTAGGGTTTGACTCTGATGAGCCAAACTTACTTATCCTTTAGATATCAGTCTGCAAGCTACTGTGGGAAGCAGTTTGAAAGGGGAAGTTTGTACTGTATACAAGCAGGTAAAATACCCTCTAGGTTTCATGTCCTGTGTGATGGCATTCAGTTTACTTCCTGATGCTCATCTTAGCTTTTTCTGATCAAAAAGAAGCAGTGGAGTAACTCACTGGCCATTTGAGAGCCTAAGTGAGCCTTGAGTGGATACCAAAGGAGGATGCCCTTACACATGGCACAACCTCTTTGCCTGAAGATTTTGACTGCAAAGAGGAACAATTCTAACAAATAAGAATGCAAAAGCAGTGGTTTTTTAATTGCCAGGAAAATGTATAATGACATATCTTAAACAATTTAAGACATTATCACACCCTTTTTTTTTATTTTTAAGTCTGGCCTCAATGGAAACACTATGGATCAGAATGGATTTTGTTCTCCTGCTGGTGGACACAGGGAATAAATGCAGTGTAGCAGACCTCTGCAAAAGGAGATATAATCCTGCAGTATTTACACATATGGGATAGACAGTTTTCTCTGTTTAAAGAAGTTAGTTCTTCCATCAGACTTGTCACAAAGCCCTGATTTCATGATGAATCAGTGCACACTCAGGATGCCAAAACGGGCTCAGAAATGTGTGGCACATCGCTGATAAGGAAAAGGAGAAAAGAAAAGGTCAAGTCTTTGAGGCAAATCTGCTAATTTGGCAAATACAAAGCCTGGTTAGACAACAGTGCAGAACTCAATAAATACCCAGAGCCATGCCTTGTAGAACCAATAGGTGCTCGATAATCCATCAAACAATATAAGGTTTTTCCCCTCAAAAATTTGCAGGTGGAAACAAGTAAGGTGATGCTTTCTTTGCTATTTATCTGGCTCCCTGGTTTCAGAGTTTTATGGTTACTATCTAGGAGACATATAATTTGAAATGCAAAGCCAGCTGAAATTGGTAACAGAGAAGCAGGCAGAAAATGCCCTCCACAGGATGAGAAAATGTGCTATATGGCTGTCCATTTCTCTGCGTAAATACTTATTTTCATCAAAAATAATAGTAACCAGTTTTCTTGGTAAATACCTCTATCCTCTTATATGGGATATTTAAGCACATCTTTCTATTATCAAGTGCAAACACACCTCTAGAAACTGCACTGCTACTATCTTAGTTTATTACAGTACTTAAGGATATAATAAGAAGAGCCTTGACTTAATGCCTTACGGCATTAGGCAAATTAATATTTGCCTCTTCTATTCTCTTTACTTTTTTCACTACTTCTGCATGTCTTTAAGAACTCTGGAATCTGGAATAGAAGAAGAAAGATACCTTTCATATCGTATCTTTTCCAACCTGAACACTAGACATGAACTTAGGGCAACAAACATTTACAGGCAAATTTTAACAGTGGCTAGGCAACTATTCCAGATATTTCAGTATCATTCATAACAAAACTTTGGCATAAGAGCCGTATCTAAACCCTTGAAGAGGAGAAGAGCGAGAGAGTAAGGACTTCAACCTCAACTGCTTAACCTGATTTTTGGAGAGGAGACTGCACTGCAATTTCTGGTGTTAAGGAGTAGTCAGTGAAGCATTTTGACACCCAAATTTGGTTTATCAATGCATTTAGCCAAATGAACAATGAGGGTTTTGGATCTCATTATTGTATGTCTAGACACAGAAGCAATAATTCAGTTATAATATGAGAAGCCTTGCTTTCAGTATTATTGATTATACAGTACTTTACAATGCCCACAGATACTATAATCAGATTAACTGTAGGCACAAAAATGAGAAGCAGTGCAAAAATAAAACTGAAAAATTATTTCCAAATATCTTCTCCAATTAATTTTTTTACCTGTATTTTATAGTATATTTGTAACACAGTTATAGTTATTTTATTCTTAAATACATTGTGGTACATGTCTGAAGAAAAAGAACATTTGGTCAGAATCTAATTTGAACTTAGACACACTAAATGAAGGTGAAGATGCTTTCAAGCTGAAGGGAAAGACAACATTTCAAGTTGTGTATCAGGATTTTTGCACAGCTCTAAAAGCATCCAAAAAGAGAAAAGTTCTATACAGTTATTTTGAGTTTAAGTTTCTAAAACATTTTCAAACATTTTACAAAAAAGGGATGGGTTTTATGTATTCAGTAAATTGACAACTCTAGGTTAATTCACATGAAAACAATGGGAACAATATCCAATGTGGGTCACTGAAAACTTTTAGTTCCTTCTCTGAAGTATTTAATAGATATGTACAGAAGCAAAACTCACCATGGACACGGAAGAGGAGAAGTATATATCATGTTTCAGACGACTGTATATCATCCAACTGGTAGTCCATTATACCATAAGCTGATGAAAGATTTTGCCATAACCATAAAGATCTAAAAAAAAAAAAAAACCAACAAAACCAAAAAAGTCAAAAGATAATCAGACACTGAAGAAGTTAAAACTGAATGTTCCTTATTTAAAATACTGTTTCACTGCTTTTTAAAAAGACAGTAACACAAGAGCCTGTTCCACACCATCACCATCCAGCAAGAACTTCTCTTACAACCACTGCAATGATTTTTGCTCAGCCACTTCATTTGCAGTTATTTTGCAGATTTTTTGACTTTCAGCTGACTTCAGAATTCCTATCTTTTTTCCAATGTTGTTTAATGATGACAGTTGTATGCATTGGCATTTTCTCAAAATAGTATTTTTCAAGTGCTATTTTATTTTCCTTCGTTACATTCAGGCAGGACTCCACCATGAATTTTCTACCAAAACACAAAATCTACATGCAAAAATTAACTACAGAGGTGGATGATGGGGAAGAGCACTACTCATGAGCAGGCATCTGACAAAGCCAACACCTCTAACACAAGATACACTGCTCAACTTGGGTTAACATGCAGAACAAGGGACACCATCCCATCAACAGCAACTATTCCTATTATTCCTTGTTTCTGTTTTGCTAAACACAAAGGCCAGTGTGCTACAGAGCTTGCTTGAGGATCTGATCCCAGAGTTGCATTTTTAAACATTGATGATGGGCAGAACAGCAGGAGAGGTGGGTTCCAGGCCAAGTGGCTGTATAGCACGGAAGCAAAAGCCAATGGAGTTTCACTGAAAAACTTACATCAGCAATTTTCTGCAACCTTGTTTTCTCCCAACTAATCCTTAGTAGGCCTTCTTGAAAGAATTTTTTTTACAGCACCATTTATTCATGGTTCCTCAAAATTCCCGAAAAGTCCTACAATTTGAACTGAAACACTGGCTCAAACCAAAAACCTGACAGATTTGGGGTTCTTGGGTTTGGTGGTTTGTGCTTTTTTTGGGGGAGGGGGTGTTGTGTGTTGGTTATTTGTTATTGTCTGGTTGGCTGGTTTTTTGGGTTTTATTTCCTCAAAGCAAGAAGGGATGGGAGGTTTCCACTGCTCTTGATGTATCCCATTTCAATAGTTTCAGATTTAAGTATTTCCCCTCAAAAGAGGCTTTCAATTTTAATTTTATTTAATGTCAAATCTTAGGTTAAAAAAAGTTAAGATTAAAGTGAAAATGTGACCCCAGCACAGTGATTCCTCTCTCATGGAACACTTTTAAAGTCAGATGTTCCAAAACACACTTTTCGTCAGATAGAGAATGAGATTTCATCAGATTTCAGAGATCTCTCTGAAGTGAGGTTTTACATTTTCCATAGAATTACAAACAACTTAAAAGCTAAGAAATTGATTCTCTTTTCATCTTTTATGAGAACAACTTAGGTAAAATGAATATAATTTTCTGACATTTTTCCACAGACTATTTTTGCCTGCAACAATCACACTTTTCTTTTGACCCTATGTTCTGCAATTTTACATCTAAATTCTGTTGATAACTTAAGAACAGTAACATGACCCTTCCAAACATTTAACCTTTCTAGTCTGCTCTTCTCCTCTAAAAGCCCACTAGAAATGCTGAATGATGGGTTCAACTGAGTGTACATAAGTAGAAAACATCATCACACAAATTTAGAACAACCAACTCTTAGCCAGATTTTTTTATACAAGGGAATTAAGTTCTTAATTTTCAAGGGAATTAAGTTCTTAACCACGAGAATATTTTATCATGGTGGAGAGAGACCAGCATAAAAGTCAAAACAAATATGCTTGGGAAAAAGCATTTTACTCACATAGAATAGTTTTTGATGTATGTGTTCTTCTAAATACTTTTCTGTACTTGTTTTCTAATGCTCTTTCACAGGACAAAATTACGTATTTTCAAGACTAATAAGGCTTTGTTCAAACAATCAGCAACTTTTATCAGGTCCTACAACAAGCTACTTATCGCTGCTACTTCTCACGTCCCTTCTGTCTTTTCAGCACAAATGAACAGGAGTGAGGAATTGGTCCAATCCAAAAATAAGATGTGAAAAACTCATTCTTTTCTTTTAAAGGCAGGTCTGTTTTCTCCCCTTAGAATACTACTAAACCCCAAATGCCACTGTAATGGATGAGGTATGCAGGGGTAGGCACAGAGAGGAGAAGATAAACTGCCTCTCCTTCCACTGTTACTACTGAAATACACGTCAAAATGCACCCTTGTTTTGAAAAAATAGTTTATTGGTAAAGACAGTATTTATATGAATGCATTAGTATTTTAAACCAGTATTTCACATCCACAGCTTTACTATGTCAGTGCATTATGTAGTATAAGCTTTTAAAATTTTAGGCTTTCTAAAGACAACATTAAATTAATATAAAATATGAAAAACGTGGAACAGAATTGATACGGTTGTTTGGGGTCTTTTACAGGACATTCTTTTTTTTCTTTTTCCTCAGAGTCTTCAAGAACCACATCTTTATCATAATCTCTTTCCATGACTTATTTAGATAAAGCAATGTATTTGTTATTTCACTCATCATTTCCAGCTCTGCACCTAGGACAAGGCACCAGCCTAGCCCTGCCAAGACAGTAGGATGGGCAACCAGAAAATTAATTTTTCCTTGAATAGACTTAGAACAGACTTAGAATTCACTGAAGGACTTCCTTCCAGGTGATGAAAGACTGAAAAAAAAAAAACCCACACAAAAACGAAAACAAAACAAATAACCCCAAACAACAACATTAAAACTAGGCAAAAAGCTGTAAAGTTCAGCATTTAAGAAAACTGTGAGGAGACAATTTCCCACTCTCCTAGTTCTTTCCTTTAAAAAATATAAAATTAACGTGAGAAATCAAAGAGTCTTGTTTATATTAGCACATCTTTCCTTTCCTACAAAGCAGTATATTCCACAAAATTTCCAGGAACTTTGCAGATTCTTCTTTGCAGTGTGAGAAGCTGTAGAATGTAGAATTCCATCAATATGCACAATGAACAGGGCCTGGTAAGGTAACTGCTGCAGCTGTACTATAATTTCTGAAGAACTCAATTTTTGTTTAAATAATTACACTGTCTTAACTTGGAGGTAGATGCTGTTTAAAGTGAACGCACTCTTACATGTCAGTGGAGTAGCTACATAGAGATGATCAATCACTGTGACTCAAATGCAAGAGGATTGATTCACTGCTGCGAAGTGCAAAATTATTAAAACATTTTAAGAGAAGCCCCTGACCATCATTCAGTCATATGATTGAGGGCTTTGTCTTGCAGGACTGAGCTGTACTTAAGGATGCCTTAGTGACCAATGTAAAAAGCTGGAAATGGTGTTTACACATTCTGCTGACAGCCTTAATCCATCAAGAAGATGTCTGCAGAGCCAAAACAATACAAGTTTTGGCTGTCCTGTGGTATTCTGACTGCCCATAAAATGAAAAGCCATAAAAAGACTTTGAAGTTTTCAACTACTTTAAGAACATGAAAGAAAAAATAAACTTTGCACGGACTAACACCATTGTATTTTTTGATTATGCGCAAAACCAAATAAGGTACTATTCACTACAAAGAGGCTTTTTAAGGAAGCTATTAAATAATTTAAAAAGTGACAAAACACCTGAAATACAAACAACTAAAAATCTGCTCACTGTAGCCAGAGTCTTAATCTGTTCCCAGCACTTAAGTGTCACAGGCAGACACTAAGAATTTATTTATGACTTCTCCGCTGGACACAAAACAGCTAGTTGAATTACAGTCGCATAACTACATAAAATCCAGCAGTCCCTGTGCACCAGCATTATATTGGGACTGTGTGTCCCTGCAGCCAGTCCCCACAAGATCAGCAGTGCTCCAGCACAGGTACAGGGACTGGCACTAGCAGCCACCTCAGGACCAAGGGCAGCCTGCTTCGAGAGCAGAACCTCTAAGGCCCGTAAAATACAAAAGGAATAAGCTGGTGTCTGAGAATGAAGTAAAAATTTTATCCTAGATTCACGTCTCAGAAATGTGGAAACAGTTTTAGGCTGTACACGTCTCACTGTCATTGCCACAAAAGCCTTTCTAAAAACTAGCAATTTCCTGAGTGTCCTATGCAGCTACACAAACACCCAGATGGAACACCAATTAGCAATTGATTTCATTAATTAGAAAAGCTGCTTTGAAGGAAGTGAACATTACTGACAGAAGTAGTTTGCGAGCATTGTTCTCTAATGAAATCGAAACTGTCATTTCAACAAAGGCAAAGGGTTTTTTTCCTAACAAGCAACCTGCACTGAAAACTAATTAGAAGCCAAAGGTGTTTTGCTGTACTTCACACTCAGTGAAAGGCTAATCTTGAATAGCCAATTGCAAGTGGCTGGGCTTGTACAGATAAAGCTAACAAGACACTCGAACACCCTTTCCTGTCAGGTTACACAAGCCTGCCCCAGTGCTGCTCATCTGAACAGGCAGAGTGGAATGTGGTCATTCCCATAGGGACTGCCTCTGTTGTTCTGCATGCACCCCGCTGGGCCAAGATCCATGTTGGATACATGCTTAGATGCTGGACACATTAATTTTCATTCCTTGAAAGTGTAACACAGAGGAGAACATTTTCTGTACCTGCACCTCCAATTGTAAGCATAATTCTTGGCTCATGTTCTTTTTTTCTTTAAACTAGTCAAACCAATCATTAGTACCTGGTATAGCATAACAAAAAAAACCCACAAAAACCCAACAGTGCTGCCAGCTGCACACTGTGCAAAGCAGGATGGACACACTGTGTAAATGCATACAAGTGCTAAAGAGCTTTCATGGCAAAACAAGTAAGCTACAGATGGTTTTAAATCATGGGCTATATTCAAACTGATTGCTATTTATACAGTTTTCCTTATTTAAATGAAAGCTTCTCAACAGGTTCGGTTATTCTAAAATTTCCATCAATGACATGCTAGATGGCAGCTGATTATTCTAACACACTGAAAGACAATATATTAATTGTTTACAAAAAACCAACCTGGATGCATTTATTTTTCCCCTTAAAATGAAAAAAACCCTGAATTGTATCCAAATGCCCAAGAATTCTGGCCCCTAACTACTAGTATAACTTGTTTTACTCAAATTTTGTTTAATGTTATGAATATGCAACATTTTAAACCGTGGAGAAGCATATTATTGCTTGAAACTTTCAAGTTTGTTTTAAGAGTGAGACCTCTTAACCACAATGTCTAATGAGTACTGATAAATGATAATGAGTCCTTTGGTCTTTAAACAAACTGTCCTAGCCACTGACCTATTTTCAAAGTTTAACCAATTCAGCTTGCACATATAACAAAAAATCTACTACTCAGAGGACAAAGAATATAATCTTCCATTAAAATGCTATTTTCCAAAAAGAAAAAATGTAGGAAAAAAAATAGAACAAAGCTGCATTTGAGGCATAGTTAATTAAAAACACATCTGGCAGCACACATTGAAAAAAAAATTAAATTCGGGTTATCGACACCAGTATCCACCTCCATCACGAAGGGCAGCCTGCACTGAGAGCAGAAGTTCTATGTTGAATGCAAAAAGACTCAGATGATATCAGAGGGTGAAGTAAAAATTTTATCCTGGATTCACCTCACTGTGTAGACAGTTTTAGATTGTATGTGTGTCTCACTGTCATTGCCACAAAGACCTTTCTAAAAACTGGCAATTGTGTCCTATTCAGCTATACAAGTATCCAGAAAGAACACAAATTAGCAAATTTCACAATGAATTGGCTGATATTAACTTTCCAAACAACAGATTTTTAGTGAAAGGAAGAAAGGACTATTTACCTGTGATTTCTGAACAGTGAATTCTGCTTGTAGCAGAGCAAGTGAAACTATGAAACAATCTACATTTCTCTTGCATCTTTCTTTGTTTTTTTTCTCATAGAGATTCCCCAACCTCACTATATTCTCATTCAATGTTTGCAATGACTTTAAGGCCATTTGCCTCAACTCTTCAGCATTGTGAGATATATAAAATTATCTATGATTGTATTGTAATTTATTTTTTAAAATTCTAGTAACAAATTGTTTGGCAAAACAAGTATTTGTATCCTCATATCATATGAACCAAAAAATATTTTGAGGAACTAGAAAAATTCCCATGCAGCCTGTTGTGCTATATAACACTTAAATGAGCAGTTTTTCTGTACAATTATTTCTGTACAAAAATTTCTGTACAAAAAATTAGCACCTTTTGCCTGTGTGAGAGATGAATAAAATAGAAGAACAAAGAATAAAGTCACAAGTGATGGCTTGAGCATATATTCTAGCATTTAGCAATAACAGTTCATTAAAATTAAAAAAAAAAAAAGAAAAAAAAAGAAAAAAAAAGGAAAATTACTCCTTAACCAGGAAATAATCCTTATCCAGGATTGATTGTGGATGGAGTTTGAAAGCAGAATCATCTTACTCCCACAAAGTAGCAATGAGGTTGTGCTTAGCATGTGCCCCCAAAACCAATCCTTTAGTGAATTGGTGTTAGTTAATAACAAATCTCTAAACAGATCAGCCATATCATCACTTGTTAAAAAACAAACAAAACATAAACAAACAAAAGAACCCAACCTTGAAATACTCCCTATGATATATTTATTATATTGTAATAAAATTCTTCTCTAGGAGAAATCAGGTTGCAACAGCTTTATGGCACCTCCTCCTTAAAGCACATCAACACCAGCAACATGGATTTGGACTCAGAAGTTAGGGGATGAGACTGTTTTTAACCCCTTGTGAAGTCATTCATCTTCCTCTACAGTAGTATGAAAAACACCCAATCTGGTGCAGCAAATACCCACTATATACACTATTTGGGATTACAAAATCTGGAAACAATCCTGGTTCTTTGGAAGCAAAGGTAAAATTTAAGATGTGAGGTAAAAGCAAGCAATCAAAAACCCCCAAGGATCTTACAGGTAGAGATTCAGACTAGAAACATGGGGGTGTTTCTCAAAGGATGCAGCAGGCAGCACTGGAGAGGAAAAAAAAACCAAACCACCAACTGTTTGGAAAGCAGCAAAAAATTGTTAGTACTGCACTTCACCTACTTTGTTCGTGGATGAGTTACTGAACATTTGAAATGTTAATTTACCCTGAAGGTTGCCTGTGACGTTCTAAGCAATTCACTGGCCACCTGTCCAGAGAGCAAGTTTTGCAGAGAGAGAAGGTAAGAACCTCAAACCATGGAATATAGAAACCAAGAAAATTACTCTTTGTCTCTTGGGGAAGGGAGACAGTTGGCCCAATTGTCAGAACTTTTTTCCTCACAGGGACCAAAGAAATAATGGAATACCCGAGAAACAGTCATCAAATTTTCTTCTCATTTCTAGAACAACTGTATTGGAAGTAGCATCCTGAAAGTAGGAGTAAAATCACAAAAGACAGGAAGAAAGTAGAGTTACAGTATCATTACTTTTTTTGTGTGTGTGAAAATACTGTATTTCAAAAATCACTAAGGACCAAGTAATTTTTTTATAATTAATAAGACATACAATATTCAAAAGACTTTGAGGTAGCCGAGAATATTCATCAGTTGACAATATTCTTTAAATTACTGAGCAAATTAGTTCAGATGTCTTCTGTTATTAAGGCATAAGTACACATTGTACAAATCTCAAATAACCAAGTTATATTAGTGATTTTTATATGGGTGATAAAACATAACATTTAAAAATCTATTTTTATTACTGCTTTAGCATAATTCTTACTGTAACTTAACCCCAGGCACAGAGAGAGGGGGAGAGAAAGAATAAGCAACCTTTTCCCTCAAAATTCTAGTGCTTTCCTGACCAAGATGATGTTAGCCAAATCTTAATATTCTTTTTCTGCATTACTCTTGCTCTGTTACATTGTCTAGGAAGATCCTTTTTTTAGGAAATAAGAAGGGACAGCGAATATTTTTTCTGCTAACATGATCTAAACAAATAAGATAAAGAATTCAGATACTACAAGGATGTACTGTTCCCTATGTGGTAGCTTTATTAGTAATAATTATGAGAACAAGTTACACACAAAAATCATTCAAGAGAGATTAAAGGCTTATGCTAAACTTACAAAAGCTATGACCTAAAGGCTAACCTTCAGATATTAAGAAAAAGCTTCCAAAAGACAAAGAGGAACATGCTATATGTGGAAAGATAATTACCTCATAAACTTTAGGCAGATGTCTGAAGAACCGTATCACTTTGTTTTGCTTCATTAGAATAGAAATTAGAAATACAAACGGAAAGAGAAATCATAGTTTTCAGCCTTTACAGACTCCAATAGAACACATCCTTTGAAACTACTCTTTACCCCATACCTCTTCTGTAGATGGGAGAGGTACAAATGCCTGTGCATAAGAGACAGACATATTTATACAGTCAAAAAAACCTAACTCCTCAACCTCCCTTCTCCATGGATTATAACTTTGTTAATTCAGCCAATCAGGCTATAGGTTTCAATGCCAATGGAATTTTTCTGCTTTCAAAGACCCAAAAAGAATACTTTAGTAACTGCAAAATTATACTTTCAGGGAACTCCAGGATATCCAGCCCAAAAGCCGACTTTATTTCCTTATCTGGTAACCAGGCTTGAAGAGTTCAACGTTTGGCCCACATGCTCAGAAGCACCCTTGTGAGCACAGCAGCAAAGCCTCACTCCTCTTGCTATGGACAGGCCAGCAAGCTGCACTGAGGAGATCAGGCAGTGTGTGAAGAAAACTGTTTCTCCACCGTGTTTGAACAGTAAGCACGACTATGTACTGCCAGAATTATTCACCAATACCATCCTACTTTTCCCTATGACCTCTGAAATAGGCAACTACTGAAGAGGGAGAGCATGAAAATCCAATACTTGCTATCACTTTAAAGTTAACTCAGCAGAGAGGGGAATGATTCAAAGGCTGATAAAGGCTTAAAAGACAGGTTATTGGGTTTTTTCTACATTCTATTTCAAAATCTGTAATAAAAAAATCCCCAGAATAATTCGACAGAACATCAACAAAGAAAAATGCTTTCATTGAAGCATAATATTCTTCTTCGGTCACAATTTATCCCTTATTATTCATGATCATTCATACAACCCACAGAATCATACAATCTTTGCTTTATAAAAAGTAACAGGATAATTGTGTACTTGACAAACCCTACAAGAGTACAAAACTGTGATCCTGCAATAGTAAAAAAACAGTTTTGCAAGTGGTAGCAAAAGGGTAAGGGGGAAAACAAAAAGCAGCTATCACTGGTAAAATACTAGAAATGTTTAATTAATTCCACTTAATTACTATCTGTTTATTGTCTTTATTTTTTTAAATTAGATTACATGTAAAAAGAGATTTGAATTTCATTCAGGCACATTCCAGAGCATGTGGTATTCTGGAACTGAAACTTTAAAAAAACCTCAAAATTGTGTTGGGGTTTTTTTTGCTGTTGTGGTTTTTTTTTTTCCTTAAGAGACATCCCATTCACATGGAAGAAGATTAACCATATTGCTTTATCAATTCAAGTAAGTTTTTAAAGTATTAAAGAATTCTGGAAAACTAGTCTACGTTTTGAACACAGTGAAAAAAATTGGTGTGCTTGTTTCCAAAGCATAAGTTATAAGGGAGGATGGGGGGAAAGTGTTTTTTATTTAGATTAATGTTTGGTTAGTTTTGTCTTTAAAAAAGAGTGGAGTCCTTGTTTAAAAAAAAACCCTGATAACTAAAATTGTCTTAAGTGTCTCATTTGCATCAGTATTTTGCTACTGCTGTTGTTTTTAATAAAAAGATGATGCTATTTCTAGACATTCTTCACAGAAAGCCTGTTGAACTCGGTGTCCATTCATTTTCCAATAAAATCAATACAGATCAATACTATCTATACTTCTATCTGCAACAGTACATGACAATTTTGACAGGGCGAGATCTAAAACACACTGTCTTTTCCCTCCAACTAGAATTAACCAGCAATTCCTCAGACACTCTGGTGACAGGGATCTGTGTTTATATTTTAGATAGCGACCGCGATAAGGCAAACATTAATGACCATCTCCTTCCAGGCAAAACAAACCATTTTTGTAACAGAGTTTGTTTCTCCAAAGGTTTCTAACAGACAGTAATTGTAAATGTATGATTTTAATCTCATCTTAAGGAATTTGTGCTGAAGTTCACTTTGTACATCCAGCCAAACTAAAGATTTTCATGCCCTGTGAACTGAAAACATTTGATTCTCACAAAGATGCTAACATTTTTCTTTATAAATAAGAGTGTAAACCACCAAAGTGAGACAGCTGAAGACTTCCTAATAAGAAATACATCCATAAAATTGTCAATATTATAGTTGTTTCTTCCCAAGTACAGCTCATGCATGAGTCTTGTTTCTTTTTATTTGCTTTCATGCTTTTCCTTTGCTTAGCTCTTTGCCACGCTTGAAACAGCTTTTCTGGCTTTTTAAACATGGGGGTTTTTTTTCAGAAGCTTGTAGGAACATAAGAGTATTGTACTGCCTCTGAAAGGAGTCCAATGAGCTCAGACTGTCACTTCCAACAGTGGCCAAAAGCAAATGCCCAGGCAGTAACATAAGTGATCCACAAGCATAACCCACCTATTCCCCAGCTTCCAGATACTTGACAGAATCACTGAGCCACATGTGGTGGTGGCTTCTGTGTATGGTATTATCTCCTAAAATCCCTCTGCAATTCTTTCTGTTTCCTTCACTACCCCAAATAAGTTTACACCACCAGCAAACCTTGCCACTCAGCTGGTCTCCAATAAAATATATGTTCACCTGAATGACCATTTCTAATGTCAGGTTAATCTATATTTGTAATACCAGCTACAATAAAATCATGATAATATGAGATGAAGAAACATCCTCATTACAAAGTGGTTTGTTTTTTTGTTTTCTCAGTTCTCAGTAAAAACTCTCCAAAAATGGAATGCAGATATGAGTCTAGTCTCTGACTTGCAAGGTTTCTACAAGTTTCAGGATGAATCGGTAGACAGAAGTAATGAAAGAAGGCCTCCTATTAAAACTGGGCAAGAAGCACTCAGTATTAATCTGCTTTGCCTTGCAGCCGTTCCATCTGCTGGCACCAGGAGTATCTGCAGATCTGTCCTTTCTGAATTGGGTGCACCCAGGAAGAGGATGACAGGAAAACATAGATGACATAAGACAGAAAACAAATTAACAACTAATAAAGCTTAGTTATTTTCTTTGTTTATAGAGCAAATTGTTTCAAATTCCAGATCTAACTGAGCATCCCTATATTAGCGAAGACAAGAAGATGCTGTTCTAGCAGCAAAAACTAAGACCAATATTCTGGTAACGGTTGAATTTCCTGTGCATGTGAGAAAGGAAAAGAGAAAGTAATAGAGCTTAGGAAACATATTTTTATTCTTCTGTAAGAAAACATGTCACAAAGGGAAAGCCACATTGTGTGAAGAATGGCCTTCCATTATTTTCCTATAGACAGAGCCTTTATTGACTGGATATTAGATATTGAGAGAGACAAAGATGCGAGTCTACACTGAGGTCTGCCCAAAACTAGGTGTGCCCAGGGTTGGATGGATGACTTGGAGAATGTTTTTCATTTTATCCCATCACAGGAATCCTGGCAGTCTCCATCAACAAGTTAAACAAAGCATCCAGTGGCATGCCTGGTGATAGAGGAGCTTGTCTATACAAAAGACTTTCCAAGCCCGATGAGCTTTGCACCTGCCTAGTGAGATATGGGGGAGGCCTTTATTTCCAGGACAGACAGAAGGGCTCCAAGGAAATGTCCTGCAGGAGCAGAGAAATACAGGGGAACAGCAAGATCACTGGGGGTGTCAGATGGCAAAAACCTGTATTCACATTGGTTTCTTTCACCTTTCTTCTACCTTAATATTCCAAGGTTCTCAGAGCAAGCTAACTTTTTAAAAATCAGAAAATTACGACAACACAAAGAAGAACACCTTAAAACCTTGTTTTCTTCTGCTGTTGGTAAGCCTTCAACTGACCTTTTCAAGGTCTTGTGTACAACCTGTATAGTGGCCCATTCTGCCAGAAATTAAGTAATATGCCATTGGCAGGGTTCAGGAAAACAAAGGTAATGAGGCAGCTGTGTTCCTGGGACTGCTTCTTGGACCTCCCCAAATGCTACTGAATACACAGCTTACTACAGCTGCTTCATGTGTGTGCCCATAAACATGCAGGAAGTGTTAGAGAAAACAAAGAAGTAAATACCAAATCCCCAGCTGGGATTGTGTTGCATAACTTTGAAATTCATGGCAATCTCCCTGATTTCAAGGACCTGACACCTCCCTAAGCTAAAGGATCTTAAAGACCCCTTAAAGCACCCTGAAGAATTTATCTTATGATACACAGCAAGAATAGATATAAAGGGGCAGGAAGCACTCATGTGCTAAGAGGAGGGGAAAACTTACAAAATTAAAGGCCATAAACAATGTCTAATCATATTTTAGGGGCTCATCACAAAAGCTCTGTAAATTAAGAAAAGTAAAAATCAGTGCATATTCCAGGGGAGCAGCTGCTGCTGAGCAGGTACCTGCACACCAACTGAACGTCCAATTTCTATATTTGATACAGGGACAGAATTTGTCACCTTGCCCCCCTGCTGGCAACTGTTGTGAACAAAAAGCACAGCAGAAGGAAGGCAGAAACAACTTAAAGCTCTCTCAATATCAACAGCTTGGTACTTGTGTAGTATTTACAGGGGAATGCTGCCAAGACATTGACCTCCAACAAAGCCTAGAGTGTGCGAATCAGTGAGGTTCAGCATAATCCCCTAGTAAAATCTGGTGGTGAGTCACGGGACACAAATAGCTTCCTGCTCATTTTGCCAATGAGGAAGAGGCAGGAAAGGGATGAATGAAAGAATAAACAGTTTGTATATTTCTTTTCTCTGAAATGCTGGCTCTGAAGAGGACACAGGCAAACAGCAGCAGCAGTTGCTCATGGATATCACACATGAAAAATGGTAAAGAAAAGGGTCAGAGAAGAAAGAAACAAATGTAAAACATGGTTCCAGGCAAAAAGATTAATGTGTTCTTAAGAGAGTCTGATTCTCAGACATATTATCAGCTTAAGCATCGCTTAACATTTTTGGGCCTGAATGAACAATGTCATATCTTCTCCACTGTAAAGATTTTAAAATCTTTCTTGCCAAAAAGACAATCATAAAATAGTTTGGGCTGGAAGGGACCTTTAAAGGTCATCTAGTCCAATCCCCCTACAATTAGAAGTGACATCTTCAATAAGCCCAGGTTGCTCAGAGTCCTGTGTAACCTGGCCTCAGATGTTTCCGCAGATGGGGCATCCACCAAGTCTCTGGGCAACCTGTTCCAGTCTTTCACCACTGCCATAGTGAAAAAAAGAAAAAAAAAGAAAAAACCCTTTAATCTAAATTGATCCCCTTTCAGTTTAAAAACATTACCCTTGCCCTATCACTACAGGTCCTGCTAAAACGTCCCTCTCCAGGTTTCTTGGAGGCCCCCTTTGAGTACTGAAAGGCCACAGTAAGTTCTTCCCAGAGCCTCCTGGTCTCTAGGCTGAACAACCCCAGCTCTCTCAGTTCTTCCCTATAGGAGAGGTGCTCCAGCCCATTCATCAAGCTCATGGCCTTCCTCTGGACCCACTCCAAGTACATATTCTCGTAAGTCTAGGATGTCTTTCTTCAATTACTGGGTTTCCAGATAAAGATATTTAAATGACCTTGAATATAATAAAAAGATTTATTAAGTTGTGACTGGACAAAACTCCAGTTGTATATACCCATATATCAACAACTTAAAAAAATGTAATCCATGCTTCCTAAAGGCAAAGAATTAGATGCCTTTGATTTTAAGGCATGAAAAGGACTTACCACATACAAAGCCACCTTCAAAGTCACATGAGAAAATAAGTATTTAAAGGACTATTTTTTCCCTATGAAGAAGTAAAAGGCAAAATTTCCTTTACACCTTGTGCCAGGTAGAGAGCTGTAATTGTACAATTTTCTATGAAATCTGCTAACATCTCACAGGTAACTTGCTAATTTTTCAGTTCATTGCTTGGCTAGAGATACCTAAATTAAATCTGGACACGTCACGTCCTTGGAGTCACCCGTTTATACTGAGAGAGTGTCAGGAAGAGATCTGCTTTCAAAGACAGCAGTGTCAGCAGATGCTGATGTAATTAGGGTACCAGACTGACTTTCACCAGGAACATGGTCCATTCCTTGCTTCAAAATACCATTCCTGCAAGGCCTTGAGAAAGTCTCTTAACCACTTCACACTCCACCTTCAAAAATGAGTAAGGTTATAGAAATTATATCAAGAACCCAGGTTAATCTGGTTGTACCTGGATTCAAATTAATCAAATCTCCCTAAAAGGGATTCCTATTTTTTAAACATGTATTTTTGCTTCTGAAAAAGGTGAAAATTCAAATACATATTTTTAATTGCTCCCTGCTTTAAACATGTTGAGCAGTTCTGAAGCACTTTAAATGCTTATGCATGTAGTCAAATAATATGAAAAATGAAAATTAATTTCTCTAATTTTCCTTTTTCTACTGTCAAAATGCAAGTTTTCTCTGGCTTGTCATCTTCTGGGAATGGCCAGTTTTACTAATCACAGAACACTCATTTGGCTATTTACAATCCTCTTGTGCTCCATAAAAGGCAATTAAAATAAAACTTCACGTTAATATGTCTTTATCTCATCAGATGCATGGATGATTCAATTCTGCTTAATTACTTTGATGTCCAACTGGAATAAACTTGGTTTAGGATAACAGAAAAAAAAGAAGGAAACAAACCCAAAAGGATGGCCAAATTAAGGGAGTGAAGATACCCAGTACTTTTATCTCAGAAATGCACATGTCTGTTAGAGCTATAGGAAGCCTTTATATATTGAATCATCATTAACTTTTCATGTTTTTGTCAGAAATTCACAGGGAGGGGGCCTCAACCTCAGGAACAGAAAGCCAAGAAAATATAAAACTACTCCGCTCCATTCCAGTGCATTAACTTATGGTGCCTCCAGGTGCCTGTCCATAACTATGGTGATTTCTATTGGAGGAGCTGAAGTCACAGTCAAGAATTCAAAGGCTAAAACTGAGAGTAAAGTACTTACCTTGCAATCAAAAGCAATGTTTGCAAAAAAGATTCTTCAGTTAATTTGTGTGTCCGTCTACCAAGGCAGAGAGGTGCTCCAAGGCACATATATTCCTTCAGATTTGTGCTAGTGGAAGTGACGTGACATTCCAGAATTATTTTTTAAAAATGCTTATTAAAAAGCAGAATGGTTCCCCTCTCACTAAGGAAAATAAAATCTTAAAGGTGTTTCTCATTTGCAACAAATCCCACATACCATATTCATTGCTGCATTATCAGACCAGCATTTTTACTATTGCTTTGTACTCAGTTATTTGTAAAGTAGCAATTAAACTTAGTGAACAAGTTTTCACTCATCCTTAAAAACAACCTGAGGCACCAATAATGTTTGATATACAGTTATTGTCAGTACACAACACACGGGGTTCTGCCTTACAATCACAGGATAACAGATGAAGCTTTCTGTATTTTTACTGTTTAAAGCTGCATTTCTTATCTATTTCATTTTTCCTCATCTCACTTTGTAGAAAGCTCTTCTTTTATTCCTGTCAATTTCCCTCCTGCCATTTTCTATTACGTGCAATTATGACTCTTTCTGCACACAATTATGACTCTTTCTGCCAGTAGACTTGTCTCCATGCTGCAATATAAGAATGGTAGTAACAGGAATAAACCTAAACTTGGCAGAATTTTCATAATTACTCTACTAACAAGCATAAATCAAATTACACCATAAACACCAAAACTTGTTTTTAAACCTCTAATCATTCAGTAGTGAGACACCACCAATATGACATACAAAAGAAATTACTTATTCCCTAGAAGTTATAGCCTGAAGTCAGAAAGCAGGGTTTCCCTTTAGAAGAGATCTATAAATTACATTGTACTTCCTGAAAGTCTTCAGGAGTGAATCTCAAGCAGGGAATGAGGAACAGGTACCAATTAACTTCCTTGAAATCACCTCAGCAACTTGTGGCAGAGGTAGGGACACAGAGAGTTTTTCTCTCACTATAGTCCCTATCACCTGGACTACAGTAATCTGTTTTTTAAATTCTTCCATACTTTTTATTTTCTTGTCATAGCAGGTGTTACTGAGGCATGGAGTAACCACAAGACTAAATAAAGGACACTGTCACAACACACTATGCAGCTTACACAAACCAGAACCTTCAGGATTACTATGATTAACTGTTACTGTACCACTCAGACCTGGTACACTTAGTTTTTAATTGAGAAGGATAGTGGCATGTGGTAAGAGTATAGCAGGATTATTTTTAGTGGAGAGATTGATAGGAGGGGAAAGCCCTCTATGTCACTCCTGCCCAAACCAAGTCTTCAGACAAGGGCTCTAGGTACATGCTCTCTCCATAGGTAAGAGCCTACCTGGGACTTCCAACATGCAATTCATTCCAGGTTTACATTGGCCTTTGGGAACGTACACTGTGGTAGTGGATCAGCAGAATGTGGGGTGAGCCCCTTCTGCAGGCAACAGCAAGGCACACAGCACTAAAAAAACATCCAAAGAGGGGTCATTTATTTTGAAGTGTCTTCCACAGGATGACTAACTGCCCACAGCCACATAGGAAGGTCTGCCAGCCTTAGTCACTCCAGATCTGCCAGGCATTACCACCCTCATACCTGGCCACCCTGGCACCTTGTTGCTCAGCCAAGGGACTGCTCAGAAAACTCTGTCTTAGGCCTGATCACCTAGGGAGAAGAGGAGGAGAAGTGCATGAAGAGAGAGGATGCAACTAGGGTAACACATGGACCCAAAAGCTATCAACTTCTCCCAGGTCATACAGTGTAAGGCTATGTCTGTGCTATTAACAAATATTCACACTAGATCTACTTTGAAAGAAAACTGGAGAAGCCACCTGACAGGGAGAGCAGAAGAAGCCACATAAGAAGCCTGAGTATGGGACTGCTTTAGCAATAGTCACAGGGTGCCTCTGTGACACAGGAAAGGCCAGCTGGCCATACAGAGGGGATATTGCCACAAAATACATTTAGTAAAACAGGCTGATACACCATGTCTATAACGGGAAAAACAGAATCAACAAGCTGTAGACAAAAAGCCGCCATTCAGAAATCACTCAGAGAAGATATCGGTCTTAGAGACATAAGCAAAGACATTTGTGAAGGGAAGAGAGATAAGCATGTGATCCTCATTGAAACAAAGGATGCTTCCCTTCTGGCACAAGCCACAACAGGTAAGAGCCCTAAAAGCATAATAAGCTGTTAAAGCAGCCATTGCCCAAAGCCTTACTCATGCGCTGGATAATGCCACCACTCAACAGAGAGCAGGCTGGTTGGAACTGGAACGACTTCTTGACATTGGCATTTCACCATCAGTTTACAGCAACTGAAGCGTAACACGTGCACAGAGCACTGCTGCAGAGAGGCTGCCCACCTGTTCTGGCAGCAAGGTGATCCTTACATCAAACGCTATGGATGTTCCTAATCTCCTCCCCAAATAAACTGCAATTTATTTGTTTATATACAACATCACCTGTCAAACAGACAGTTGCAATCTATCTGGAAAACCTGGTTTTGTTTTACTTTTGATTGATCTTGTTAGACGTGCAAATCATCCCAAAATGCACTTGAATTTTCATGTTTTATACTACCAGACCAGCTCAGTCTGTTAAATACATTAAAGCCATGTCCCCTCCTGCCTCAGTAACTGTGGAAGGCTTCTAAGTGCTTCTTCTGCCCAAAGCGCAGCAAGGGTTAGAAGAAAAGACAAAGGCGTAACTCCAAAAAAAAAAAAACCCCAAAACCACAAAGAAACAAAAATCCCCATGCCCAATAATTCCCAGCAGAACCATCTTTATAATGACATTTTCTTGTCTTGACACAGACATTTCTCTGCTAGGAACTTCGAGAAGACTCTGAAATCTGTAATTCACATAAGCCACAACCAACTACACCAACATAACACAGACTGGGACAGGAAGCACATGACTCAGTATATTAAGGCTAAGAGGAAATTTTTGAACTCTTACGTTCTTCACTGGAAAGCCTCCCTGTGCTCATATTATCGTGAAAAATGTTTCTCAAAAGATCAAGTACATAGACTTGCAAAGCAGGAAAGAGAGAGAGAGCTACCACACGAAGCCCAGAAAAAGGATTTAACTGAAGCTGGGCATGCCAACCAGCAGCCTGCATCCCTCTGCACAGATGTCGGGGAGAAGGAGAAAGGAGAAAGTACATCCATTTACTCTTTTATTAACATAAAATAGAGACTTTTCAATTTTTGTTTCCTCACTGGAACAAAACCACAATTTTCAAAGTGCTTTCTAAAAAGCAATACTTTTAGTTTTCAACAAGCACTAGCAATAATCCATTACAACATCAAGTGTCAGCTCCAAGCATTTGAAAGTTGTAGATCACATCAGACATCTGCTTTTAAAAGGCAAATTGCTGACTCATTTCTGATCCACCATGCTTGACATTCACATCCTCTCTTAATGATAGCCCAACCCTTTTGTTTCTTCCCAGCACTTTCTTAAATAAGCTTAATCGCCCATTAGATATAAGTGTTGAGGATAGTACTGCAACATATTTCAATTCCTTTCATAAATCAGATGAAAGATGCTTGTTTTATTTTCTTAAAGGATTTCTTTATTTCTTCTGTATTATCATTTAACTTCTACAATTACCCTACCAAAAAATTTTTAAGTTTACATACACATTTTAACTAATTAAATACTACTAAAAAAAATACATGTGTAGTTTCTGAACCAGTATAAATTGAAACCTTAGCTTCCAATTATCAAAACACACAAGCAGAAAAAAAAAATTTTCCTTTAGAATAGTTTTATACAACCCAGTAACTATACATGTACACTTTTTAAAGATTAAAAAGTTTAAAAATTAAAAGTTGCCTTTACCACTGTGAATTTTAAAGAAATCTTATTCTCTTTACAAGTGCTTCCCACAAAGAGGCACTACCTCAAAACTTAACAATGGGAAAATGTTAAGAATAAAAAAAAAAAAAAGTCAAACAGGCAAAAGCCAATAATTTAAATATTAATTTAAAAGTAAACTACTGGGGGGGAGAAAATTATGAAATACAAGGCTCTATGTTTTCTGTTTTGTCTGCCTTACAAATGATGATAAGCTCGATCTAAAATTTTAAAAGCAGATCTCTCAATGACAAAAAAAAAAAATCCAGGAGTCATTAGCAATTCAGTATTTATTTTATTCATATAAAAAATATAATTTCACATATATATCACCTGAATAAAGATAGTTTTTAGCTTTTTACATGTTACTAGATTTTATCAATGTAGAATTATATGAATAAGAAATCTGCCTGCTATAACTGAAGCACAGCATCTAAAATTATTATTGGTCAATCCATGTAAGCAGCCAGATTTCTAAGATAGCTGGGCTCCTTGCAGCTGCCTTGATTCTCAGCAAAGTTGCTAGTTACTAAATATGTTTTCAAACATAACCAATTCTTTTAAGCCAACTTATTTTGCAAAGCCCAAATATTGTTCCTGGAGGGGAAAAAAATTAAAAGCAGGGCTGACAGAGATTGAGGCTTAAGCAAGTTAGTACCAAGGCTATTGGCTTTGAACACTCCCACCGGGAAATAGTATTCAACATCAAAGTTGTGTGTGGATGAGTTTGCCCCATCCTTCCAACTCGTTTTCCTTTAACTTTATTAAGTCCTTTTAGCTTTGTCATCCTGCTGTAATTGCTGTTTTATGAAATTGATAACATTGTACCTAGCACTCAACTTACACTTTATCAACCAGAGCAAAGCACTCTTCTGTAAATCTCCACAACACAATGTTTGTGACTCAACAATCTTTGTTCATTCTCCAGCAATTAAAGGATTGCTTTATTTTGGTATCCAGGTTTTCTAGAAGCCTTATAGTTTACATTTCATAGAGAATGAGTTTAACTGAATGCATAGGGTAATTCTTGGAAAATAAATTATTCCTAATTCCCCTGGAACATGAACAATTGCTGTCCTTCTAAGGATATGTTAAGATTTAGGAACCATCTTTGTCTGAACTGCCATTTGCAAGCAAGGGTAATTACCAAGTCTTTCAAAGTAGCTACATTAATTCAAGCAAAGTAAATGCTAAACACTAAGCAGTATTACTACAGTATTTTACTATATCAAAAAGATGGTAAACAGGGCACATGTTAACAAAGTCTAATACTTAGCATTATTTTTTAAAAAAAATGTTATTTTAAACACAGAAGAGTCTCTTAAAAGTAGTTATGTAGGAATAAAAAAGTACTGCTTCATTGGGAAAATTGATAAAAACACTACAAGCAGTATTTTTTTCCTGTTTTTCCTTCTCCTCTCATTAAAATAATTTTACCACCATCTTATGATTCTTCACTTGTCTCTCAGGTGGGCATATAACATAGATCCTGCTATCTGTCATGCCACAGTAACTGAAGAATCTTTCACAAGAGAACTTCGTTTTCATTCCTCTGATAAATATTAGTTAACATATATTAAACCAAAATGAAACAAAACAACACAACAACAACAAAAAAAAGCCAACCGGAACTTTTTGACATTGAATAGCTTTAAAGGTTGACTATCTCTATGAAAATTTTATTTTGAAGAGGTATTCCCACACGGGCCCAGCCCTTGCTATATTGATCAAGGGAAGCATGTGACAAAGGCAGCACTAAAGCTAAACTTGACTTCACCAGAACTGAACTCAAGAATGTGAAGCCTGCTAAAGTACATCCACTGGGCAACGCCAAGCCTGAATTTAAACATTGCTTTCTCCTCATTAAGTTAAGCATTTCAGCAGCTTTAGACCTTTTAATAGTATATACTTGCATCTTCAGTAAATAAAGTATGTCAAGAATTTTCCCCTCACCCTCCAAAAAAAAATAAATTACAAAAAAAATTCCATGAGTTGCCCAAATGGTAGTCTTTACAGGAACTGTTCTTCTCTGAAGAGGGATAATAATTTCATACCCTAGTGTAAGCCAACCCAGTTTCCACATTCCTTCCCATCCACACTACCCTGACTCTTAATATGAACTTAAATATCTGCTTTAATTAATTAAGATAAAAATATTTTTAACTTATGTATAGATAGCATTCAAATCATTGCTCATTCTTTTTATATTCAGACAACTAGCTTAATTGAATGGTAAACCATGACAAAGCTATAAAGTCAGTGAGATTCAGCAGAAATACATACAGAAATGTCACACAGAACAGCAGTAAAGTAGAAGGGTGATCTAAGAGATGCTGATCAGCAAGAAGTTTTGGCATGAAAACATTTTCTCCTGCTAATGATATAATTCAAATTATCTGGCTGCATCAAAGAGAGGCAGAAGCTAGTGTCTAAAATGATGAAGCTACTGAAACTGTAATAAAGACTTGCATTTATGAGCAGAACCATTAGATAATGCTACACACCATAAATTAGTGTGCCACTAATACAGCAATTGGAAAGACAGATTTGTGATCTACCACGCTTTTAAGCCTGGCTTAAGCTATTAAGGTCCTCACCATGTATCCACACAGAGGATGAACACCAAGTATTGTTACTGGGCTCCTCCTACATACATAGCACAACTTCGTTATCATTGATTCCCTCAGACAACCTTTGGGATAAGGGATTGTTTCATATGAGCATAGGTGTGATCACACCTCTCTACTACTTTTAGGAAATTAATTATCTTTTTTTAAGTCTCTCTTGTACTTCTAGTTGCTGTCAAGCCAGAATATATGGCTCTCACTCACTCCTCAGTACATCAAAGACACACCTAAGTATCTTTTTGTTAACACCTCCAGTTTACCTAAGCTATGGTTTTGCACCACATTCAGAGGGTGTCCTTTACCAACTACAATGTTGTAATACAAAAGATCAGCAGATGTCCTCTGCTCCTCCAAACAGCCTGACCCTGAAAAACTCTGGACCATGGCAGAGAAGTAAAGTCTGAGGAAAAGAGTTTTCTGACCCTGCAATTTAACAACTCATGAAGACCATCATGGGACCTAATCATAATTCCCCCATGCTGACAAGTGATTTTTAGACAACCTATACTGTCTCAGCCACAAACCATTTGTGAGGGATGTGCTGCTAATTACCATGTATAGGATGCCCTTTATGTCATTGACACATGGCTTAGTTAAGAAGGGACCTTTTTCACTACTTTAACTGCAGATTATCAGGTAGGTAAGTCTTCAGCTGCACCACCACATCAAATCCTGCTAGCTGGAACTGTCTAGTGACTTTTCTAAATGTTGAGGGCTAAAACGAAATGCAATTTTTGAGGAAGGAAAAATGGGTGCTCCTCTGAAATTATGGCTACAAGGCAAATCTGATTAAACCTAAACCACAAATAAGAATCTTGAATTAATTAATTTTTCATGTGTACAGAAATACTTACAGCTATAGCAAGTTACTGAAACATGAAAACAAATACAGAATTGAAAAGGAAAATAACCCCTAAACTTTTTAGTCTACTTTTCTAAGTTGACACAAAACTACATAAAATATAAGTTATGTTCTCACAGTGTTGTGAATCGTCTTTAGGAGGACAGTTTTAGTCACTTGGATCAGGTTCTAGATCATAAATCCAGAATGAACAAAACATTAAAAATTCCACATAATATCAAAAATATTGTAGCTTTATCCACTCAAATATATAACAACACATTTTCCAGAAGATGTAGTATGCAAACCTATAAATTTGACTCTCTCTTTTTATGTCCACCAGATGAAGAAATCTCATTAGACTCACAGCCCCTCAACTGATTCTCACACTGGTCAAAAAGACACATTATAAAGAAGGATTTGAAGTAGATAGAAATACAAAACAAGAAAACCTGGAAATGTATAATTACTAAGGGGTTTTCTGTTTGTTTGTTTGTTTTACTTTCAGACATGCAATACTGTTGCATTTTTCAAAAACCCAGTCATGCATATGTACATGCTCTTAATGACATAAAAAATTCAGAGAACATAATGCTTAATTTTTTCTCACAAAATAGTAACTAGAAAATATCCTGAACTATATGGACATACAAAGATCAAAACTCATGGAAACTGAGTTGAATCAAAAGTGCAAGGTCACTGATGTGCAGAAGGCAGTTTCATTAATATTAGCACAACACTCCAATTAGCACTGCTGCGAAGCAGCATTTAACCCGAGCAGAACTCACATCTGACAAGGCACTGCTTATTCCAAGTTAGCTCAATTATTTTCAATTGGCAGAACACAGTGCACACAGATGTACCAGGAGTGCTGCAGAAAAATCATCTCTCACAGAGGACCATAACAGCAGTATTTTTACTACCTGCCTTTGAGAAAGTCAGTTCTTCTTACCACTTCCTGTAACTATGTTCTAAGCAGGGATTGTAAATTACTCTTTTCCTTAGTCCTGATGTTTAAGAGACAATCAAGTCAACAGATACCCAAAATGAATATATACATAGGAAAAACGCCATTTGCTGGCACTTTCCTGAACCAAGGGACTAATTTGTGATGAACACTGATCTATTCTGATATACAGAAACTGTAAGAATGAAATTCAGTCAGCTGTAACTCCTTCTGGAGACCTTGCTGCGGTTTGGAGAATTCTAGGATTAAATTGATATTTTGCCACTGCTTTAGGACAGTATTAACAATTGATCCCAGAGGGATCAGGCAAATGGTGCTTTCAGGAGTACGGGCTCAAAGCCAAGTACTAATCTTTATTTAACAGTGTTCACTTCTGTTTTACGCACAAGTTGCTTTGCATATAGAAAATCAGACTTTTTGAGTCACTTGAGCTATCTGCTGTGAAGGACCCAGGTCTGTGAAATCAGAACTAGAGTGGATTTCTCATCAGGTTTATGGTATTTCTGGAGAACCAAGAGCAAGGAGCTAGAAATGGCACTTTTTTTTTTTTTTCTCTTTGTTATTATTAACTATTCAATAATAAAAGGATGTGCTTTCCCCCCCATTCTTCTATTTTTTTTTTTTTCTCCAGAACTTTACTTCTTTCATTCTGAAGAAAGCCACAGCTCCTGATACTGCCAGGTTCTTGTCAGAGTCCTACCTTCAAACTGGCTGCGTTCTCTCAACTCAGATATTTAAAACAAGATATTTAGCCTTAGTCAATTTCTCATTTCAAAATATATTTATCATTTGCTTTCAGAAAGCTTCTAACCAGCTTTAAACAGTGTGCATGTCTATAAAGTGAGCTTCTCAGAAATTATACTTCAGCATGATCTCAGGTGCTAAATAATAAAATTACAGAATTAAATAATACACTAAAGCCAGGAAGAAGTATTAACTTAAAAGGTAAAGAAGAAATATGTTTTCAAGTCATATTTGGAAAGAAATTTCACTAGGAAATTAAATTAATGAAGCATTACACATAAAATAAGTAGATTAGAGCAGACACATAGCTGTGAACAGAAACATAGATAAGCACAAAACAAAAGTAAAGGAAAAAAGTTTCTTAAGACAAACTCAAAGAACCCTACTATGCAGAGGTATTATTTTCAGGATAACTGTTTACACATTTGTGCTCCACAGGAGAGGGCTGGCAACTACATTTTATGCGTACTGGAACAGAAAGTTTTGAACTCTTGCAGGAAATGCTGCCAGGCCACCAGCTCCTTCCCACTTCCCCAGTTCCCAGGAGAGTAGTAGGTAACTGACTTCAGGCCATGTCCCTGAGAGACAGCCACTTGACGGGCACTGACTGGGTAGCAGACTGCTGCTTCTCCAGATGGAGACAGGACAGAGCTCACTGATCTGAATTCAGCACATGGAACCACTTCTCACAAATTTTCTTTCAAATGGCTCACAGTTACACAGTCCATAGAAGTGTGCTAACAAATTGCAGTAAGGCAAGCCACTTTTCCTAAAGCAAAAAGGCAACATACTAAAACAAAAACCAGAGAGAGTCTTAACTAAGAATTCGAAGGAGAAGTACCGAACTGAATTTGGAAACTGTCTTGTTCACAGATTTTTTTTTTCCCTCATAATTTAATTTAAAAAAATGAAGTTAAAGGTAACTTGTACAAGAAAGTAACAGAAATCTAGGCAGAACTAAATATCATCTAAATAAATTACATAACTTAGTCAAATTTGGAGATAAATATATCTGAATCAAAAACCTCTTTCAGAAATGTATCTAGAAAAAAAAAACTTTTGCAAATTTCATAATTTTGATGTTGAATAAATATTTGATAAAGTTGATGCATTGTAAGACAGAAATTACATCACATGTTTTACAGAGTGCATCACACAACAGTCTACATCTTTACTCACACATATGCCCCATCCTGCAAATGGAATTCTGCTAGATTTATGTGATAAGATACTGAGTGTAATCATAGAAGGGAAACAGAGAGTAAAACAACCCCTTTTAGTATTGTGCTATGCCTTTCTACAGCGCTCTAAGACATAGAAATGTAAGGGAGTCCAGGTCTTTCTAACCACAACTATGCATTTTTTGGCATGGATATTTAGCAAGAATGTTTCCATGTCGACAATATTTTCTCCAAGTAAGTTTCTCAGATACTGTATAAACTCCAGTCTCCTTGGTGGCCAGAACGAGAGACTGTCACACTTGCCAGAAGTTTAACAGTGGGTATACATGCTCCCCCGTCTCCTCTCCCTGAAGTACAAGCCTCAACATCACTGCTAAAGCACTAGAAAAGCAGAGCCAGGCATGAGTTTGGGCATCACTTGATCTGGTGGTGGATTGTTTTGGGTTTTGTTTGATGGCGAGTGGCAGGAGAGAGGAGGAGGGGACAGGGACCAAAACAAAAAAACCCCAAACCTATTCAAAGTGAAATTTTGAAGTTTGTTTGGACATGGTAATGTGGCAAAGTGATAATATTGGATGGTCCTAGGGTGAAATGAGATAGCCATTATCCCTCTTCCTGCAAAAGGAAACTTCACACATCTGAGAAGAAAAAGAAACAAACAACGAAGGCAAAAAGATGTTTACAGTAGCTGCTAAGACTGTAAACAAGAGCTGCAGTGTCTTTTAATACTCAGTGTTTATTTCTATGGGTGGTTAAAATTTCTGTCTTTTAAGGGAAACTGTAAATAAGCACTATGTATGGCTTCCTGATCTATTTGTATTTTCGAAGATAAACAAAGAATGCTTGCTTTGGAAGAACATCTAAGAATTAACATTTTCTGAAATAAGTCCCTTGACAAGTAGAAGGCTAATAACATTACAAACAGTGTAGGTGAAACATAACTTCAAGCCCAGTCTCTTCATATGCAACGTGCACAGAGTAAGAGACCGCAAATAATTAATGGGTCTACATTCAGACTTAAACTCACAGTTTCTACTAATACTATAATACTTCTGACCTAACTTCATTTTCACATGTCTGCACAGCATCATAACACCCAAAAATGGTTAGATGCATTATCATATCTGCACCTGAATTCACATTCACCCTTACAGAATGGCAGAGATGCATGCATTTAAATCCATGCTGGATTATCACACACATCTCTCACTGTTGATAATTCTTAATAATGACATAATAAGTTCTGGCATTATACATAAATATTCTATTAATTCTGGCATCATCTGTATGTTAAAAATACAGCCTAAAGGAAGTAAAAGAAAACAATTTGACCAGGATGGCAAAAAAATTTGGATTTCTCATTTTCTGGGGGAAAATAAAAGTAACTGTTCCCATTTTTGGCTGTGGTATCTCAGAATTAAAAATTGTGTTCGTCCCAGCTGTCTAAAGGAATGTATCCACACAATGCAGACCAAATTTATATTACTGTAGTCCAAATAGCATTTTTTTCTTTTTTTCCTCTTCCCTTCTCCCTAAGTTTCTGACAATCATTTGCCTTTAATCATTTGGGCCATTTTTTCCTAGGCATTGTCTATGGCAGTGACATTGTCATCATAATTCTGAAACTGCAAGTTTGAATAAAGAATGTGTATTAATTTATTTTAAATATAATAATAACAATAACAATACTACTACTACTACTAACAACAATAATAAAAACAATTTCGAGTACATTCCCCTCAAAGGATAATTTTTCTCAACTTTGAAGGCAAGATGAATTAATCTATGAGGTTTTCAGCAAATGCCTGTCATAAGTAACACTGGGCTCTTAGGTGCTCCAAACCCCACAATATTTAGCCACCCTGCAGTGTCCCTACCTCACCAGAGCACAAGGGAGCTGCTGGGTTTCACTCATGAAGTTGTTTATTGCCAAATCATAGCCCTGCAATGAGTGGTATTTGTTAAGATTGAGACATCCAGTTAATGTCTTTAAAATGCATAAACTTTGGAATGCAGTCCTACCTTTGACCACCTTTAAAGCAGACTCCATGTGTAACTCCTGTGATCTGAAAAGCACTGGCTTTCTCCAGGCAGGGGCAGGGCTGATCCCCAGGCCACAGAGATCACCTGCAGGTGTGCACACAGCATAGGGAACAGGCATGCTGCCAGCCCTGTCAGTTCTAGGGGTTGTCAGGAACCAAAAATCAGCAGCCAAAAATCTGAACTAGGGTCTGGCTGAAATAACCCAAGCTAGAATTATAACTAAGGAGCCCTCTGAATGGGAAAATATCATTCCAATAAAAGTGGGAGGGGGGTGACAGGGTGCCATGCAATGCAACCATGCAGTGTGGTCATGCAGTGGAAGGAACCGGAGAGGGGCTGCCTGCCAAGCCCCTGAACACCTCTGCTGTAACACTTGGGCTGACACCAGGAAAGAAGGATAAAAATCGGCTCTCTGTGAACATCTAGTCTCTGCTCACCATCACAGGAGACAAGATACACCTGCCCAAACATGCCTGCAACTGCTCCTCCCACTTGCATACCCAAAACCACTCTTTTTTTTCTCCCTCCAACCTTTGCAAAAAGTGCAAAAAAAGGAAACAGTATAACCTGCAGAAATTAAGAGGACTGCCATCTGTAATCAGCCTTTAAAAACATCTGAGTATCCTATAGCCTTGCAGTCACTGCACCGTCCCAGGGAGGAAATACCTTTCAGGCAGAGGAAGGAACCAAGCCCAAGTTACAGAATTATTTTATAAAAAGATGACAATTACTTAATCTGCGGTAGTTTTCTTAACACATCCTTCCTTTTCTGTTGCTTTTTTTGTAACCAAAAAGACAGTTATTCACATTAGCTTTATAAAAGCTCTTCTAAAATATCAGTGGCTTCCTTAAAGAGACAAGAGCTTGGCTGTGGATGGGGGCGAGGAAAAGGGCATGGCACACAGTAGGCCCCACCTCCTTCATGGTTTAATGTTGGGACGACTAATGCACATTTAAAATACAGTCCATATCTGTGGTTTGTTTTCTGATCCACTCTATCATAAAATATTCTTCATACTTACATGAATGACCATAAAGCCCTTTTATTACAAATAAAGGAAGAGAGTTATTTAGTCACAAGTTACTCTTTACCTGTTCTTACACACGGCAAGTTAAAAGCAATGACAGCGGCCAACGGAACTACTAATAGGATTTTTTTTCCTTCAAATTAAAAGCAAAATCAGCGAGGAAATAAACAGTTGAAAGTTTTGTTAATGAAAGGTTAAGGTTGCCAGCCACAGTGTGGACTGTTTCAAATACCTCATTTAGTGGTAAGAGAAAAATATATCCAGAACATAAAGTTTACGACCCGAAAGCCATTTAACACCACTTTTCTTGAGTAATACTCTCATAATGACCACCTACAGTCATCCATTTAGATCATTCTTTTGATGTTGCAGAACCTTTGTCAGAGAAATATATTTGTCACCAAGTAGATTTCATTGTGGAGAAAATCCACATTTAATTTCTATTAGTCATATAAATACACCTATTTGGTGTAACAAAAGGATAATTTGGGACCTAAAGGTAATAAAAACCTTTAATTGTTTATATCACAGAAAAGAAATCAAAGTCTTTTACTTTACAGCTGCTGGAATTTCTGAATTACATGGGCATAGCCTATGGAATTTACTAGGGAAAAAAAAATCCAATCCCTTTCCCCCCAAAAATCCCAAATCCACACTTCGAACAGAAGAGAGAATGGCATGAAAAGTCAAGGACTCTAGCCCATCTGAGCCAGGTGGGCTGAAAAAAAGCAGGGCTCAGAAACATGCAAGAACGAACCCCCCGACTAGATGCTGCCACCTGAGATAAAACAGAGGAGCTATTAAAAGCATGTCCTCTGAAGAGGTGTCACTTCCTTCCTGTGTATTTTAACTGGGAAGACAAGTGATGCAATTTACTCTGTCACACTGTTTATAAGGCTTCCTCCTTTAGTAATCAGCTCATATGTGGGAGTGGGAATCAGATTCTCTTACAGAGAGGATCTGGAAAATGCCATCTACCCCTTAGCTCTTTATTTTCTCTCTTTGTGAATTACTAGGTACTTACTGCTCTTATATGAATGCTATCAAGACTTTGATGTCTTCAACATTAGCAACTGCAGCTGGCTTCAGCATTTTCTGGTAATAATACTTTACATCATTAGAAAATAGTAACTACAGTATAACAGTATGAAAGCATCAGGATTATTCACCAACAAATAAAAAGATTGATCTGTTTTCTCTGTGAGTTCAGACAACACAAGCCATGCTTAGCTGGTTCATTACATGGAAGTGCATAATAAAGCTGTAAAACTAAATGAATTGCCAATACAGACTAATCATTTCACATTTACCCAAGCTGATGGCATCCAAACAAGAGTACTGCATTGCAAAGAAGATTCCTTAATTAATGTTAAGTTCTATATGTCTTTTTATAAGAAGGTATCTTTATTTTATACTTAAGTCCAGAATAAGATGAACAACGTGAAACAATGAAGTCATTAATAGGCCATGTAAGACCTAAAATGAGCTATGAAGTTTAATGTTATAATTTCAGGATCCAGTCCAAAAAGGGGGAAAGATAGTGACCAAGAAAAGGTCAATGAATATGCTGTTTTTCATGGATCTGGGGATTTATATGATGACAAAAAAAAGAGGATGATTTGTGACTGTATTTCTCCTCATGAAGAGTTTAGTTCAATGTTTCTTTTTCACTTTAAATGTTCTTAAGAAATATATTAAGACAAGTTTAATGTGATAAGACAAATGATGGTGATGCGCTGCGCAAGCTTTTATGTACTTCAGCACTGACCTGCAGTATCTCTGACATGAACCAACAGAAGCAGAAAAGGGCACTTATTCTAAATTCTGCTTTGTTGTGGGACAGAAATTCAAGGAAAAAAATGGACTAAATCTGCCAAAATTATTTTAATTCTACCTTGCAATGGACTTGAAAGTAGGTTTTAAAGACAGGAGATTCAGTTCCTGAATATACTCTATCAGCAAAACTTCTGAAGGACAACAAAAAGGACAATGACAAGGTTATTAGAATTTCAAATACAAATAAGAACTGTATAGTTCATACATAAGCAAGAATATCTGTTTTGGAACATCTTGTGAATTGATGACAGACACTCAGAAAAGGAACGAGTTTTATAAAAGCAATTTAATTTCATTTATTGATTAATCACAGTTCCTCGAAACAAATCTACTGAAAAGAATCTAGCAGAAATCCTGAAATTTCAAATCATACTGAAATGAGAAGGGGAAAAAAAGGAATGGCATGAATTAGAGACATAGGAAAGAACTATATTCAAACCTGAAGAATGAAAATGAAGAAATGTGTGGAAAGATACATTGATACTCAGACATCAAAAACCCTGGAAAGATAGATAAAGGCCACCACATGGAATTGAATATTTTAAGCTCAAGAAACACTCAGAGGCACTTCATAGAAATACCAAATGAAAGATTACGTTGTACAGCAGGCTTATTTCTCAGAATACACTATAAAAAAATGTGTGACTATCTGGTTATATGTATAAAAACACATCTCTTTTTATTAGAAATGTCATGCAAGAATCCATGCTGCTCGAAAAACAGATTTTTCCATTCCTCCACAAAATTTAGACATGAACTTCAACTAGTTAAGGAGGAAATAGATAACAATAAGTTGGTGCATTTATGAGTTAATTAAATATACTGGGAAAAATATCTGTTATTTTGTAAAAAGAATACATTAAAAAGATAATTATTAATACCTTTCCTTCATGCAGATGTGAAAGAGAATTTTCTGTCTACTTTTAATAGTAAAACTGGTTCTACTGAAAAGGATCAAATATAATCAAATATTTATAATTGAAAAAAATCTTTCCAGTGATGGGCTACTTACCCAGGAAGTATATATGTATTGTAAATACATACTGAAAAACCTGTGACTGTCAAGACTGTCATGATCCAGGATTCTATACAATGCAGGAGAAAAGTAAAACAACTTTAATAAAAAATCAGCACTTTAACAAACAGTAATAGACAAATGGCAGAAGTTACCAATATGCAGTTCAAAGCTAGGCAATATTTATTTAATATATATTTTCTAGTATGGTAATATGTAATTAGCAGCTACAGTACTTTTCATCAGCAAATTCAAATTACTATCTTAAAAAAAAAAATTTACAAGATATGGCTAAGAAGTATTCTATCGCTTGAACTGCCACTTGGAACTCAGCAACACTTCCAGAAGACTGAAAGAAAGCCAAGTTACAAATATTTAGCAAGATTAATTAGCAAACAAAAAACCTACAGGTATTATGAATTGGTGAGACAACAGAAACAGTGCTAATTTAGCAAAAGCAGTAATGGTACTTAACATAAGTAATGGTTACTCAATATGAGATTTTGGAGCATTACTTTCATAAAATTTATATTTAAAAGATTATAGACTTGGTTAAGTTTATTACCACCTTAACTCTGGTTTTATTAAGATCTGGTACAACACAGTATCTCAGGTTAAGAAACTAATACAATATGAAAAAACATTACAACTTTCACTGAATTGCTTAAAAAATTGAATTCAGAAAATACCCTGCAATTAGTCCTAGTAGGTATTCATTTATTTGTTCTTCCTTTTCCAACTTGCTCAGTCAATTTAAGACCTTTCAAGCCAGGGTTTTACCATTTGCTTAAGAACTAAAGAGGAAAATAATAAGGTGTTATAAAATGATAGTTCTTGATGACATAGTTTTTGATTTCAAAAGCATTCATCTCTTGAAATCGGTTTTAAGCACCTATCTTTGATTCAAATCAATAATCTTTACATTTTTACCATGGTCTCCATAACTTATATCCATGTTGCAGATAAGAGTCCCACTAGGACTTGTGACCTCCCAATAACATTGTGATAAAAACTCATTAAAGACTAGAAGCGGACCAGTGGCCACTGTAACACTTTAGATTAATCAACTTTTGTTCTCATATTAAAGGAAGTGAATGTTTCCTTTTCTAAATACAAATATTGTGGCTATGCAATACTGGCCAACTTACTGTGGCAGCCTTAATGGAATCTAATATAAAAGCCAGGCATTCCTTCACTCTTAAGAACATCTAACCAACCTTGCTAAAACAGAAAATTGAAAATATTAAGTATATTGTTATTTATGAACGATAACATTGTTTAGGTTGCATGTAACACCAAGTGATGGAAAAACATACTCTATACCAGAATACACTTGTGTCTCCTCAAAATGCTAACAAGCTAATTTAAAAGCATCTAAAAATGTCTCTAAAACTATGAAAAAAAACTGTGAAAAACTTCCATATAATCTGAAATAATGCCACTGGTAGGACATTTAACTGTGATTACAATTCAGACATCTCTTAGTTCAAGGAAACATGGACACTAAGAATCTTTTACTCTCCCAGCTTAAGAAAAGTTTCTTCAATACTTAAACAACACTTAACTCAGCCTGATGTAATTTTCCAGTAATTCCAGAAGGCCTGGCATGCACAAAATAGAGGTCATGTTGAATACCTTGCTCATTTATTGTAATTTAACCTTACTATGCCAGAGATACCTATAAAAGAGAGCCAAAAATTAGTAGTCTTTATCTCTAAAGAAATTTAAAAATTACTTTGCAACTTCCCAATCTGAGCTGCTGAGATATAGCTATTGTTAATTCAGTGGGTTTATTACTTATGCCTTCTTTAAAAGAGCTGTTAACAAAGCTAGAATCTCATTTTTTTTCTGGACTGGGAGAAAATAAATGTTGGTTAAAAAAAAAAAAAAAGTATGGGCTGATCACAATTGACAAAGTGCAGAGCTCTGAAAGTAAGACATCTGGTTCCTGAGCCTGACCCACTCATTGAGATTAAAAATAAAGAGAAGATTATGAGAAATCTAGTCCGTGATTCAATAAAGTATTCAACTATGTCTAGCTTTAGATATTCAAGTTATCCTACTAAAACTAAAGAAATTACTTCCTTTAAAAATTATCTCTATCCTCATAGACAATGCTGGAAGAGAGAGTGAAAGTAACTTCAGGGATAAAAACCAAGGCAAAGCATTTCAGATGTCAGGCTGCACCTAGCATTATGCAGAAATTCCACAAGCCCCCTGTTTCAGAAAAGGCGAGGATTTGGCTTTGTTTTCAGATAAGCAATGAACCCCATCCATGCAATGATGACTTCCAGTATCACCTAACACATGTTCCAAGCAGCCTTGCTGAGGGATAAACAGCAGCAGAGGTTTGAAAAGGAACATCTGGAGAAAGGAGCTGTTAAGCAACTCCACAAATCCTTCCCTTGGGAAGATCAACGAGTTGCAGACACTAATTTTCTGTATTTTTCAGGATCCATGAAAACCAAGATTTACTAAAAATGGATACTTCTAGCACAGCTTTTTCTCCTCAGTGCCAATAAAACACACACGTGAACAACTCAAAGAAGAATTAAGGTATTGCTAATTGCTAAGGGGGAATTAAATTCGCTGAAGAAACCTGTTAAAAGCAGCTTACTAGGAAAATAAAAAAGAAAGGGAATTGGCCAGATTTTCATTGTAAAACTACTAATGGTTGCAGAATAAATTGTTACTATTCCTGTTTCTAATGTGGTAACATTCTATAGGTTGAAAAAAAAAATTACAACATAAATATTTAAATAATCTGGATTCTTTCACTGAAATAATAAATATTCCTTGACATTCCAGATGACTTTTTTTTTTTTCATTTCCTTTTGTTAAACTAACTGAAAATTAAGTTCAAAAGTAGCTGCTGTTGAAAATTAATTTAAAGATCAAGCTACATTCTCCTATGGAAAATGCAGTTCAAGGAAGTTGAATTGAATCTCAAGAAACTATCATCAAACATTTTGTTGAATAACAAACTTCTGTAGTCAGAGAAGGATGTGTCTTGAATTAGGCAAGGCTGACATTAATTTTCACTTTTTCAGCTACACTTTTCAGCAATCAAACTGGAACATTTAGCCACAAACTATTTCAGTGGAAATAATGAAAAAGCTCTCTAGAGCATGAAGGCAGGAAAATCAACAACAAAAGGAAAAAAGAAATACTTCTTAAAGCAAACAAGGAGTTGTCTTAAACTATTTTTGACCGCTGAAATGAAATTATCTAAAATGACTCATCAAACTCATGTCAAGCAAGGCCATCAGTTTCAATTCCCTTAATCTACAAAGAGAAACTTCAGTAATTCAAATGTTGCTATTTTCCTGATTTTGTTCATTTTAATATAATTTGCAACTAACAGATAATCTAGCCATAAGGAAATCTCTCCTCTTTGGATATGCAGTTTGTTCAGCTGTTGCCAACTGTCTTCTATTGCTACAAAGCAAAGTTATAATAGTTATTGAAGCAATATAAATTAATTATCTCTCAGATTCCAGCTCTAGAATGTTCCATTTTTTATAACTGTTTGCTTTATAAAGTCATTTTAAAAGATTGGGAAAAAAAATCTTTTTGGCAATCAAACTTGCTAACTTGGATACTTGAAAGCTTAGGAGCCCCTAAGTACCTGGCTCCTACGCAGCCTAAGTAGTAGTCCAAAGTTAATTGGTGAAATTTCTAATTTTCTTCAGTTTAACACCTGTTAACACCTATTCCCCAAATAGGCATGCACATCATCTGCCTGTTTCTAAACTTCTCGTAACAAAATATATAATGCAATTTTTTCTCCTTCCACAGTTCATCTTTAAAAAAAAAATCAACTTTATTGATGATAAACCTTACAAAAAGTTAAGACAAAAAAAATTACCAAAAGGACTGAAATGGAAGTACCAAATATAAGTAAGCAGCAACTATGCTGTGCCAGCCTGCTTGTTGATAGCTGTTAAAATGACAGAAATGTTTTCCATCAGTCAAGATAAATGAGGGAACAGATTTATTGAAATGAAGTAAAAAAGGAAAGTCATAAGTATATTCCTCCTTTGGAATGTAGTATAACTGAGGATTAAGCTTTTTCTTTTCACAATTGATATTAAATGTCATAAAAAAATTTGAAGTGACAGAACTTGGCACTCTGATCTTCAGTGTGTGCTATCTCATTTAGTAATAAAAAACTGAGTCAATAAACTTACTAGCACTGTCTACCCTAATCAAATATTAACCAATGCATACTATAATGGATATATACTGCAAAGGATTTAGTTTAATAAAATGTGAGGAGGAGACTTTGAAAAAAAAAAGGAATTTTAAAGATGATCTTCATGACTCACACCTTTGCTCTGCTGCTTTTTAAGAGAATCAATTGAAATCTTCTATTTCCTTGAATATATTAATGAAAACAAATTTACATTTTTCTCCATTTAAAACATGTTTACTGTTGCAGTTTTTATGTCATCCAAATGTCATGGAAATAAGTGTATTCATGAATATAGTCACTACAGCTTTTTCTCTTCAAATTACATATCAAAATTCCCAGTGACTATGTGCCAGGAGATCTCCACATGCTGCTCCTCACTACTCCTGTAATCTGGGATTCAAAAATCATCAGGTTAATACTGAAATGAACCTGCTGCTTTCACATTTTTTCCACCTTTTTGCACAGAGCTTCATTTTTTTTTTTTCAATAATTGTTTTGTCTAAACAAGCACAATGTTTCAAAAAAATCACTCACATATGGTTTTCAGACTCAAAGGAGAGATTCTTGCGTCATAATCCCCTATATCAAAAGCAACTCCTCAGAGTTTATCTAAACTTCAAAAGTTTCTTGTGCTTTATGCAATCATACTAATAACACCAGCCTGACTGGCTTCTTTCACCTACAAATTTAAGGGACAACTTCATTTTTGTTTTCACCTTTTTTACATGGATTTGGTTTTGGATTTGTCTTTTTTTAAAAAAAAAAAATCTTAGTGTGAAAAAATAATAAACTTAGGTACATGATGTTTATATGGTCAATGAGTATTTGTGAGTAGAAGAATAGAGAACTACACACTTTCAGAGAAAAAAATTAAGTCAGAAGAGGCTTCCAGGGATTGTCTAATCCAACCCCGCTGCTCAAGCAAGGTCACCTAAAGCAGGTGGTCCAAGTTCATGCCCAGCAACGTTTTGAATACCTCCAAGGATGAAGCTCCACAGCTTCTCTGGGCAACCTGTGCCAGTGTCTGCTCATCCTCACAGTATTAAGATGTCTCCTGATGTTCAGACAGGAAGTCCTGAGGTTTGTTTGTGCTCATTGCCTCTCAGCCTGTCACAGGGCACCATGGAAAAGTCTGTCTTCCTCCTCTTCAGTCCCTCCCTTCAGGTATTTCTTTACATTGATGAGCTCCCCCTGAGCCTTTTCCTCTCCCAGCTCGTCACAGGGCACCATGGAAAAGTCTGTCTTCCTCCTCTTCAGTCCCTCCCTTCAGGTATTTCTTTACATTGATGAGCTCCCCCTGAGCCTTTTCCTCTCCCAGCTCTCTCAGCCTCTCCTCTTAAGAGAAGATGCTCCAGTTGCCTAATCATATTTGAGGCCCTGTGCTGGACTTGCTTCACCATGTCCACATCTCTCTCCTACTGGGAAGCCCAGAACTGAACCCAGCACTGCTGATGTGAACTCACCACTGCGGAATAGAGGGGAAGGATCACCTCCCTGAACTTTCAGGCAACACTTCTCCTAACACAGCTCAGAAGGCCATTTCCTCATATTTGTTTCAGTTCAAACTGTAACTGAAGGTCTCCTGGTTCCTTGAGGCAACCCTAAGAGCACAAAATTTTTCAGATAAAACAAGTAAAAATAGTAACACTTTCTCTCTATACGGAAACCATGCAGGTCTTGGTGCCTGACCTGCTCAAGTACCTTTGGCTAATCATTACCTCCTGCACTTGAATTAGACATGGTCCAATTATACCCTTTGGAAAATTATATGTCAGTGTGAAAATTTCTAATACTCCAGGATAATTGGAACTGTCTCCTGTGTATAAACTGCATGTAAATGGAGGACGGGAGGAGTAATGAGAAAATGCAACTCTCCAGCCTGGTGGCAAGATTAGTCTCTTGGGAAATGAGACATCTGGTTCCAATCCCTGCTCCCCTGAGTGTTTAATTTTGTATACAGAGCAGCACAACAAACCTTATTTCTGAGTTATTTCTAGTCTGGTTATCAGAACACTTTCTTCAGAGAGGGAAGCTGCATGTTCAAGTGTCTTTAGGCAAAAATAGTGAGTTGAATCTGACTTTATTACACGTAATGTAATCACTCTCATTACCAGGCTAATAGTTTAGTGCATTATAAAAAGCAGTACCCAGCCACTTGGTCCTTTTCCTGTTTTAACACTTTTATAATATAAATTATGTATATAATTGTTAACTAAGTAAATAAAATACACACCAAAAAAAAAACCAACCCGAAAAAACCCCAAAACAAACAAACAAACAAAAAACCAACTAACCCTAATTGTTTTGCTTCACATGAATATCATATTTGACACCATTTTCCCAGTAGTGATTTTGAAATTTGACTTCTTCCACACTGAGTGAGTTTGGTTTATTAATAAAGAAGAATGCCATTATATAGTTTCAGTATTTAACTATTTATTATGTTGAATCACCAGTAGACTTCTTAGAAAGGCTGAAGAGAAGGGACCTGTTCCTCCTGAACACCACCCTGCTTCCCCATGTGACTGATACACACCTTACCCTGCAGCCCCTCTTCATCCCTCCTGCAGCCTTGGATTAAGGCTGATTGAGTCTGTTGCTGTTGCAAGGTCAGACTGGGACCCAGATACCAAGGCCTCTCTGACAGCTGTTTACACAGGTCATAGCAACGAAGGGAAGTTTTCTTCCAAGCAACTTGCAATTTCCTTTAATGTAAATCTAAAGAAAAAAGAATGTCTAGATGATATAGGGTGTGTTATTGTATCAGATCAAATATTTAGGGTAAATGCTTGAGCCTAATATTACATGAAGTATGAGATAAAAATAATACACCAAGGCACTTAATATCATAAAAAAAAAAGGCAATATGAACTGACCAGATATGTCAACGGAAACAATTTTGAAAAGACTGGTATATAGAACACAGCCACATCTTTTAGAATTACAGGATTATGTATTTTATGGAGAAAAATTTCTTCCAGTCAAGTCTGATTCCTTCAGCTTCAAAAACCAGCACAATGAAAACCCCCTTTCCTTCGGTCAATAAAAAATGAGCATTTAGAGAAAATCTCTTTCCCAAGAAACATTCAATCACAGCTTAAAATTTTAAAAGTGGCCTAAGAAATTCTGGCAGCCAAATTCCATTAAAATTTACAGTCATTTGCCACTTGACTCTGACGCATCCCATCTGTAACTGCAGGATTGGAAGCAGCTCCATGGCCTCAAGGGCGGTGAGAAGCAGGATGCCGGCAGCGCAGCCACTCAGAGTTCCTCTCAGCACTTTGTGGATGATTGCACCCACATGCACAATCTTCCTGAAAACTGTTTCACATGATCAGTTGAGGAGTAATGCGAAAGGTGACTTTTTAAGAACAATAAAAGAAATAAAAATATCTAGATGAACTGTCTAGCCTAATGTTGACAGTGGTGATTCACAAAGCCTCTAGATAAGAAGAAAGTTTCTTAGGAATCCAGACATACATTGATAGATAAAACCTGTATTTTGACTAACAGAGTCCTCTAAAGATTTTTGCAGTATGTTCACTTTTAATGTTTTTTCAACTAAATGTATTATTGCACACATCATAATGCAAACATTAACCTGTGGTATCACTTAAATGAAATACTTGCATATTCTTATGCAACAGCAAAAGGCAATGCTATAAAAACTGATTATTTCTTAACAATGAAGTCTTTAAATTAATTATGATTTAGATATGAAAGAAACGACAGCAATGGCAAAAACCCATGGTCTCTGTGCCCATGCATCTTAGAGATTACAACAGCTCTCCAGTGACTTCTTCTTGCTCCCTACACAGGACTAGCCTCTGTTTCCCTGCATTTCTTTTCTAACAATACCAGGCCTTTCTTACCCGAGGGTCTCCATAATAAGTTAGTACACAGGGAGAAGGTGAAAAGCAACATTAATAAGAGCCCTGGAAAAAATTAATTTGAAATGAATCCTGAATGTTATGCAATAGGACTACAGAACAGATAATATAATTTTAAACCATATAAGAACATGATAAAATACAAAGACAAGCTGAAGCATGTCTCTATTAGACATGCGACTGGAAAACTGCTGCAGATAGATCAGAGTAGCAGAAATGATGGAAGAATTTACTTTGACAAAACAATAATACACATGCAGAGAAATATACCCAACTCACATAAATGAACACATATTCTAAAGTCTCACAGTGCAAGAAAAAAAATTTCATGAGAGTACATGTTTAACACTGCTAACAAAGAGATTAAATGAAGTAATGAAAAATTATGAGATTTTTTCTTTTAATTCTTCTGAAAAGACAAAATAATAAGCCAAGCAGTAAAAGAAAAAACTTTACACACGTATATGTCAAAGTAAAGTACATAAAGGGGATGTTCACCTAAGTGGGAGATTCACATTCAGAAACACTGAAAGCAAACTTGACCTTGTGCAACGTGTTTTACGAAAAAGTAGGATGATACTGCCTTATGTTATAAGGAAAAATTTCAAGCTCCTAGTACAAGGTCCATCTTGAGATTTCTACCGCTGTATTTAGGTGTCTATAGGTCTCTTAAATAAGATGGACATTTAAGAGCCATTTCTGTTTCCTAATCATAGGTATCTAGATTAGGCAAGTGAGACTCCACAGGGCTTTAGGAGACAACCCAGACCACAGGCAGCTCTGTGCCTTGCTAGGAGTCCATGATCAGACCTAAGACAGGCTCAATAACAGAAAGCCAATTTGTCTTTCAAAGTATTCTACTTGTCCATGTTTGTCAGATTCACAACATTTTGTAAGCATTATCTGATAAATGCATACAGCATTCTGCTTTCAGTTTGGTTTTCTACTGACAGAGAAAGCACAGAGATGTCAGGTAGTAACAATTTATATTCGAATTACAGCCTGCAGTGCTAGAGACATTACACAAATCATTTCAGCTCACCTTTGCCAGAAATCGCAAAATAATAGTATTTTCTAATGAAACTTCAAATCAGCAGCAGTTGCTGTCAGATACCTTGTAATTTCTCACCTAAGCCATCATTGCGTCCAGCTCAGGTGCTAAAAAGTGGTTTCTTTCTCAATTACACGTCACTGCTTACTCCTTATTTGTTGACTGGTTCTTTTCTTGATGGGTTGCTTCACCCATGTTTAATTATATAAGAGTCTTTATAAAAACCAGAAAATGTTTCATTTAAAAACATTTCACCGTACTACAACTTTGCTACAGTAATCAAAACAATATCCTACTTCTAAAATGCTTTCAGATGAAGCAGATCCACTAGGTTAAAAACTATTAGAGCACATTTCAGTAATTTCTAAGTTTTCCTGTAATTTTGTTTATTTTTATTTCTTAGTATTCTTTGCAAGTTTTTGTTCCATTGAAACATAATGGGAGTCTCATTCTGGAAAAAAAACCCCATGGGATCAGCATGTAGGTTTTAAGTAGAGTACAGAGAGGAGAAAAATAGTTTACAGGATTGCAAGTTTATTCCCCCAGTCCACTGCTCCAGGAAAAGAACAAGAGAATAAAATAAATATAAGAAAATGAAAAAATGCAAGCAAATAGTTAACAAAATAAAAGTTAGCATCTTTACAGTGACCTGCTCAAGGCCATGAGTAGTAGCTCCCACTGCCCAATTATTTAAAACTATACTAATATCTAGAGTTTTTCTAAATACCAATACTTACTTTCCATGTGAACTAGTCCCACCCACCTGCTGTGTTCAGCAAGCCTTAAACCACACCCGAGCACTGGAGGAATTTTTTTGGAAACAGACTAACAGCTCACAAGGCACTGGAACCAATGGCATCACACCACATAGCACAAAACCAAGCTGTAACCAAGAAACTTGCCCAGCCAGGAAATACACAAAAACCTAAGTGTAGATCACAGAACATTCAACTGAGCATAGCAGAGATGAGGTTTCTCTTGTGCTCCTATGTATTCTGGAAATAAAAGTATGAATGCTTAATGCCATAGTGGAAGCCAGGTACATACCACCGTCTGCAAGTAAAGGAGCTTCTGCAGATAAAAGGGCTGCATCACTTACATGTATTTTTAAAACTTTTTCAGATAAATAACTAAAATCCTCTAAAATTTTTAGCTAGATAGTTTGTAACTTCAAATTATGTTGAACTTGGTGGTTCATAGTGCTTGATGGCATATGCCCTCATGGAGGACACTTTGCCATATGGTGTCCTGCACAGGGAGTCAGCTGTTTGCAAAGGAGCATCCTTCTTCTTCCAAAAGCCAGGCTGAAAGCTCCTAATGAATAAAAACTGCACCAAGCTGAGCAACCAAAAGTGACAAAGTTTACAAAAAGAATAGGCTACCCTGTGTTTTGTCAAACAGCTTTTAGTGGAAAAGGGTAAGAAGAGGTACTTCAAATTAATTGTACCAGTTCTACCTTTATACAAAGTGAAATTATAGTTGACATTTTTTTAAAGGAACCATGTTCACAGAAAGAGTTGTATCTGTCTCATGTCAGAAGTATGCACCTTAACGAAAATTTTATATGAAAAGGCTGGACTATGACATTTTGCAGCCTTTGTACCTGGAGTGCAGACAACATCTGCACCTTTATGTAAACAGAAATACTTCTTCCCTGACCTCACCCCACGATTTATCAGCCCTACAAATTATCCTGAGACTGGAAGTTCAGGGCCAATGTTTCCTTCACAGCTTATCTATCACCACCAATATTACAGGCCAAGTCACTCACTCAACTGCACCTGTTCAGCTCGACCAAACCTGAAGCACGAATTCACTGATTTCCGGAAGAGTAAGTTTGTATAACATAAAAGATCAAACAGTCAAAGCTTTATGGCTTTACAAAGTGTGATTGTACCAGATCTTTTAATTTATTTAATTTGGTGGCAGCTCATCTGTTTTGCAGGGCAAGAATATAGTTTAAAGGGTTATTCAATACTGTTTGCAAGAACAATGAATTCTAAACACAGTATTTAATATTTGCCCATCCTTTAAGTATAGGAACAAGAAGATAAGACTGACTTTCATCTATTTCTATTCTCTGATGGTAGATTTGATGGTGCCCAACAGAAAATTTAATGTAAGCACTTCTGGCAAATAGGGTTAAAAATATTAACATTTTCCAGTTTGCAGGGAGAAAGTAAATCATACTGTCACGAGATCCCTTAATTTATCTGTATAGCAAAATTGTAAATGCAGCAGAAAACAGCTTACTGTAATGTAAATAAAGCCTTGCACGCAGCACTAACGGGGCAAGTTTATTTAATATAATATATTACACAAAGTCATCATTGCTACCTTTCAGTTTATAGTTCTATGGTAACAACTTACAATAAACAGAACCCTTGTGTTAAAATCCAATGCAAAGCAGCAACAGTGATACTTTTCAAACCCTAGAGACCATTTAGCACTTCACTCTTCACTTTTTAGTTTTAGATACTAGAATTAGTTAAGTTATTAAAAGTAATAGTTTACTAATAGACTTATTTAAAAAAAATAGTAATCCAAAATTTCAATTTAATTCTTACTTTTGAACACTGAGTAGCTGTAAATTTAGGTACATTTGACCAATTTTACAGGATGTGGTAACAGAAAAAGAGTTTTATTTATATCCAAAACGCAGAAAACAATAATGCTCAATGTATGTTCAGGTATTCTACAGTTAAGCTTGATTCTAACACTATTGTATTCTACACATTAGAAAAATAATGCCTGAAAACCTCACCTTGTTAAATTTTTGGACATTTACAGCACTCAATGGCAGGTAAATTAAGTCCTTTATTTAAAGCCCCTGTAGAGTATCAGCACTAGAAGCACCAAGGTTCCCATGCATTTGAACTCCAAAAATTGTTGATGCTTACCATTTTCTGCTTCAGATCCTCACTTCTAAAACTGGAACAATGGAAGAGTCACTGAAGAAACCTATCAGCCTAGAGCAGCTCAATTTGTAGTAACTTCAAAAAAAACTCTAGAAAATAAAACTAGATAAAAATAAAACAAAAAATAAAAAATAATTTTAAAAAATTCTCATATAAGAACTGCAAGAGAATTGATAATGCTACCTGATGTTAAATTGGCTCCAAGAATTCAGGATATTGCAGCAGCTGGTACAATAATAACTGCATAATTATTATAGTTAGGGACTCCCTTGGCACCCTGGAATCCTTTATTTTGGCATCTAGGCCTCCAAAATTAGCAGATATTTGTGCACAGGTACTTGATATACAACTGAAAGAAAATGTATTTCTTCCTTCCGTCAAAACAAGAGGTATATTATCACAACTCTTTGGAAACACCCTACAGTACAGATTAAATTGCTAAAATGGAGAAGGGAGGGAAATAAAGGCCACTGAAGAGAAGGCATAAGGATACACTGTTGCTTATTCCTCACCTCACAGGGGAGAGGAAACAGGGAAAAGCCATAGCAGCCATACTTGCTCTAGCTTTTGGACATGCCCCCTCACTCGCAGGCCTGCTCTTCCCAGATCATCTCCAGGTCCTGCCTGGGGCAGGGGCCTCCGAAGTGGCTGAAGCTGAGTACTGCAAAGTGGCATGAAGCTGAGCTGGCTGCCCCTATCACAGGACAGCCAGGTCACAGCCCACTCCTCTTCACTGGCCTCTACTTCCACACGGGGCACAGCCATCTCCTGCCACTCCAGGCCAATCTGCCAGGGCTGGGCTCCTCTGAAGGGCTCCCTGCTGGCCTGTGTACCTGCACAGGCTCTGTAACCATTAATTTAAGAATTTTTTTAAGTAGTATTGCTGTAAGTATGAAAAAGAAAAAAAAAACAGGAAAAAGAAAAATAGAGGAAAAAAGAGAGGGAGCAAGAAAAAGCACATGGACAATGGGATCATAATGTGAGAAGGGAAAAAAGTTATCCAGCTGTTTTCCATTCAAGTACATAGGACTCTTCTGGGGATTTATTATTCAGATACACCAGACTTCAGCTCTTAAACAAAAGAGCTGCAGAGCCCATTTTAAGTTCACTCTGCTGCCTAGAAAAGGGAAGTCATGCCCCATAACCTCTGCTCTGACCTGGAGGGAGAGTTGCCAGACACACAATGACTTGAAGACAAACAGCAATGGCAGGGGGAATTCAGTACAAGGAGAATTCAAAACTATTGGGTTTTTTCTTCCCCGCTTCTCCTGGAAGCACCTGCAGCTTGGATGACTTCCTCCTGTACTGCTGGGCTTTCTCCTGCACACCTCAGAGAAAAGCCCACCAGGTCCAGGCCCTGTTCAGAGCACTGAAACATCAGTGAAGAAGCAAACAGCACTGTTTTGTGGCTTCAAGCCATTCCAGCAGGAAAGGCAGCTTCTGCTGCACGCACACTGCTTGGGGGCTGGGAAGGCTGATCTGATGGGGCATCCAAAGAACTGGGCATCCAAGGTGTCAAGCGGCTGCCCTGCCATCTGCTGCCGGGTGTCATGGGCAGGAGAGGAACCACTAACCACCTGCCATGCCCAGCCTGCTTAGTAAACACATCTCGGGTGAGATCACTGGTGGACACAGCCCTGTTCTGCTCGTACAGGCACACCACCCAGCCAACTCCCAACAAAGGGGATGGGGCAGCCTTTACAGACAGGCTCAGCCACAAGGGAGTTTTGTTCAGGAACCAAAGTGACTGCTACAGTCCAACAGACCTAGATGTGAATAAAGTGCCCAAACCCTTCAACTTTAGGTACTATTTCCCACTTTCTAGCCCTCAAGACCAAGAACAACGAACACAGTGCCAGGCAGAGGCTCCTGTGTTGGTGTTTCCCTGCCTCCCACCCTTCCCATTGGACTTGACCAAAGGCCTTTCCCCCTCACCAAGTTGGATTCATCCGGATGTGCCTGAAGGCAGTTCCAGGAGATTGTGACAGCACTGATAGCAGCCTGGGGTGGGTAGGGAGAAAGTAGGTTGTCCAGACAATGGGGAGAAATTCCAGCACTGTCTGGTTATAGGAGTCAGAGTCAACTAATCAAAGCCACAGCAATGTTTGGCTGGTAAAGATCATGTTTGCAGTAGAGGTGGGCAAATGGAGAAAGGGACCATCTGCCTCCTGGCTTTCCCCTTACCCCAGATTCTCCCTGCTGCCCAAACATCCAGCAGCAGTTTGCAAGCAGGGCTGAGCCCAAGGACCAAACAGATAACTGCAAGCAAGATCAGTGCCTCAGCCTCGTCCTGGGGTTTTCAGAAGGAAATGAAATCTTCTTCCTCCAACATTTACATCTTTTCCCGATCAGTGTTTTAACTGCACAGCAGCATACCTTCCAAATATTATTCCAAAAATAGCATAAAAGAGTCAATTATCTTGTTTGCAATTGTCTTGGGTTTTAAACAACTTAATTTCATTCTCATAAAAAGATATCCACCTTGAAAGCAGCATATAACTTCTTTTTGTAGGAGGAACTTATGGTTTGTACATGCCTGGCTATTGCATGCAGCCCATTCTTTAAAGTCAGAGAGGTTTATTTGGAGTTCTCCATTAATATTTTTTCCCCCACAGTGTACTTCTTCACAGAACTACAAAATTTTAGTCAATGATCAGACAAAAATAGCAAGTTGTTAGTAACCTCTTTCTCATGAGCAGGAAACAAATACACTTCCCCTAATCTTATAGACTATTTATGGAAAGTGCTGACCAACAACCTAAAGATAGTTGTACCACCAATCCTGTCCCTCTCTGTTGTACAGTATGTACAGGACAGATTGGTCTGGTTTTTTCTTGGGCAAACAGTCCAGGACACAAATGATCCCTACATTTCTCACTACAGCTCTCCCCTCTCTTTGAAGGCATTTACCTTGGGCAGTGGAATCAGTGTGGAGAAAAACAGAGACAAAGGAAAACTGCACCTCAATTACAAATGAGGGCCTTGGAGTTTTAGAAAACTGGCTAGGCCCTATTGAGCTTAAGAGTAAAAAGAATTACATAAGTCTCTAAATTCTTCTGTGCAACTTTGAACCAGAAAAGTTCACCAGCTGCTACAGAGAGATAAATGTAAATCAGGTGCTGTGGTACAACTTCAGCTGGCAGTGCCCAGGTCAATGAATGCTAGTGCCTGCCTTCACTCCAGAAACAGTTTGTAAGGAACAACCAGGTTGCTTTCCCCACCCTTCAGTGCAGGTCAACACCACTCATATAGCAGGATAATAAGGAATTGTCACAGCAATAATTTAACTTTAAGCTTCTCAAAACCCACAGAAGTAGAGCTAAGACCAGAGGTGACCACAGAGCAGAAGTTACCAGTACCACAAGGTAGCAGAAGTCCCTAATGGCTTTGGTCTCATGTGGTGGCCCAGCTCTACCACAGCCCACAAAACACAGCTCAACAGCACTCATCAGGAATAATCTGGGGAGTTTCAATAAATTGATTTTAAAAGTTGATACTTTGCAGCATGTTTCATAGGATCTCAATACATGTTTGTTTTTCTGCATCCTTAAAAATGAATATTCCACTGTTATTGTTAGCACACAGGCATGAAAACTAGAAAAAAATTCGTAAAGGTCTAGTATTCCAATCTTTGGCAAAAATAGTCAAACTTTCAAGAGACACTGTGACTAAAGGCTAATTACAGATAGAGACCAACATGCTGACATAGAATATATTAGATCCTGAACTTTCAGCTTGTCAAAGTACATTCCCTAGTACAGAGTCACCATGTTTGTACAAAAAGATGTTTTCCCTAGTTTTCCTTAGGAGGCAAGGCAAGGAGCCCTGGATACTTCTCATGGAGATAAGCTAGCCTACTTTCTCATACCCATACAAATCCATTTGGACTGTGTTGTATCTTCCAGTTTTTTAAAGAAATAACAAAGCTGTAGTACTTTTGTCCTATTTCCAAAAGTTTCAGCAAGAAAAAAGAAGCACATAAATCTTGATCCTGCATTAAAATTATGGTCCCAAGTAAGTAAGTTTCTCCGCAATAGGAGTTCTAGCAACACCTTTCAGAAAAGAAAACTACTGAAAAGACACCTTACAAAAATAAAAAAGCCTTTTTTTTTTTTTTCTTTTTTTCTCATGCTTACCTGCCAGTAGTTTTCATCCATCCATCCATTTACCACAAAATTATTTTGGGGATAGGACCTAGTATCCCAACATAGACCTAAACTATCAGGTATTTGCCAAGGTCCCCAGAACATTTTACAGATGCTGTGGTAAATCATTTTTTGATGTGCAGTTTAAAACCAAGATACACTAACCTAAAAACAGTCCCAAAAAAGTAGGACAGGAGTTGGACATTTGCTTAGATAGAAAAAAAGCTTCTTGTTAAAAAACCTTCCTGAACTAAGAGGAATTTTTGCCAGTCCACTACCACATAAAAGTCTAAAATTTCCCATAAACATATTTGTGCTAAATACTCAGGGTAATGGACAGCTGAAACACAGAACTACAAAGTTATCACTCCTGCAAAGGCTGCAATATATTCATAGCCTCGCTTCTCATCAATGCTCCAAGAACACAGGGAGAAAGCAGAATATCGAGCACATCCTTTTCTCAATCACTAACAAGCTGTTCCTTCCCTCCCTGAAAGCCCAAAGGCTGCCTTAAACAGGCTCTGTGAAAGGGAGCACGGTACCTGTGGCTGGTGCTGCTATTATCGTACACTCATGATGATTCCTTTCAGGGAAGGATCAAAGCCACCCTCCCTGCTGTGCTCCCCTCTTCTCCTTGCCAGGGGTTTGGCATTAAATGAGCCCCATTTCAGCGCAGCTTACCTCAATTTCCACTGTAAGTGCAACAAGATCACCAAACCCAGTGATTCACAGAAACACAAGTAAAAAGTAAAGGCTGCAACTAAATAATTCTTCTCTCTGAACTAATCAATAAGAGAGAATCAATGAGAATATACTTTGTGACCAGACCTCAACTGTCAATTTTCATTTAAGTGAAACAAGAGCACCAAACAGGAGTTAAAGCTGTAACAGATACTTAGACTACTTTGGTAGAAGGCAACCACCCATACCTGTGACAGATCACTTGTACAGCTTTTCAGAGTGTCAAGGATTTACTTTTACCAGGATAGTGACTGTACATACTTTGTTTAAACAGAAAATACCACAAAGCCATTGCCATGAATACAAGGCAATCTTGTTCTTTAATTACACAGATGGTTTTAAAGTGGTCTTCATTGCCAGGCTGACCTTTTGAAGTCCCTTAAAAATCTATGCCTTGTCACTTATTCATATACATAAGAAAATATAACCATGATGCAAGATGAACTAAAACTCTGGTCCCTAAAATGAACAGCAAGGTTCCCATTGCCCACAGTTGGTTCCACTTACCTGCTATAGCATGAAGGAAAGAAGGCTGTTACTGGAAACAGGAGTAACAGGAAAACAGAGTCATTTAACAGGATGCAAAGCCATACTTTAGAGCTTAATTTTAAGATTTTATTATTAACTTTGTGTTTTCTGCCCTCCTTTTTTTCTATGTTTACAATACCAGAGGAAAGACTCCTGTGCTATATTAGATTAAGGTACTGACTTGGGAACGATCATTCCCAAATTGTAGTTCCAGCTCCAATACTCACATTCTGAAGCAGGGCAATTCAATTAACCTTCCTCTGTATTTGCTTACCTTCCTGTGTAATGGGGATAAGATCTCCAGAAAAGGGCTCTATACACCTTAATCTTTATAAAGCCCCTAAGATGAAATAGAAATATACTATAGAAATAAAATGTACACAAATAAGAAGTGCATAAATAAGCCACTGTATACTGGAGCTAGTTGGAAAAAAAATACAACCAATTATCCACCACAGAATGCTGCTTTATTGAAATCAAAATGCTACACACAATTCATATCACTGTGCTGGCATTTAATATAAAAAGATTTCTTTCAACAGGTTTTGAAGCATGTGTGGGTTCATTTGGAATAATAAAAAAAATAACATTTTTAAGTGCTCCAGAAAATGGCATTTATTTTCAATAATTTTATTTTTAAACTGCTGATATGCACAACCTACTTTGGAAATTTTATTTCAAAAACTTAACTGGGCTTTAAAACACTTTATTCTTTTCTAAACTGACATTTTAATAAAGTTCTTTGTGATCGGAATATATCTTAGATGAAAAACTCAACCCATAGGTTCAGTGTTAACAACAAAATTTTCAATTTCGTGCTGCCACACCTTCCTATGACTCTCGGAAAGTCAGTCTGTATCTTTATATTTAATTAAAACTATTCTTAATAGGTTTTTAATTTATTTTTTTATATTCAAGCAATTATTCATTACATTTAATACACTGATGCATAAAGCAAACTTCATGGTAAATTAAGCCCTATTCCTCAGGTTACAGATTTACTGATTTTGTTTTGTTTTTACTTTACTTTTTTAAAACACTACATAATCTGAACTCTCATTAAATATTGGAGGTTTTTTTCTGCCTTTGTAGAGTTGTAATTTTTGTTTTCATTGAATATGTATGAAAAATAACTACTATAGTAAGTTTTACTGATTTTTCTTTCCCCTCAGTTAATTTTATCCACAGTTACAAATGGAACTGGGGGCTAAGAAGGACAGACACTGCAGGCCTAAGAAGACCTCAGCAACTTCATATAGAGTTATTACCTCAGACTTCTGCAACCCCTTATATTTTTTTTACTGAAATAAGCATGATTATTGCACCCTGAAGCACACTTAAAAATGTCATAATATATTGGTTTGCATTAGAGTTCATCTGCAGGGGATACCTGGTTTAAGCAAAATGATTAAAACAATCTTTTTTCCCTGTCATTTAGGAAAGATTTTTATGCTCTGTCCTTTGAGGTAGGTTAGAAATTCGGGTATTTATGTAGAAAGCAGAAGCCTTGAAATATCCTGCCTAGTCCCCGAGCCCCTATAGGATTTAGGTTTTCACAAGCAAACATCCTTAAATACCCAGCCTCTGATTCCATACAGGCCTTAGCAGTCCAACAATACCAAAGCAACAACAGACTCAACTCCTCACAGATCATCTAACTATCCACCAAGCTGAGCCCTCCTCTACCTTGCAAGCATTTACATATTTCTTTTAATTAACAAAAAAAAGAGGGGCTGTGGGAGAAGAGAGGTGGTAAGGTGACGCCACATCCACTGCCCCTCAAGCAATAGCTCCCTGACCTGAGGAATTGCATGACAATGCATCAGGGTGCCTCAGGCAAGGATGGGTACCAAGGTTCCCTCTTCTCCCCTAGGCAAGCTCTCCAGGGTTCCACTAAATGCTTGCCTACTCCTGACCACAGAAGTATTCCACTCAAAATTTCAATGGCTCCTGCTTCCATTAGGGTGTAGAATGGAAAGGTTTTAGTTTCGGGTTGGTTTTAATTTTTTGTTTTGAATTTTAGCTTCAGAGTTTGAATAATACAAAAAGCTGCAAACATTACTTATAACACAAAGAACTATCTATTCCCAACAACCAATCTGCTGCCTGTATGCTAAAAACACATCAGCATTCAAATCCTTTTCACTGAAAATCTGAATTAGAGCTGATTTGAATTAAATTTGTGGAATCACCTGTATACACCCATCTGTCTATAGTTTAAGATTATATTTATTCTAAAAAGAAACATTTTAGGCTATAAAAAATAAATTTTAAAGTTTAAAAATTTTAATCTTACAAAAGAGTTTCTTTAGAGAGAAAAGCCATTCCAACTACTTGAATCAAGTACACAAGGCTTTATTTTCTAATTATTCAAGATCAGTGATTCAGGGGATCAACATGATCTCCAGGGTAGAAACAGTGTGGCACAGATGAAAAAAAAATATTTGCAGTCAGATGTGTTTGGATAGTGATTCAAAAGACCTCTGACATAAATTTGCCTTCTCATGACTTACGCAGATGCTACACGTCAGGCAACCCACAATCATCAACCACATCCATGATTTCAGTTCCTTGAAAATTCAAGTCAAAATGCAGCTCAGATGAACTACAGTAACCCCTTAAGGCAAAGTATTTAGGCCAATGTTTGGGTCCTACAAACAAAGTCTAGCAAGACCTGTTTTATAAACACCAAATTGTGTGTTTAATCCACACTGTTATTCTGTCATCTGCTCAATCAGATCAGAAGACCATGAGGAAAATAAAGTTCCTCACTCTAGCCAGGAAGTATGGCTGGCTTGAAAGGTTTAGGGAGATGTAATCAGCAATACTAATGAATTAATCCATATCCTTCAAGGTAGTTTTAAAACCACTATTAAATAAAAGTCACGTTTTAAACACAAAAACCCAGTTGTAGATACACTCTAGAGTCTCTTTTAAGCAACTTCTTGCTTTCGTGATTTTGTGTGTAAAGGAGACGCACACACATCAAAAAGCTCGGAAGCTTCACAGAAGCCCCAATAGTTACTATGCAAAAACTGAGGTTAAAACATTTTATTTCCCTTTCCTCTAACAAGGCTAAAATGAGATCAATATTACGAATTCTGATTTATCATCAAGATATCATAAGAAAATAATGAATGTTTAGGTCATAACACAAAACATTTGGATATTTTAATCAATTTAACTTCATTTGTGAAAGTCTGACAATATGGCAAAGCTTCCAGCTCTCCTGTAAGAGAAGTAGTATTCTCAGTTTCACATAACCGGTACTTCTGCAACTTACACCATTGGAGCTGTCCCTCAGCCTTTACCATAGAGTTTAAATGCACATTGTTTATGACAACAATTGCATTTGTGGCTTGGTGACTTACAAGTCTCAGACTGCACTTTTACTAGATGCTGCCAGAGATAAATGCCACGATGGACCCCCTGGAAGAAAACTGCAATGCTGCTGTCAAACCAGCATACGCAAGACCATGAACTGAAGGAAGGAGGGAAAGGCTCCGTGAATGCTGCTGCTGACCCAACCTCCAAACAGCCTCACCATGGCAGCACAGTAGGAACCAGCTTTAGAAAATATCAGTTCCAAAAAAAAAAAAAACCCCAAACAGTCACCATATGTGGAACTCTTCCTGAATTCACATCCACATTTACCTTTACAGTAAAGCTGAAGTTATTTAATACTTTTTCTGCTTGGTTGCCCTTTCATACCCCTATCCCTTCCAAGACTTCTGGCTTTTGAAATTATTCTCTGTCACCATTATGTGCATATCATTTGTAGCTATGAAGGTTTAACTGATGCAGTCTTCAGTCACAGTATATTTACTGGTTTATTTTTCTCTGTGGTGCAATGTCCTTGTGCAATTTTTGTTTTGTTTGATTTTAAATTTACTTTTATGTAAAACATCTCTACTTACACAATCAAATGTCACCAGGAAACAGATGAAGGACTAAGGAGGCTTCTGATGTGCTCTCCAGCATTACACTTAAACTGCTTTCAGCTTTAAAGGGTACTGATTTCAGTTTCGCTACTAGAGCACCTAACTTATGCTCACATGAAAATACTTTTTTTCTTCAGCTGCTTCAACTTTGGATATCACAAAAATCATGTTTCAGTGTCAAGTACATATGCAACACCCATGTTCCATCATGGTCAAGGAAATTATTCCAACTAGGGGATGTAGTAGTTTATTAAACAAATCATTTTCCAGGATGTGTGTACTTATGTTTCTTTTTTTAGGACATTATGTTCTTTTCTGCTCAGTTTTGTGAAAAGCACAACGTTCTACAAACCCAGTGTCCCTGTCCAAACTGAAAATCATGCTTATGCCAGTAGTGGGTCTCTCTACCCCATGCTTTACACAGTTCTTTTAGGCAAACTGTGTGCATTTTGGAGATTCCTCTGAAGACTCTTTCATTTGCTTTTCTTCATTTTGTTTTTTGAGGTTAGATGCTATGCATGTTTTGCATTGAAAGTTAAACAATGCCATTATGTCAGAATTTATTACTGTTGTCAAAAATCTAAAATATTCTTACTGTATTTTTCCCCTAGAATGGAAACTTATATTTTCTTTTTTTTACAGAATGGTTCTCAAACACAATCAAGTTCAGGTATCACTACATGCTTTGCAATACCATTTTTTTATCAGCTAATAAAATTAAGCAGGTCTTCCTACTTTTACATGAAGTAAATCACATAAATATATTGAGAGCTACATTGCTAGTATTTCTGTAATAAACTGACATCTGATTTATTTTTCTTTTCCTAATTGCACACTAGCAAACAGTTACTTGCTAAACAAAACACAAATAAGCACAACCTTCCAGCACATCTTCCCTTTCAGTAATTATGTTTGTCTTAACACAGCAGGATATGGCAGAAAGCACTAAGGGATCAAGAAGTAAAAATGAAGTTTAAAAAAAAAAAACCTTTTATTTACTAAACTTCATTAGTAATCTGTTTTATAAATAGACTCCTCCATTTTTTCAGTATGTTATTATTACCATGAAATTTTTAATACAGCAAGTAGCATGAAGAGGAGCAGGTAGACATGGTCAAAAATTCTACTAACAAAATGTATAATGCACAGGGTCAGGAGCACTGCTCACACTATTACAGTTTTCTCAACAAACATCCACTCCTCATTATCCCATTCATGGAGTGGATCAGGCAGATGTGAACACATCATCTTTTAGATTTCTCTCTGCCTCCCATGGTAATGGAGAAGCTAAAAGAGGAATGGAACACAGAGCTGGCTGCACCATGGACGCCTGAAGACACACATAGCTAATTGTTAACATAGGATTTATTGTTTTCCTTGACATCCTTCCTGCCCACACTCTTCTGTGCCACTGCTTGCAACACTGTATGGCCACAGGACAGTGGCAGCTCCAACACTGTAGTTCCTGACTTACTCATCTCTGAATCAAAACTCTGCCCTACTAAGGAAGTCAGATGTTAACAGATATCATTGAATATGTATTTGGCACACTCATGCCAGAAGCTTTATGAGATCAAAGCGTGCTAAACAGCTGAGATTTGATGCCTGTTTGAAACACTCACTTAAATGATTGAGTACAGCATCAGCTAAATATATACAAAATGCTTGTTACATCCACATTAAAAATGAGACCAGAGGTTTTGGTCAACAGGGACTGTGAGCTGCCCAGAACAACTAACCTCAGTTCACAGAGGAGAGACAAGAGCACCCAGTCTCCTAGCTCCCAACCCATCCCCCCTTCCATTCACTAAAAGCTTTTATCCTAAGAACGAAGGAGTGAGATGCTCCTTTTTTTTCCCTTTTCAAATGACATTATATCAACACAGACAAGTGACAGCATAATAATCAGGCAAAACTATTTTGTTCCTTATTTTTTTTAACTGTCTACAGAATAAATAAGAAAGAAATGAGTGACAGTCAACAAGAGGACTGAAAAAAAACAGGGGAAAAAAAAGCATTGATAAAAGCTGTACCACAGACCTAAAGATTTTGAAGCCACAAATACTTAGAAGACTTACTGAGATAGAGCCCAGATATCTGGACTCAACTAAGAATTTCATTGGAGAAACAAATGTTTGGGAGGTTGGAGTAGCCTGCCATTCAAAGCACCTTCACGGAAGTCAAGTGGAAACTTTTAGCTCAAGAGCTGTTTTTCCTTGGGACAACAAAGCATACTTGAGAGACAATTCTGAGATTTTGATGTTTTGCTTTACTACCAGACAAATACATGATAATACAATGATTTCTCTCAGCATTTCACCATACAAAAAGAACTTAAAGAAATTCATGTTGCAGACAGTCAGAAAGTCAAACATCCAGATAAAAAGCACATAAAAGACCTAAGAAAGGGCTCAGCAGGTAATGATTTAACCGTTGAACAGAAAATAATACAAAAATAACTTCTTTGTTCACATGTGTACTGACCTCAGGAAATGCACTGCATGTGAGGTAGAACAGAAAAAAAAGGAATGATAAATTTCAAAATCCTATGGAAGATTGCTGTCAATAAATACACAGCACCGTTTCCTGGACTAAAAACAAAACTCCCCCAGAGATTAACAGCAGAGTAATTAATAGTATAGTGATTAAACAAACCATAAGGTACACACTAGCACACAGGCCTTACATGTATCTTCCTTCCTTCCACAAGGTGAGAGTATAAAAAGAGTACTAATAAGACTACTGCATGATCAGTGCTGAAAGTTAACAGTCTGAACATCCTTTCCTTCATTTCAACAGGATTTCTAGTGTACTAACATATCCAAAACAGCTGCTGAATTAACATTACCTGAATTAATTTTGTATTCCTTACTTTTTTTAAGAATTACTTGAATGATATAATAGAGACAAAGCTGAGAGGTAGCTGCTTTTTGACATTTTCAATTGCTCAGGGGCCACCCATCTATTCAGAGATACTGAATGGGAACTGATGAAAGTAAAGAAAACAGGTCTTCTTCTTCACTAGCTCCATCTCTTTCATCAGACAAATCGTGGCCATTCCCCTCTTCTCAGGGTTGAATGAAGAGTCCCTGGCAGCATTTGGTGCAGCAGGGGAAAAAAAGCATCATTTGTGGATACAGACCAAAACAGATCTCTCTCCACTCTGCTGCTCCCTTTTAGGATTATTGTGATAAGAAGCAGCAGTAGTGGTTTGGAAGTTTTAACCAAGAAAAACAACCAAAACCCCCAAACAAGTACCACTAATAACTAACCTTAGTGAAAGATTCTTTAGGTAAGTAGTTTACTGCTGACGTAATACCAGAAGCAACTGGAAAATCAGCCTTTTTAATTTACTCTCATTAAACTTTTAAAATATTTTTCTCATCTTAAAGCACAGGGGAATTTTTTGACTGAATCTTCTTTAAGTGAATAGAAATAATTAACACACAAATTAATCATTGTTTCATGGTAGGAAACTGTAACTTAAACTATCTTCTGGTTATTAGTGCAAGGTCAAAGAATTATTCCCCTATTGTTTCCTCCAAAACAACTAGCACACCGAGGCTAATGTGTCATTACCTTCAATTCTTCTGAGCCATGGCAATAAAAGTTGAGACTAGGATCTTCATTAGGTCTTCCTTTGTTTTACCATTAGATGAGAAACTAAATGTTATGAAGAGCTATTTCCGCTACACAGTTTGTTAATGTGGGAGCAAGGACACACAGGATTTGGGATGATGCATTATATTAGTTTTGCGTTCTACTAAAAAAAAAAGGTATCCCTGCTTTAAATAGAAATTTCCAGATTTCTGTTCCAATGGCTGAAGTTAGAGCTTCAACACAAAACCAAAATACTCAACTCAGTAAACTCTGAGAGCTTTATTTCCACAAGAATATATTACTTTAGAATACTAAGCAGTCTCCTTTAATTAACAGTACTCAAAGACTTAAAAATATTAAATGCCCCTAATATCACTTTTTAGAAACATCTCCATATAGAGATTAATCAAAGGCAAAAAATGCCAGTTTTACCATTTTTGAAAACTTTTTTCAAAATGCTCAAAGAGGAGGATTTTTTGTATCATTTTCAAGATATAAAACCAAGGCAAAAGAAAAACTGAATAGAAGTTTTCTAGAAGAGTGTCTCTTTTCTTCCCATTTTATTTTGATGTAATAATAACAGTTGTTCTAAAAGATTAATCAAATCATGTGTCATGAGGACATAACCAGAAAGGGTAAGTGATCTGTGATCAGACAGAGACACTGGAGGCACTAAAAGAATGTGTCCAGTAGTGATGCTAAGCAGTCTAATGCAACTGAACTATATTTTAACCAAAACCACCACATCAGCAAGGCAATCATAGAATTCCTGTATAGACATATTAATCAAAGAATAATTTGGGCTGGAAGGGTCATATATTGGGCTTTGAAGGTCATATATTCCAGCCCTCTGCAATGAACAGGTGGATTTTCAACTAAATTGAATACCAGGTTGCTCAGAGCCCATCTGACCTGACCTGGAGTATTTCCAGGCATGTGGCATCCTATCACCTCTCCAGTGTTCCACCACCCTCACTGTAAAAAAATTCCTTCCTAAATCTAGTTTGAATCTAAGGTCTTAAAACCATTACCCCTTCTACTATACAACAGCAGCCAATAGTCAATTTAACTGTAAAACATCAAGAAGAGTCCTCTGAGGTATAACACCATTTAACCGAATTTAAGGTCAGAACATACTATATCTAAACACAAAGATTTTTTTTTTTTCTGATCCTCTGTATGTTGCAAATCTCACTTCAGTCATTTAATCTGCTGTATTTAGGTCTGAAAGTGCTAGCTTGCCAGAGAAGGCTTGCCAGCACGGCACAGAGGTGTGATGAAGGAGTGTTGGGGGCTGGAGAACCTCCACTGATTCTGGTAACTTTTCTCTTCTGAGGCTAAAATTAGAACCTTGCTCTCAGTCATCCTGCATCTAACCACAGGATTAGAGAGGAAAATGCTTTAATACTGGAAAATATTAGAGAGGAAAATGGCTTTTTGTTTTCAAAATTCCTCTGTGCCATTCCTCTGTGTTATTGCGTTAACTTCTAATTTTTGATTTTGTTAGCAAACTTAGCTAGGAAGTTTTGCTTTGTTGTTTGTTTTTTTTTTCAGGAGACATTTATCCTAACTTCTTGAACATCTGCTCTTCTCAATGTTTTCCTCCTCATTCCTTAACACTTGTTTTCAATTCAAATACTAAGTGTCTAGGGTCAGCCTCACCGATCTCAACTATGTTTTCGACATACATACAAGCACACAGGTATACATATATTCCCACATATATAGATACATATTCTCATACATACATATATACATAATGAATATACAAATATCACAATCTTTTTTTTTCTACAGCACCACCTAGGGGACAAGGACCCTTTCAAAGACCAAGTGTTTCAGACTGTGATTCCCAGCCCTATGACTGGGGTCTGTCTGACTTCCTCAGTTTTAAAAACTGGCTGCTTCAACTGTGAAACTCCTTTGATTTCACCTCCATAGATGTTTACTGTTTTGATAAAATGTGTAGACAGCATAATTGTCAATGATTTCATCTTTGTTTCTACATCATTAACAAAAGTTATTTCAGGCTCTGAAGAGACAGAGACTTCTTTTTGAAGACCCACTTTTGGGATGGCATCCTTTTCTTAATCCATTTAGCATATGCTTTATTGGTAATGTAGTTAGTGCAATAAAGCGATGAGCACATTCCCAACATCCATTCTTTGCTTCTGGGACTCCTTACTAATTTTATATTAGGACTCACCAGAAGTAACATATAACCCATCCAGGAAGCAAGGAACAGAAGCTGTTCTGCCCCTTTCCAGCAAGCATCAAGAGACTACAAAAGCTGTACTGCTTCTGCTGCCTTCCAATCCATACACATAAGGTACCTCCCCTCAAAGGAGCAACTTTCAACATTGTGAGCAGTTATAGAAGACTGATTTTTTGATCACCAGCAGGTGATCAGGTCCTCAGACTCCTGGCATGTTTTCCCTTTGTGTGACCTTCCTTCCTTTCTTGGCTGCACAGCCTGGGCTGACTTTCCAGCATCAGTCCCAGCCAGCTCTTTTTAAGCCCTTACCAGGGCAGTCAAGAATCTCCAAGGCAACTGGGCCACCCAAAGCCTTAGTATGTCTGAAGGAGTCAGGGGAAGAAATGCTCTCCAATTCACAGAGAAAGGCCAGAAATCAGAAAGCTCCCTAGTGCTTTTATTTCTTTTCCTGTCCACATTCATTCACTGCAGGCAACATTGGATTTTTTTACCCCTCCTTTTCTCAAACCCCTTAGCACTTGTGGGTATACAGCCTTCTACATGCTGTTTCACTTTTCCCTGTATTGTGGCAGAAATACTAGAGCATCAAGACATTTTTTAACTCTATCACCTAACAAGCAAGGTACAAATTTCTTTAGACAGAAATTCCTGAATTCTGAGCTGCACTTTAGGTGCTCATTTCTTCTGTTGCATAGTCTCTCTCTAGAGACTAAAAACACTAGAAAAAAGCAGAATTATTCAAAGGAATAGTAAAATTAAAATACACTGGTGGGGGGGGAGGGGTAGTAGGGGGGTCTGCATCCTCCCACAGCTGAAAGCTAAGCCCTTGACTGACAAACTTTGCAGTACTGTGCCTTGGGTACTCTAGCTACATAAGCAAAGTGTGTATTAATTGAACAGATCATAGTTAACTTCACTTCCAAGATGAATTTAAAAAACAAATAAAGAACTAACTTTTGCAAAATGAGCAGCTTTTAGAAAATGGCAGATATATTTTACTTTGGGTCAGCTTTAATTTCTGAACAAGCCAGGACACAACACACGTTAACAACTGCCATGCTTTATACAGATAAATGCCACTATGTGAGACAGTGCAGCAGCCCTCATAATATACCACAGTTACTCTGACAGATTAAAATGTCAATCTCAATTAAACTGACCTCATTTATTTACAGGTTTCCTGACTAAACATGCCTATTCCTTTCTCTACAAAATTTCAGAATAAGTTGTAAATTTCATTTATTTTCCAAGATGTATTTCATACCAAGAAAGTTCATTGAATTTATATTAGACCTTAAACACAACTGGAGGCACTAAAAAATCAAGCAAAACCTGCAAATACCTCCTTTGCCTTCTACACACCAAATGAAACATCTCCTAAGTGTATCTTTAAAGATCATCTGTAAGTTGAAAGTACTGCCTTAAAATTACTTCTAGAAGCACTAAATATCAACATAATTTCAAACAAACAAAACAAACCCATACAACCAGCTTTGGAGGTAGTTCTAGATGTTGGCCATAGTCTTGGTTGAAGACTTAGAATTCAATCAGTATTTTTCAAGTTTTCCCATGAATATCTGAAAGCCGCAGGTTTATTATATCACAGAAAACTAATCCAATAACATAAAAGCATAAATTTTAAAAAAACCCTTATTTTTCTAATAGAAAATAAAAAAACCCACACCCATCTTCTCAATTTACTCTATTTTATTTCTCAAAAATTATGTTCATCATTTCTATTCAGGGGTATATATTTTAAAGGAAATATGCAGTTTGAAACTAAGCAAATTTTCAAGGAAAAACACTGAAAATTAAGAGCAAGGCACACTAACAGTTCAAGACGAGTACATGTAAGATTACCATATGGTGTTGCAACCTTTACTTATGCTTTCAGTAGAATAAACAAAAAGAGTCTACCATAGCCAAGGAGGAAAAACAGTGGTACTCATGTCAAGTAAAAATATGTTTTAGAAAAAACAACTATCAATACTAAAACACAGTAACAAAACAAGAGAGATGTATATGAGTAGGAAGTCGTTATTAGGAGTGTCAGTACTGCAACAAAAGCCCACAAGCCTGTTAGTGAGAATCATCACAGAGGTGGAAACTTTTAAGTTATACTTTCAAAACCAACTCCTTGTTCATTTGTAACCAGATATTTGATGACCTTCATAGATATAAGCCTTAAGCTTGAGCTGGCAACAAAATTTCAGTTTAGAAAACTGTATCATGCCTGAAGTTTAAATGCATCCTCACCTATCCTAAACTGGCATATAGCATATGTGAGAGGTTTATGTGTCCTGTGTGGGGCCTCAGAGACTGCTATGTTTCAGGAGCACGTGAGATCATCCTTGTAGATTTTAAAGGCTCAGCTGTACCAGAAAGCTTTGTGCTTCAACCATTCCCACAACAACAGCATTCCTCCTGTATGCTACCATTTCTTGCCTTCAACATACATGGGTATTACTAGACATGCATAATTATGACTACAGTATAATTTAGTCCAGCTTGGAAATCAGAATGAGGTAATACTATGGTTCCATATCTATGTCATATTTCATAGAAAAACCTTATTGCAATGATAACCGTATCAGTAATTCCACAAATACATATCAGACTGGATTATTAAAACATAACATTTGACAGTATTTGTTGATACACCTTCTGCAGACTAAGTATATTGCTCAGATTACATATTATTTCCTACTCTCTCCAATTCAAAATGGGTTCTGCTAATAATAAAAGCATACACTGTTTAAACCAGCTATGCAAGACAAAAGAATTTAATCCAATAAATCTTTAGCTCACTTGGTGCAGGTTTTCACTTTTCCAAATAGTAATTATTTTAAAAGAACTTGAAGAAATGGGAGAATTAAAGAGAAAAGGTCCATGACAGAAAATTCAAACCATGTTAAAGGGGGAGTATCTTCAAAAAATTGAATTTTTTTATTCAGACTGCCCTAGTACTACAGCCCCAGGATCAAAATAAACTGAACTTTAATCTAGGTATTCTTGCCTTGCAGTCCATCATGCTTTCAGAGTTCAAAACAGCGAAGTAAAAATATGATTTTAGAAAAGATAAACACTTCTCTCAGACTGAGTAAAATGATGCTAAGGATGAAAACACAGCAAACAGACCACAAACACCACAACATTCTATTTCAGGTTTTACATAAATGCTGCAAACCTGAAAGATGTAAGCAGTTGAAACTGCACTAACAATGCTTATATACCTGCATAGTAACAGCTACCAGCTTTTCCTCTTAAGGTTTTTTATATCAATATCAAGAAAAAAAAATTAAGTCCAACATACTAAACTTAATAGGACCCTCTTTCTATAGAGGTGAATTGATTAATTTCTTTTGGCTCTTATAGAGGAAGAATTCAGTGCACACTTCCCTCAAGCATGTTTCTGAGAAAGGACTGGGTACAATGTTTATATCAATTCCAGCATCATTCGTCTCAATTAAGCATCTGATTATCAAAATGATATTCAACTTACTTCTTACAGATCTATATTGGCACCCCAGAAAAGGCTATTCAAGAATCCAAAGTGACAAATTGGGATCATTATTAGCTTTGTATGATTATTTTATGACTCTCATACCATGGATTAGAATGTCTATTTGGCTGTTATCTCTGTAGCAGAGCAGCATACTAAACATGACATGCAATTGCAGGCACCTTCAGCTAAACGCAAATCAAAACCAGGAGCTCAGAAGAGGCACATCAGTAGTTACAACTTCTATTTCAACAGTGGGTAATACAAAACAAGATCCTGCATAAGTCTGAGGATATAAACAAAATGGTATGTTTATAGCACCTAAAGAGTAGTTTTGGCAAGACCAGAGTTTTTCTAGAAGATTTTCCGAAAATCAGGTGAAGATGAGGAAAAACACAGCAGACAGTCAGAGGTTTTAGTCAAATGCTTTCTTCATTAGTTGATTCCCACTACAGAAGCCAACGGAGACTTCAAATGGACGAGTGAAGGTTTCCAGCTCCTCAGTCTTCTCACAAGAAGAAGAGACAAGTCTCCTCTCTCTCCTGTTACCTCAGGGGAATGCTAACAGTATTTTGCAGTCATGCAAAATCGTGCATCTCTAAGAAGCAACAAAGCTACAGTGAAGTCTTACAAAAGCAGCTTATAACCCCGAAATTGAATTTAAACTTGAAAGCTGTTTAAGTTTATATTTCAACTCTTTGTTTCACCCATGAAAGTTTCCACTTGTTGCTTAAAATAGCAGACGGAACATTTTTGTTTACTTCCACCCAAGAACAAAATTCCCTGAGATATCAAGGCAATGAAGAATATATCTACATGAGAGAGTGGAACAGCTTCTGAGGCCAAATTAGTCAAGTACTTTGTGTATGAAATTAAGTATATCAGGAAGAGCTTTCTGATGTTAATTTCTTGCCTAGTGATAGAAAGTTATTATTGAATGCAAGTTTTATGTTCTTGCAAACATTTACATAAAAAGAATAAGAAAATTATCTAAGAAATGCAATTACTGTACCTATACTAACCTCTAAGTATGCATATACGCCCAGATAGCTCAGCCTTGACTCATTCATCATTTTAAATGTAATTATACAGGACTCAGCGAACAGAGCTCTTTTCTTCCTACTCCCACTTGCTCATCACTTCAAGTTATCATCTGGTCCTATGAGTAAAAAAACCTCTCACATAACTGTATATGATGACAAGAATTTTGAGCTTCTAAAGACATATTACATCTATGTACATGTAATAAAAACTGAAGAGCAGTTATCATTTATGGAAGGTCCTGCCAGACTCCTGCAATATGAAGAAGTAGGGGTGACCGAACTGTGCTTACATACACATACTTATGTATTTAGTCATTACTCCTAAAAGAAGGTGCCAGTAAACAACTCCCAAAAGTATAACCTCTACCACAACTATGCATGAAGGGGCTTGCATTGTTGGGTTGGGTTTTTTTATGTATTTTTTGCTGTGAATTTTGTCAACAAATAATTTGCTTTACTTTATGTCTTGGAGTGACTCAACTTCTAATTCTGTCACACAGCTTTTTATATAAACACACAAGAAACTCAGAAGCATAAAATCTTTTGTCTTTTAAATGAAACTGTAAAGCCAACAGATTAAATTTTTGCAATTGATTGGTTTCAACCCAAATTACTATTGTTCAAGATTTTTTTAACAGCAAAACAGAGACCATATTGAATCATCTTCTGTCAAGTAAATATGTTACATTCAGCTGTGGTAGCACAGATTCTTTCCCATGGGAATTTTTCTCTTCTTCTCCCTGTGTTCTATAAATAAAGATAAGGTTTGGATGTTATTGAAACTGTCTCTGGAAAGATGGACAGTTCTACCTGGCCTATGGGCCTAGGGGGAGGTTTTGAATTGACCCAATCCGGAGAAACTTTTAGAAGTCTATATAAGTTTTAGAATTAAATAATAAAATCAGAATTCCGCCTCACCCGATCCAGTTTGGTTCTTGCACTCGGCTAGCGCTCAACAGCAACATTCAACCAGCAGTGAAAAGGCATGTAAATGCCAAGTAAATATCTTGAGGTAACTTATATCTGAAAGAAAAGCCCATGCACAGAGTTTACAATTATCACTCTGGTCAAACAGTATCCTCAGAGGCAGCACAGAATTGAACCCATGGGTTCAAGCGTACATTTCTGACTTTCCAAGGACACAGTTGAGACTTCACTTTTCCCCTTGGCAGGGCTTTTCTCCAAAGGCTTTGAATGATGAACAGGAACAAGGTACATGCAGAGACTGTCAGCCCCAGCTGTGCTCCTGTCCTTGCTTCACAGGCATCCCAGCTAGTCCTGAGGTAGTGCCAGGATTCCTGCATTTTATAGCTTTCAGGCAAAGCAGTGGTCACTTGAAAAGCCAAGTGCCATACAAAGCATGGCTTTTGGAAGGCTGCTCAGTGGTCAGTGTAGTGATAGCAGGGGATGCAGCTACAGGGCAGCCATCTCCCAAGTCACTCTCATGCAACTCTCCCCTTCATGAGACACAGGCACTGGACCTTCCTGTTGATGTTATACCATGTGATATGAAATACATGGAGAAAGAAAACGCCTGACTTATAATTAATACAGAAGGAGGGATGCTTTGCTAAGAAACAAAGAGGGATGTGACAGCAAGGCTGCAGTTCTTGCTCAGGTATGTGCTAGCTGGTTACAAAAAGTATAACTATGATCTACAAGCAATGCAAACCAGAAAAGTTGTACGTTTGAGGAAGTCTTCAGGAAAAGGAGAAGTATTCAAAACTCCTTAGAACAAGGCACCTGATGCTACCTTGTATGGCAAATGAACAATTCCCCCTTCTTATCCAGGGATGTGTTTTATTGATGTGCAGGCATTGAGCTAGACTGCTTCTAGGCATTCCTGGTCCAAAGTCTTCTTCTGTGAACACATTCAGCTCATATTTTGACCTGGAAAGATGTCCCACTCAGCCCTTGTGTTATTAAGCAAATCTACCCAATCCAAAGAAATCTTTTCACTTTACTTGCTGAGAAAGCAGAACAACTATATTTTCTGTTTCCTTTTCAGTATTCAACCTGACTGCTTTCTACAGTTAAGAGTAATCTCATAGCAGAAACTCTTCCATTTAACCCAAAAGGGGATTAGGACTTCTTGGAAACATTTTCAAAATAAACAGTTTCCTTACTGTGTTTAAACAACGGTTATTTAAGCCATGGAGTCAAAATGACTCAGAGGAATTGTACTTGTTATTGTACAATTTTCAGCATGATCTACAATGTGACCAGGCAGCAATGACCTGTATTAATCACAGGCCAAAGTATAATTAAGGTAAAATTAACGAACTATGACGGACTGGCAATTGCTGTCCATGTTCTCACCCCTTCTGCTGGCTTGCCAGACTACTGTGCTTCTGGTGGAGAAGTGGTCTGCAACTGAGGAACTCGTTTTGCACAGAGCAGACTCAAACAGATAAAAAAAAAAAAAGGGGGGGAGGGAAATCATTTGTGTGAGCATACAGAGGAATTCTTTACATCCTGATTATGGCAAAAGCAATAGGGCAGAAGAGCACTGATAAATCTACCCAATTCCCCGTACAAGAGTTTCCAAATGCCTTAATCCACAGTCCACCTACTCACTCTTTTTTCTCCCAACATACACAATTTGCTTCTCTCCTGTGACATGCTTATGGTTCTGCTTGTAGTTCATGTTAATGGTGAAACACACCTGCTACACTGACACGTAGTACTGGCTTACATTTGTCACCAAAGGGTTTTTCAACAACCCAGTTTGTGGAAATACTTGACTACTACAGCCTTGTAGTTTAGTGAGAAATATACAGCAGCCTCAGAAATAACAGTTTCAAGAAAGCAAGCTGTAACAGGTGGCTGGGAAACTGGAAACACACTTCCAAACTACTTCCTCAAGCTAAACACCCAGAAAAAAACCACAAACATTTGACCCATATCAGGGTTCCATGGGATTAGCTGTCACAGATTTATAGCAAATTTTGGGAAGAGGAGATTTTCTTATTGAAGTAGAGTACCAACTCCATTTTTCAGGGGAAAAAAAAATGAAATCCTTGATCATTCATCAGTAACCATCAGTTACAAATTCACAAGCACTTTGGCATACAGCTGCATCCTACCACGATAGAGTCATGTTAAGATTATACACAAAGATTTCCAGGAGCCAAATCTTGACATTTCTCCCTCATTGAGAAGTGCCTGTGCAAATGCTTATACATGTCCAAGTCAGGGATACATGCTAGGGAGCTACTTCAACATCACTTCCCATTATCTCATGCCTGCCATTGCCTCCAGGTTCCCATACCTCACTATCAGACAACTTGCACTGTCTCATGGAAACTAAAATATCTGTCTAGATTTTCACGGCATAATGGTAATGCCAAAGTTTGAAAACACTGCACTTCAGATCTATGAATGACAGAAATTTAAACTTCCCCAGTTCCTCCTCATTGACTAGAGTCATTATTAACTTTAAACTCTCTTGGGTGGCCAGCCTGTCTCTGCAGTAAGATAACTGTCCTCATCTCCTTTCTCTGAATATTAACTAAACCTAGAGGATTAACAGGAACAGCAAGGGGAAATCCCATAGCACTAACTCAGTAAAAATTAGACAGTATCACATCCACCTGTTGTCTAAGCTAGAGAGTTTAAAAGTTTTCCGAAGTAGTAATATAGTTGCTGTGGAACTGCAGAGATTCATAGGTCATGCCTGAAAAATCAGCTAAGTTCCCTTGACTGTAGCTAGCTGAGTAATTTTTACAGGCTTTGTCAGAAGAGTAAACAAATTCCTCAGGCCAGAGTTATTTCTTTCACATTTCTTTTAGAAGTTTTTATGTAATAAAGTCACTTTGTAGCATATGAATTTTTGAATATTTCAGCTCAACTCTCATTACAACAATTTCAAGGAACTCCTGAAATACAGAATTGGCAGTCAAAGCTTCTAAATATCAGCAGGGGAATTGACAATTCACTACTTACACACTTATTTTTCCAGTACGGAAACTGCAACACTCTGCTGACATTTTCAGTGACTTTCATCCCAGAAAGATCAAGTAACAACACAGAAGGAACTACAAGTGTGTAACACCAAGGGTGTGCAAAAGGAAAACAAAACAGCTGGTACACAGGTCTGCTTACACAGTGTCTTTTTTTCCCCCCTCAAGAGGCCTATAGAGCTTCAGTTGTAGGTATTTAAAATTCTCAGGGGTGGCAAAAGCTGAGCGCATATAGTTGGTATTCTGTAGATGATTTCAGAGGAGCTGCAAATTGATATAAGTAAATGTGAGCTAACAGGGCATGGCTAATTCATAAGCACTCTGATGTTAGCCCACATTTCTTTACATTAAGCTCGTCGGGATAAAATGTCACAATATACTTCTGTGGTTGTTTGCACACGATATTTACAATTACAGAACTAAAACTAGCCTTTCAGTCAAACATACTGCACACATTCAAGTTTGTGTCATCTTGGGGTGACAGCACAACTCATGACCATACATTCCTTATTTCAATCACCTTTTCTTTGCCTATATCTGAAATTTTTGTTTACTTCATAAGACCATCAATTTAGGTAAAGTTCAGATAGCTAGCAAACACTCAATAACTATTCTGCTACATGTAGCTGACTGACTAAAATTTTAACTTAGTCATTTATCCATTTTAAAGCATTCTGCATTACATTTCTGCTGAAGCCATTTTCACATATTTACACAATATTCCAGTGGGCATAACATTTCACTAAATCCAGATAGTAAGAATTTAGTAGCAAGGTAAAGCCCTGCTACTAAATAATGCAGTCAAATAACCTATTAATATCACTGAAACCCCAAGCAGTTTTCAACAGCTTACTCATAAGAGTCACTGGCTGCTCATCTTTTTGTTCAATGTATTACTCAGCTCTCAGTCAGCTCTCTCAGCTCTATCCAAATATTGTTGAAAAGATAAAATGCTAAAACAACACAAATCCATCATTAATTCTATTACTAATACACCAGTACTATATCAAGGATCTTTCACTCTTACAGGCTGATTCAGAATATGACTCTTACTTTCACATGCACAATACAACTGGGATTCCTTCTGTAGAACCTCAACTCTTATTCCACATGTGCCATTTCACTCAAGTTTCTCCAATGGTTCATGGTTTCTCCCATATTTGAGATCTATTAAGCACAATCAAAACCAAAACTTTCTACCCAGGGCTATGAACAAAAACCTCTATTCTTATGATTTTGTGCATAACTACCTATTTCGAATATTTATTCCAGTTCTATGATTCTCACTAGTCTTAAGATATATATATGGATCACTGCATCAGAAACAAACTCACAAATAATATATAAACAAGAATATTTGGAAAAATTACATACAGCTAACAAGCAGAAGGAAAAAAAGACAAGACTAGAAATTCAAAAGGGAAGTTATAATCCTCAAATGAAAGGTTCTGGTCTGGTTGTACTCTGAACTAGGATCAGAGGAAGAATATTGCTTGAGCTTATCTTCATATGAAAATAGCTACACACATTATAGCTTTAATCTCATTTAAATTAATGTAATTTAACAGCTGCAAATAGTTTGGGGATATTTATTTCAATTTATTTTTCTTAAGTTGATTAGGACAGGCCTTGAAGTATATTTTGCACACGTACACTCCAAGTACATCATTAGCTAAAACAAGACCAACTGGCCACACACTTGTAACATTCACATTTCTGTTCCAATTTAACTAAGAGAGAGTAATATCTTTGGTAGAAAAAAACATGAAAACTCAAAAAAAAATTATAAAGAAACACACAAGTAAAACTGAGCAGAAAAAAACCCTACACTTTTCCTTGTCTGAGCTTAAAACAAAAAAAAGGTTAAAGAAAGTGAAATACTGGCTGAAGTGAAACCCCAATTTGTCCAAATCCAAAACAAAAAGAAAACCCAGCCTTTACCTCAACAGTGCTTGGTGTCACCCCATGTTTTTAAGTAAGACAGAAACAGTCAGATGGTGTATACATACAACTACCAAAAGTAAGAACACTCCTGCAGCGCTTCCTCTTTATGTTGTACCTTTTAAGTTTAACCTTCTGCATGAGCTAGTCAAACATGCCTACTGAACCTTTTCTGCATTTATTCATCGCTCTTAATCACTAATAATCCAGGACACTTGGCATTAAAGACTGGGGGAGAGGGAGGGAAACAGGAGGGTAAAAGGGAAGCACTACAGTTTTCAGGCAAACACGTTCAGGCCCAAGCATAACCTATCATCTTAATCATTAAAATTCTCAAATGCCCTAGAGAAGTGTTTCTTTTTAGTACTTCTGTCAAAAACAGTATGGTAATTATCTTACATTCTCTAAACTGACAATGCTAACCTGCAACTAGCCATGAGTTAGGTGCAAGACTTTCCACGATCCATGCAAAAATTAAATTAATAATTTAACATGTAGATTCAAGTCACTTACCAATGAGTCCACAAAGCCTTGCATCAGGTCAGGAGCAGCAGCATTACCAATTGAAAAACCAAGTGAAAGGCCATCAAAAGTTATTTTTACGGTAGTAAAAAATAAATATATAATGGAAAATAACTGCTCAGGCTAAAATGAAACACAACCAGAGTTTCAAAAACATGGTCAATTAAACAAAAAAAAAATCTGCATAATTCAAAGGACCAGTCTGGAAATCCAGGGTTTCAGTACATCCAGCATTAAGATTCAGAAACACTCTCCTTAATGACATTGCAACACCCAATTCCAACTAGAATCAGAAAGCAGAATCAGAGTCACACAACCACAAAAGGCTGCAGCCCAAGTGTTCTCAGTATTCTAGTGTTCTTGTTACATACATCAATATACAATGGAAATAAATTATTACCCATCCCATTATGTGAGCCATATGGAGGAAATGTTACCATCTGATAAAATCAAAAGGATAAGATTTTGGGGTTGTGTCTGGGTTTTTTTGGGGGGGGCAGGTATTTTGGTGGGGGTTCTTGTTTGTTGGGTTTTTTTAAGGGAACCTTTGCTCTCCTTACCTTCTATAAAAACAGTACGACAGCAAAATTTAAGAGAAGAGAAGCAAAACTGTACAGCTGTTATAAAAGGAATGCATTATTCCTCAAAACAAATCGATCCACCAAGGAACAACACATCAAGCGAAAAAAGTTGATCATATATGACACAGAAAAGGATACTGATCACCTATATGACTCACTGTACCAAGGAAAGTTTCCAGCTGATGTAATGAGGATAAGACCTCTGCATTCCAATACTAGCAGGTTGCTGGGTATTAGATATTTAGCTACATTAAAAAGTAATCAGTACATTAAAACTGTTTCAGTTCCACTATTTTCTTCTGGGAAACAACATATCTGATCATATTTATCTTTTTATCATATTTATCTATTTTCTTAGCTTGCAGATATGACAGCAAGTTAAAATTGTGTATATGTACTAAAACTGTGGGAAAGAAATCAGGCAAGATGAGTTTTTTCATATACTATTTTATTTCAAGTTAACTTGAGATCATATTTGTTTTTCTCCTGATTGTTGCTGTCAGCCTACAAGAGTCACATAATCATCATTCTTTCGTTTCAGGCATTTAAAAGTCTGATTTTACCATAACCATAATTCAAGAGCTGATCCTGGCAGATAACGTCAGCAACAGATTTCAGTGCCCTGAAGAGCTTCAGCATGTAATGCTTCACCAAAGTTCTGCATGCCAAGTACCTATTCAGTGAACCACATTTCTGGATGTGGGACTCAACATACACTTGCTTAAATGAATGGCTGAGAGTTTTTTCAGGTTTTTTCCAACCTAATTCATTTTTTTCCAACCTAATTCAAGAAAGTGTTTAATACAAATCTACAAAACTAAATCCATGCTTGCTTAGCACTCTGGAAAAAAGCATCTCTCCAGAGTCATGATTTTCATTTAACAACTTAACATTGTTAATGGGAGAGGAGGCAGGAGAAAAGACACTAGTAAAAATCATGTTATCTGTTCAGCTTCAACACATCGCAATGAATGCAGAAGTGAATATGACAAATGACATTTTTCTTCCCCAAACTGGATGGAAAAGTAAGCAGCTTTAAAGCTCTCTTCTATGAAGCCTGTAAAAATGTGGTTTTAACAATGGATTGCTTAAGTGGCGCTAAGAAACATAGCTCATATAAAATATGAGCTTCAGAATCATAACAATGAAAACTAGATTTGAATGAATACATCAATGAACCTTTCACCAGAAAAATAAACATCCAGTATTTTTGATCACTGGATATGCATCTAAAACTTGGATATCCAACACAAAAGATTCATCAGTTCCCAAAGAGTTTGGACAGTTTGGAAAGAAAGAATCACAATAGTTCCATGTCCAAATGATCACAAATTTGTAACTTAAAATAAGTTCTATCTAGCTCAAGATGAAAGTATTCAAACTAACATCACTGCAAAAGAAAATCTAAAATTTCTAGAGACATTGCAGCATAAAATTATCACATCTTAGTCAGTTTTTAAAGACTAACTGAAAGGTTTCTCTATATTAAACTCACTTTTTTTTTTTTTTTTTCATTTTTAAATCTCCTACCATTTTTCACAGATGAACAAACCTACTGCTATATTTATAAACCTTTTGTTGACCCTGGCTGGACACCAGGTGCCCACAAAGCTGCTTTATCACTCCCCTCCTCAACTGAACAGGGGAAAGAAAATACAGCAAAAGACTCAAGGGTCAAGATAAGGGCAGGGAGAGACCACTCACTGACTGACATCATGGGCAAAACAGACTCCACTTTGGTAGTAAGTTGGAAAATTTTCCCTGTCAGCATTGGAGCAGGATAATGAGAATTAAACAAATCTTAAAGACAGCTTTCCCCTTTGATTAGGGTCTGCACTCAGTTCATCACACATTGCCTCTAATGCATCTTCCTCCTCAGGGGCAAGAACTCGTCACACTCTTCCCCTGTTCCAGCATGGGGTCCCTCCCACAGGAGACAGTCCTCTACCAACTTCACCAAACTAAGTCCTCCCCACAGGCTGCACTTCTTCATGAACTGCTCCAACTGTCCCTTCCAAGGTCACAAGCAAACCTGATGCACACTTTCGTGACAGAAAACCTGCTCCAGTATGGGCTCATCTCCCTGGGCCCACAGATCCTGCCAGAAGCCTGCTCTAGCATGAGCTTCACAGAGTCAGTCTCCTTCCAGCATCCACCTGCTCTGGCACAGGTCTGCTCCACAGGCTGCAGGCATGGCCCTCCATGAGCTGCAGGGGCACAGCTGCTTCACCATGGGCTGCTGGGGAATCTCTGCTCTCCCCCTCCTTCTTCACTGCTCTTGGAACTACAGAATTGCTGTCCTGCACAGTAACATTTTTCCTTCTTGAATATGTTATTCCAGAGGTGCTACCACCATCACTGATGGGCTCAGCTTTGGCCAGCAGCAGGACTATCTTGGAGCCGCCTGGCACTGGCTTCATCTGGCAAATGAGAAATTTCTAGCAGCTTCACAGAGCCTGCCCCTGCATCCCCCCCTGCTACCAAAATCCAGCCACATGAACCCAATAAACCTTTTTTCAGTCTTGCTTGCACATTTTTGCCTCTTTAGCATTCCCTTTGGCAAACAAAACCAGCTTTCATTGAGCTGAGTGAAAATGAAAAATTACTGACTCAGTAGTGAACAGTATAAACACCGTCTGCTGCTTCTGAAAAGTACAGTTCATCTTCACCTTCCATATACTTGCTTTCACAAAACAACCGATTTTTTTGAATGGAGATATGAAACAGGAGGAAAACTAACAGTCACTCCTATTTTTATTTGAAAGTCTTAGTAGGCATTATGCTTTTCCAGGGAAAGCTGCATGTGTGACTGAAAAGGAAAAACCTGACAATCCAAGGCACATACCTATGACTGTCTATCAACAGGAAAGTCAGACACTGCCTTCAGACTTGTTGATGTATGCCCGTATCACACTGCAGTTTAACACCAAGGAAAAGGAGAACCAATACATGTGCCTAACACATCACCACCAGTCAGGAGATATTGAACTGCAGTTTCAAGAAATGGGAGCTACAAATTATTCTCATTGCTTTTCTATTTATACTAGTTCCCTTTGCATTGTATAGCAGTATTTTTAGCAACTATTTTCTACAGCACAATCCTCTACCCCTTGAGCTGTAGTTCTGTAAGTTTCTCTTTCACACATTATTTGCTTCAACGTAGACCTTTCACCAATGTTTGCTCTAAAGTCATTCTTTGTTAGCTTTTTTTATACTGTATCCAGACACTAGTGATCAGTTTCTTCTGTCTTCCAGAGAAAATCTGTCTTTTTTTCTTAACAGAGATTTTTTTCCATCTCTTTCCACAGAAAATACAAGACAATTTTATACAAAGCAATGATCAGAAAAATAATACAAACACATTTGACATCCAGAAGTCTCCCCTGCAAACCTCTGAACTAGATTTAAGTCTCCTTGAATTTACCTCAGCAGGTCCAAGCTCAAGATAGGATTCCATACCTTCTTTTTTTCCCATCTCTCCTTAAGATGCACTGACTTTGCTCAGATGCTATCTGAGCTACAAGATGTTTTCTGCAATAGACATTTTAGAACAATATTTACGTAAGTAAATATTCCAGGGATCATTTGTCTTCCAAGAATCCTGGAAGTAAAAGACACTCAGCATTTCTTCACTGTTGTCTCTTGTAATGTCCTTTTAGCTTTTATTGCAGATTTTTCTTTAAGATTTCCCAGTTAACAAAGCCGCATCACTATGCTAATAAAAGGAAGAACCAAGAGATGCAACTTGAAGAGAAATTTAAAACTTTGACTGCTTGAAAATGGTAACTTTGACACTATGCAGCGAGCTCTGAAGGCACCTCCCAGAAGAGGTGTTCTGACAAGAAAAAGTTGCAGAAGTGTGGCCTTGCATGCAATTGCATTTTCAGTATTATCTCCTCCCAATTATTATCTGCAAGGCAAACAGTCCAGCCAGGGTAACGACAGATGGTCTGCTGGGTGGTGGGGGCACCACACATAAAAAAAATATAAGAAACGTACTTTGACAATACACAGAAGAAGCAGCCTTGACATCCAGTGAAGCACCATTATGAAGCCATACACTTCATGAGGTGAAGGAAGAATCCACAAAACAACCTGTCCTCCCCAGGAAACCATCATGTCCTTCCCAGGATGTCTACTACAGGCACATTCTCCCCTCAGCACCTAGGGTCATATTGTTCCATTTTTTTTCTGGGTCTTTTACTATTCGCCCTTCTTTTCTCTGACCTGTATGTGTGCAAGAGTCACAGGCTCCCAGGAAACACTGTTCAGACTTCCCTCTTACAAGCACTGCCCCTCCTTTGATTATCCTCTTCATTTCCTTAATTTACAGTTTTATCATTTGTACCCTTCACCTATCCTTATACTTTCTTCTCATACAACCTTTTTTCAATGCAATCAGCATCCTTAGAATCATAGCTCCCCCTAAAGATTTATAAGCTTTCACTACCTCAAAATCTCACAGCTAATGACATCGATCTTGGCCTGCAGTGGAAGACCTTTCCCTTTTATTCCAGTGTTCCTCAGGTATTTGGCACTTCCACACCCCTTATGCCTCCTGATTTTTGTGTGTGCATATATGCAACTTCCCCTGTCTGCCTGTTATCGAGAGAGATGACAAGGTAAAATGCAAATAGCAATCCATTCTGATGAAAAAGATGCTTCAACTGGTGAAAAAGCAGAGATAAAGCATCATCTAATTCTGACTTCACAAATTTGGATTATTTGCTGTCCAGGTGATCCTGAAACCTACTTAGGGTTTTCCCGCACATGCATTGTCAGGGCTGAAGAACAACCATCCTTTGAAAGAAGATGCAGCAGTTTATGTTGAAACATTATTATTCTCAGAGATAAAAATCTCCAGAGTATTCCACAGAATGATGTATTTTTTCTCCAAGGAGACACAGTGTGCTGTAATTATTTTGTTCGAAGCAACTATGCACCTTTGTACAGGAACTGGAGATGATTAATAAGAGAATTCTTAAAATTTTCAAGTTCTGTTCTTTCATGACAGTTTTGAGTGTTTGCATTACTCCCCTTCTTTTTAAAAAGGAAGTTCCCTTAATCCTTCGAATAGTTCTTACAATTGTGCTTATTACACATTGAGATTGAATTCTCCTACTAATTGTCTGCAGTGAAATTCGAAAGGATTTGTTGCTATAGCAATACTTCGTGTTAATTCAGAAATTAATGATAAAAGAAGAGGCAATTAGCACTATTAATTTTTACTAGAGAAACATGGGAAAGTGCTAAAAGGTTTCTGGCCAAAAAAAGAAAAAAAAAAAAAGCAGTAAGATTTTGCATAGGTGACCAATATAGAGCTTGCAGCTATAAAAGCAAGCATAATGGATATTTCATGCTTCAGTACATGCAGCATGAATATTGCTGCCTTAATACCTCAAGACAGACTCAGCCTCTGCTGTGTTTCAGGAATTCCCATAAGACCACAGGGACGTGTCTCCTTTCATACATAACAGCACCCTATGGGACAAGCTCCTCTACGTTAGCATCAGGAAGGGGAATTGAATACTTTTCTCTACAGATTTGACACTGTTCTGTCAGTGTTTTGCAGGAACCTTTCTTTGGCATTTCTAGTGAATACAAACATGTTGCTTCAAGATAATGACCTGCTTATTCTCATCCCTGATTAACAGCCATGAAGCAGATAAGTGTTTTCCAGGTCATACGAAACCAAAAGAGGTAATTAATTTTCTATACCAAGACTGCTATTATCTCACCAAATTATTTGGTTTTGTGGTAGTCCAGGACCTTCTACAAGGTATTTAAGGTTCTGGGGTTTTTTTTAAGGCTTGACTTGTTATTTCAATCCTATAAAGGATATAGTGTGGCTCTATGTGACTGTAGTGCAAGGCTGAAGGAAATGGAACACTTAGCTTCTTCAGTACGTATTTAGTGACATTTTTGTAATGCATGATTTGACAGCCTTAATAATGTATTTCCCACTACTAGAAACCCACATAATTACTGAACTCGAATTTACTTATTTCATAATGAAATAATGGAAGCTTTTTATAAATCCTTGTGGATGACAGATAGCATTTCTTCCCTTCAAAACTGTCAGGTTTATTTCCTTCAGATGCTACAGCTGATACCTCAGACCTTCATGCACGAATCTTGGGAAGCTTTCTTAAAACCCATTAATCCTAGATGCTGGAAGGGTCTTCTCCTGCTTATGATAAGGACAGGCAGGAGTAACAAGGCTCCAGGACAATGTATGTTGTCATGACTTTATACACTTGAACTGAAAAGTTGGCCCTTCGTACTTCATATGGAGCCTTAAAGGCCCGACAAGAGCCCTCAGCATCTGGCTCCAGTACACCTAATGCTGTCAAGTAAGGTAGTGATGGACAAAATCACACAAACACACCTAGAGCTCAGCAGGCAAATAATACTGTACAAAGCTCCCTGGCCAACCCCTACCACCAAGATTAGATTGTTTTCTTTAAGAGAAGTGATGTACACACAGAGACATGTCCTGGTAACTTCAAACACCTTTTTTAATCTCTTCCTTCCAAATTTCTCAGTCATCTATGAACTTATTTGTAAGAGGTAAACTTTTCAGTTTTTGTATTATAAACCTTTCTATGTCATAATTAGTCTTCTTCCCGTGGGAATGAAGAAGGACAGAGTATCATCCAAATAAGGTGAGAGATTAACCTTACACATCATCACACAGCCTTCTTACCCAGAGAAGAAAAGGAAAAATATAGAAATATATATCATTATAGAGCACACGTCCATCAACTTGTTCAATGTAACTGGACAATCCTGGAACCTGCCCAGTCACATTCACTACCCCCAAAAGAACTGTCTACAAACTAGCAGAGCAGCCACAACCTCCTGAAGATCAAGACCAGGCCTATCACCCACAACAGAGAACAGCCACTTTATTAGATGTTTGGTGTGCATGGAACTCTGATACTGTGGCTACAATGCTATATTGTACTGGGCTAAATGAACAAAACTTTGATTTTGCTTGCAGGAAATTGTTTTAAATTAAACAGTTAGGTTTTTGTTTACTCCATCTTTAGAAAGAAAGCACAGAAAACAGAGAAGGAAAAGTAATGGCATTGACAAGTATCTGCATTTTCAAATCATACCCAGAAAAACATTTTCTGATAATCCATACTGGAGCTGTATTATTAAATATTTCTCTATAACTATCTCCATCAAGATTCATTTAGAGAAGTATGAAACAACCTCTAGCTTTCATTTCAGCAACTGATTATTTATCATTTGTAATATAACTGATATCTTTTGTTTTTCCAAAAATTTTCCAACCATAGAAAAGACTTTGCCTTCAGTCTGCAAAAATTTAATAAAGAACTTCACTTAAGTCTTCCCTCCTTTACACCAACAGATGCCTCCAGCATGAAACCCCACACTTGGAATATGTGAGGGGGTTAATTGATCATCATCACCTATTTTACACACAGTAATTTCAACATTTTGCTTTCAGCAGAACGGCTTCTCTCTTTGCCCTCACTGAATCTCCTAGACAGGCTTGTATGGACAAGGTTGTGTTCTGCTGGCACTCAACCAAGGCACAAGAAATAGGAAATGGTGCAGCCGGCTCTTATCTTCTCTTAAAACAAAAATAAGACATAAACAACTCCTGAGCACGAAGTCTTAATCTAATCATGGCACACCAAGCTTATACTAAATTTATTTATAATGTTTTGCACCCCAACACCATCAGGAACATAGACTCGTATATGCTACAACACTGTTGGGTAGACTGGGAGGCACAATTTGTGCTTCTAGAGGTGTAGGTGATGGGCACTCTCCCAGCACCTCTGACAATGTCACGTGTACAGAAGCCATGCAGCCTAGCAGAACTGATATTCTTCAATAGAAAAAAGACACAGAACAAAGTCACAGAGAAAGTAACAACACTGTTGAATGGATTTGAGAAATAGACAACTTTTGGCGGTACCAGACTCCTTTTTATTCCAAGCTTACAGACCCATTTAAACATCTGTTACATATTCACAAACTATGGTACTTAAATACAGATAAAGATACTGAGATGGCATTGCATATCTTCCCCCACATAATCTTACACATACTGCTCCTTATTTTAAAGCTTAATTATATATCTTCACTAAAGAGAATCTGCTGTTACAGTAAGGGATAACATTAATATTAGTAAACCCTTCTATCATATTTTGTACTAAACTAAGCAACCATGTGGTTTGATGCACTGAGCAGAGCTTTCATTGCCTTCAAATATTGCACAGATACTTTGTCTCCTCCTCAGAACACCATCTCCTCTTAATGGCAAACAAGCTGTAATATGATAATAAACAATATTAATTAAGGTCATCCAGATCACTTCAAACGTTTTCCTAGTGTCAAGCACCTTTTGCACCCCTTCCTTTTTGAGTCACATAACACTGCATAAGCACAGTAATTGCTGGCACAAAGTACACAATTAGGCTGTCTGCTACAATCAAGACTGAGGGAGAATGAAAGATATGAACATAAGAACCATAACGCTATAGTATTCATGTGGAAGAAATTTCCACATTAGTCATCACAAGAATTTCTTTAGCATTTCAGGATTTCACCCTGAAAACATTCATAGCATTAAGACTAAAATCCAAATACTAATTCAAGAAACAGAGGTTGGATAGTTTTAGAGCAGCTACTATAGTTCTAGAATGAAGCATGTAGTAAGTGTGACAAGTTTTTAGACCAGGTTACAAATTAACCAAAACATTTTACTCCTTAACACTAATACCTAGAACTGTGATTTAAGGCACCATTGAGCACTGTGTTTATGATGTTTCATATGGTCATGACTGGTTTTCATTATGAAAACCTACTTCTGAGACTGCTACTCTAAAATGTATTAATAAGCAGTTGGATGCAGACTATATTACTACGAGTAAGATGAATTTCTTTTCAGTAACAGAAAGAAAAATTCACTGCACTCGATAATATACAGATATATGATATAAAGTATGCAATCAGCTCCCTCCAGAAAGTTACTATTCATCTACTTGAAAATGAGATGAATTTACACCTCATGACAGTTTCTGTAATAAATTAGGTTAGGTTCTATTTCTTTTGAATTAAACATGAAAGGATACAAAACTGAATTTCTGGTTTTGATGGCAAAGTGTATCTGTAGAAGACGAGAACTTGCAACGTGTTTTGATACAGCTGCCAGCAAGTCGGATGAATTTCATACTGGATTATCTCTGGAGCATTTCATTTCTTTGTTACTAAAATCCAGCAAAACTGCTACATCCAAAACAGTCCAAGAGAATTGTTTTAAATGTTTCAGCTCAAGTCAACGGATTCTTGTTCCCTATTGCTGGAGTTACCCTGTTAACATGCACATGACACCGAAATAAAAGCACATTACTTTGAATGAGATTCAGCACTGGAAAATGTAGTCTTCAGATTGCTCCACAGGACAATAATATACACATAAAAGCTTTTGGTAATGGCAGAGCTATTTAAAAAAAAAAAAAAAAAAAAACCAAAAAAAACCAAAAACCAAAAACAAAAACAACAAAAAAAAACCAAAGTATTTTTTTTTTTAAAAGACAGCACAAAACACACAACATCAGAAAACCCTACAATACTTCTTCCATGCCACAGAAAATTGCTACTGTATGAGCAACCTTCTCGTTTCCAAACAGAGGCACGTTTCTGAAAGCCACCAAACCAGGCTTCCATTCCGGAAAAAGCAGCGTTCTCTACTGCAGTCCTGGTCCAAGACATGTAAGCAAACCAAACAATGCCAGATTAAATAGAGGCAGACAAAATAAAATCAATATATCATTCACTAACTTTGAGGTGCATAGGCAGGTAAACAAACAAACAAAAAGTATGAATAACTCAGTCAATGTAGGATGCAAACACAGGAAAATAAATCCCTTGGTCAAAAACGTCCTCGGGACAGATCCCGGCTTTGGCTTGCTGTTTTTAAAGTTTCCCGACCTGTGTCAGCAATACTGAAGTTATAGTACTTCTGTCTGCGACTACTTCTATATATGGTCAGCACAGATATTAGCTGGGATTTGCGTTTTTCCAAAGTAATCCCAGACAATCAGTAGCCAGTTAATCAGTAAGAAAACCCACACGAGCGGATCCACACCCCTGCACACGAGTCCATTTGGGTTTCTCTGACCCGAGACTCACACAGCGAAGGGAATACGGCTACTTCTGCTTTTAAGTAAACACTTGGGCTCTGCTTCAGACACTCCTGTGGGTGCGCTGGCAGCGCACACCCTACCCACCGATGCCTTCCCAAACTCCAGCCGCACGACAGCCCGCGCTCCGGTGCGCAGTCCCGAAGAATCTCGTTTGATCCAGAACGGAGCGGACACCGCGCACAGCCGCGGGGACTACAACCACCTGCCCGGGGGGAAGCCGCGCACCACCGCGCACTCCTCACTGCCCCAGCGGGACCAGCCCGACAGCAGGCGGCACGTCGAGCCC
>VZTH01007613.1:0-38429 GCA_013397815.1 Aleadryas rufinucha
TGCCGCCGTTAACTCTCGCCGGGCTGAGGAGCACCCGCCCGCTGCGGCCGCTGGTGGCCGCCCGGACGCGGCTCTCGGGGCTCCGCACGGCGCACGGAGCGCTGAGACCCCCGCGGGGGCGGGCACGGGCACGGGGAGTGCCGGGACCCCGCAAGGGCCGGCACAGGACTCCGAAAGGGTTGGTACGGGGATGCTCAGACCCCGCACGGGCCGCACAAGGGGATGCTGAGACTCCGAAAGGGTTGGTACAGGGATGCTCAGCCCCCCCAAGGGCTGGCACAAGGGGATGCTGAGACTCCGAAAGGGTTGGTACAGGGATGCTCAGCCCCCCCAAGGGCTGGCACAAGGGGATGCTGAGACTCCGAAAGGGTTGGTACAGGGATGCTCAGCCCCCCCAAGGGCTGGCACAAGGGGATGCTGAGACTCCGAAAGGGTTGGTACAGGGATGCTCAGCCCCCCCAAGGGCTGGCACAAGGGGATGCTGAGACTCCGAAAGGGTTGGTACAGGGATGCTCAGCCCCCCCAAGGGCTGGCACAAGGGGATGCTGAGACTCCGAAAGGGTTGGTACAGGGATGCTCAGACCCCACACGGGCCGGCATTGGGGATGCTGAGACCCCGCCGTCCCCCCCCTCAAGGCTTGGGGGGCTGCTCAGTCCTGTCTTGGTCGAGTTGCAGATTTCATTCCACACCAAAAAATACGTTGTTTGTTTTTTTTTAATTTGTCCGTGGTTTTGATCTGGTTTTACACAGGATCCTGCTTTAATCTTTACAGCAGAACATAAGCATTTGTTTATATTTAACCGGTAAAACACAATAACTCTCACGTTACATGGTCGAAACCCCCAGAAATGTGCCTGTGGATGGCCGGGAGGTGCCTCTGTCCCCGGAGCGGGGGACACCAGCAGGGCTGCGGTCCGTGGCAGGGCTGGGGAAGGTGGCAGAGCTCCCCTTCAGCTGATGCAAACCTCGTTCGAAAGAAACGGAGCTTACACGGATTTGATTTTCTTTTTAAAACGGCGACAACCGCGCACCCGGGCTGCTTTAACCTCTTGGCTTTGGGAATTCGGATAAACCCGGCAAGGATGTACCACGGGGAGAAAGCCACGACACCCTCCCGGGAGGTCAGCTGAGAGCAGGGATAAACTCCGGGTCTTAGCGCACACCCTGAGACAGGAGGAACGAGGATACTCCTCTTCCTGCTGCTTCCCCCAAATGCCGTTTGCTCCCTCTGCAGCAGGACCAGCCCTCCATCCATCCTTGGAGCTGGAGCCGGCAGCTGGGTTTGCAGCACAGGAGGAGACGGCAGTGCTCCATCCCAGCATTTAGAGCATCATTCACGTTCTCTGAACGACCTTGAGAGAGGTGCACGGGAGTATTGACTTGTCTAAATGTGGAAAGAAAAAGAGCCCTAATGAAACGACAATAAAATACAGATTTAAACAGTGTTTGGAGAGCCTTTGAGCTGTTAAATTGGTAAAAGTTGCTTTAATTCCTTTCTTTTATGAGTTAGAGGGAAAAAAAGCAACATTTTGTTTATGTTTTGATCGGGGTTTTACATAGAGTTGTAAAGATTTTACAGTAAAACATAAACATTTGTCTCTATTTAACTTGTAAAATAGAATAATTAACACATTACTTTGTTAAACCCTCAAAAACATGCCTGAACACGCTGCTGTAGTTCTTCACTGTGTTACCTATTTGGAAACACAAGATCTGCAGATTACTGTGTATGTGCTCTTCAAAAACAAAATGTGAATTGTCTTATGTAAGTCGAAAATACAACAAAAATAAGATCCTGAGGCCTATTTTTATTGCATAGCTGTGACAAAACCAAACCCAAATCACGCCTGGGAGGTGATGCTTGCATATGCACAAAGTGTAATTTGCAGCAGTGTGGAATTTGTTTAAATAATTTTGCTTTCTGCTGCATTGATCATGAATGGTCTGACATCAGGACACCTTTTCCTGTTGGAGAAACTGGATTTTTCAAGTGTATGGTTCCTAAGGAAAGCTTTAATTTAACAATCTCAAGTATTGCAAGTTATTTTCACATCTAGTTTTCAACCAGATTTAATGGGGGTGTCTGCTAGCCTGGGGAAAGTTGCCAGAAATCTCTTTTGATACCAAGAGGGATCAATGGGAATCAATAAAAAAATAGGATCAGCATAGAAAAGGAAGCTGAAGGTGGAGTTATGGCTTGGAAAACGCTGGGTTGTTGGAGCAGGAAGAGGCGCTGTGCTGCTGAAGGCACTTCTTGGCAAATTCTCGTGTGGAATTCCAGCTGGGATGCGAAACTGGAGACCTGATGGCCCTTCCTGGGAGATGGGAGCGTGTTCAGGAAATAGATGGAGCCAAACCAAGCAAGTTTTTCTTCCTTTAAACTTGGTGTCCTTCTCCTAAGAGCAACGAAGAGCAGATTGTACTCCAGAGCTGTCATCGTTTCCATGTCCAGGGGAGAGATCTGGCAGCAGCCTCTGTGGTTGCTTGTGATTAACAGCTCACTCTGAGTCCTGGAGGGAGATCCAAGGGTCTGCAGTGCGGTGCAGGGAAGGAAAAGGGTTGGCACAGCAGTGAAGGCCCTGAACCCATCAAAAATTCACAATGTTCCAGGTTAACCACACCTTCTCCTGCACTTTTGGCCTTGCACTGTGCCTCTGAGCAAAACCCCAATTATTTACACCAGAGCCAAGCAAGTGCACATTCTCTGGCTGGGTCAGCCTGCCTCTGCAGGCTTCATGGGAATCCTTTGTCTCACTGTTTGCTCTCTTAGAGATCCATCTGTTTCCTGAGACCTTGTTCTGTGCCCCACTCTGCAGCAAAGCTCAGCCTGGCCTTTCCGTGTCATCCCTTCTGCTGCTCAGGCCAAACGCTGGGATCTGCTCCGGGCTGTGAACCCCCGGCAGCATCTCAAACCCAGCAGCATCCCAGATTGCTCTACAGGCCTCCACACAGACCCAGCACCACGGGGTTTTGGCTTTTCTGCTTCTCCTCCACTGGGTTTGTTGTCTCTTCTTAGAGGAAACAGCGAACGAGTATTAAAGGGGGTGACTCGCTGTGGGTCAGGCAATGAAGCCCTGACAACCTACAGCTCACAATTTATGCAACACCCTGCTAATTTTAGTCTCAGATACAGCCAGGGCAGACAATCCCCAGGGCAGAGATGCTTGCTCTCAGCTAAGGGCAGCACATGACATATGGTTCCTAAAGCATCCTCCAAGCTCTGCATTCAGGCCTGAGTTGCTACAGCTCCCTCCAAGTCATAACTCTGAGGATTACTCATCCCAGACATGCAAACGCAGAGGATCTGCCTCCTGATTTAGATTATCCTGCAGCCTGAATCCGTGAGCAGCCTCACCCCCACTGGGCTTCTATTTCCAGTGCTTGCTTCGCTCGCAGTGAGGGCTGAACCTCCCTGCTCTGGCAGTGCCAGGCTAAGGGAGAGCAGGGAGTGAGAGGGGCAGGCAGGGAGAGCTGTGCTGGACACAGCTGGGGCAGCCTGGGCACGGAGCCCTGGCACCAGAACCACGGCCTGCGTGGTCAGGGATGCTGCTCTGACCTGGGGAACAGCAGCATCTGAGCAGCCCGGCTGGGAACGGGAGGCAGGTTTGATGAGGATGCTCTGAAGCAGTGAGTGCAAGCCCAGCTGATGTGCTGTGAGTGTGCTATTTATAGAGGAGCAGCCTTGCCTGGCACAGCAGGGCTGGCAGGAGAAAGCACTAACGCAGCATTAACCATCTCAGGGCATTTTGGGTATCTTAAACCCCACCAGAGTTTTGTGGTGAGCTCCTTGCTGGGCTCCACGAGCAGCTCTGGCTCTTGGCTGAAAGATAATTTCCTCAACTCTGGCACCTTGGCTTATTCTGCTCCACTCTACCCCAGAGCTGGACTTGCCCAGCTGATTGTACTGGTAAGAAACACAAGCAGAATCAAAACAAAGAACCAAAAAAGTCCTATGAAATGTAAATTTCAAGCTCCATTACAACCAGTGGAAGAAAAACTAATCAGTGCTGTCAGAATGAAAAAGGCTGAGCTTATTGGGAAATAAATATTGTTTTCCCCAGTGTCTAAAAGTGCTTGCAAAATATGCCACAAACAAGGGATTAAAAAGAGCCCAACTAATTCAAACAGAGAACAAAGATGCTCTGATTTTTTACCAGGTGATGACATTCAGCCACAAAGCTGCGTTTGATGAGTGAGGTCCCAGAGTCTGGGATTTCCAACGTGGTGATGAGGAAGCAGGAGACAGCTCAGACACAGGGTCTGCCACAGGGCAGGGGGTGTGACAGCTCTGCCCTGTTCTTATCACTTAAAACAGGTCCTGGGCTTTGAAATATTGTGATTAAACCCATTCTCCTTTCATTTTAAATCCCACCTGACTGTTCCTTCTTTCTCCCTGAGGTCAGGTAAGATGTCTTCTGGAGGCCAAGTAAAGGATCACAGGTTTCAATCTACTGCATCAACACAAGAAACACCCAGCTTTGCCAATTAAAATGGAGCAAAATTTACCTTAGCTCCCTGTCAAACATTGGGAGACTGGAAAGAAGCCAAACTGGGTTGGAAGTGCATCAGTTGGGCTGCAAATATTCCTTCTTTCCCATTTCTTGGCGTGGCTGTCCCTGTCCCCACCGGGCAGAGCCTGTCTTAGCTCAGGCCAGCCCTCACCTCCAGGGGCTCAGGACATCAGGGAAGATGCTCAGCATCCCAAGGGGACACTGAGCCCAGCACAGGGCTCAAAGCCAAGGAAAGGAGAACTCCACAAGGATCTACTCCGAGCCTCTGGAGGGTCTCTGCACCAGGAAGGGGTGCAGGGGTTCACATCCACACACACCCACACTGCTGGCCATGGCTGGTGCTCTTGCACAGCTCCAGACAAAGAGCAGGAAATTTCCTCGGATTCCCTCCCCACCCTACTCAGAGGGGAGGAAAGGGTGTGTTAAAGGAACACCACTGAGCAAAAGAATTTATGAAGACAGATTCCTTTGTATTAGAGATCAGTCGAGTGAGTCCAGGGGCCGGCTCAGGCACCCCTCCGCTGCCCAGGGGGGTAAAAAACACCCCCCAAAACCCACAAAAAAAACCCCCTCTCCGGCTTCGAAAGGGGATGTGAAAAACAAGAGGGCGGAGAACACAGTAAATCAAAAAGTGCTTCTAAGAAAAGCAGCAGGATAAGATCATTCCCAGTCTGAGAGCACTCCCAACCTCCCGGGGAGGCGGCGGCGGCCCCACACCGAGCTGGAATCGTGCCCTGCAAACCCCCTGCAAGGACCTGCAGAGGGTCACCTCCTCCTGCCTTTGTCCTGGGCGGTGTTTCACACAGGAGCCAGCTCCCAGCAGGAGTTCCCATCCCCTCGTTCCCGCAGGATCCCGTTTTCCTTGCGCAGCTTTCAGAAGTAGTCGTCCTTCTTGCCGCCGGCTCCCGGCATCCCCGCACGGTCCCTCCGCTCCTGGGCGAGCTCCAGGTCATCGTTGTCATCCACCTCCCCTCCGTGATCCTCCTGGGGGCACAGGGAACAGCCAGGAAGGGAAAATCAGCAGGGCCTGCAAAGGGAGACCCTAAATGACAGCACACCTGGGAAGGGAGACCCTAAATGTCAGCACACCTGCAAAGGGAGACCCTAAATGTCAGCACACCTGCAAAGGGAGACCCTAAATGACAGCACACCCCGCTGCTCCCGAGCACGGCTGTCCCACCAAACCATCCCAGCTTTGGGAACTCGGGAAAACAGAATCCACCTCTGCCAGGGACCTTCAGGGGTCACTGGCAGGACACAGAGGTGTTGCCACGATCAGCCAGGGTGTTTTAAGCACATTTCACATCCTGGCAGCACAATGCAACTTGGACATCTCAGCCTGTTGCCTCTGCTGCACGAGGAGCTGATAAGAGGAGCTGATATGAGGGGCTGATATGAGGGGCAGTTTAGCCTGGAGAAAAGGAGACTCAGAGGTGACCTTATCACCCTCTACAACTCCCTGAAAGGTGGCTGTGGTCAGGTGGGGGGTGGTCTCTTTTTCCAGGCAACAACTGACAGAACAAGAGGACACAGCCTTGAGCTGCACCAAGGAAAATATAGGTTGGATATTAGGAAAAATTTTTTTACAGAAAGAGTGATAAAATATTGGAATGGTCTACCCAGGGAGGTGGTGGAATCACCATCCCTGGAGGTGTTTAAAAAGAGATTGGATGTGGCACTCGGTGCCGTGGTTCAGTTCAGTTGAGGTGTTGGGGCATGGGTTGGACTCGATGATCTTGAAGGTCTCTTCCAACCTGGTGATTCTGTGATATCCTACATCCACCCCATTTAAAATTGTGCCACAAACCCCACCCATGATGTGCAGCAGCCAGCACAGCCTCCATGGATGATTTTAGCCCCAACCACCCAGTGCAGACACCCACAAGAGGCCTGGACTCACACAGGGGAAGGAGACCTGACACCACCTCTGCTCTGCCCACCCCTTGTTTCCCCACTCCCCTCATCCCCAGCGGGCAGCCCAAACCCTCAGCTCCTCAGCAATCCTGGGGAAACTGCAGAAAAACCCCTCACAAAGGGCAGGGAGAGGATGAATGAGGCTGGAAGAGGATTAATTTCTATCTCTGTGAGCCAGGAGGTACCAGGGTGATCCTCTCCAGCCAATGCTTGAACAAACACATTGATCTGGCCTTGCTGCTCTGGCACAGCCTGAGATTCCTCCTGTGATTGATTCCTCCTGTGATCCCTCCCAGTTGCTGCTTGGGGAGCATCCCACAGCTCGGCTGCTGCAGGTGGATGCAGACAGAAAGGAGGAAGGGACACAGGGCACAAAGGGTGCTCTGAACACCTGGAAAAGGGAGCAGTGGGCTCCAGGTTTGCTCTGGAGACCTCACTGAGCAGGCACAGGCAGAGCTGGAGTCCCTAAAAGCTGAGTCCTCCCCAGCTCCTGGCTCCCAACGCGCCCAGGGGACGCCACGCCAGAGAGGGAAAGAGGAAGAACCTTGGTGTCGTACAATTTCTTGCTCCTGATCTTCTTGGTAGTCATCCAGTGGGTCTTCCCTGGGCTTGGCAGGTCTGCCAGCATCCTGAAAAACACAGCCAGACATGGCTGAGAGTGCTCCCATTCCCTGCCAGGGACACAGCTCCCTGCAGCAGAGCCCCAGCTCTGGAATTCTGGGCTGCATCAGGGATCAGGGGGAGCAGAGGGACAATCAGGCAACCCCAACTCCATTTAGTTTTTCCATCCAGTCTCTTTTCCCACCTGCTGGCAGCTCCTTCCACTTGGAGAGGGAGGTCTCTCCTGCAGCAGGAGGGCCCCAGGGCTGTTGCCTCAAGCCCCAGGACTCAGGGAAACTTTGGGTTATTTAGGGTTGAGCTTTAGGGAGCACAGCCCAGCCAGCTCTGAGAGCCAGGTATTTATGTCACTAATTCTTTCCACATTTTCACCAATCTCAAGGAGGTGTTGCTCTGCTGGTGCCAGCATCTCTCTCTTGTTTGATTTCATTGGCCTGGATTTCTTGTTTTTTTTCTTTCTTAATCCCACTATTAATGGTGATTTTAGAGCCTGACAGATAAAACACTCCTTTTTTAAAACAAGCAACGTTCAGCTGCTTGTCAAAACAAATGAACATTTCCCTGATGCAGAGTCTGGCTCCAGGCAGAGAGAAACACTTTGTGAAATAAATGGATTCCATCTGCAAGGAGGCAAACAAGGAGGCAGAGCTCTCACACGCTGTCACTGCTGCCAGGAGCCTCGGACAGGGCTGCACTGCCCAGCACCCGAGCACAGACTCAGATTCTTGGCTCTGGTTCTGGTCCCAAGGGCACCAGGAGTCCCAGCCCCTCTGCAGGAGCAGCTGGGAGTGAGCTGTGCCCTCTCCCACATCTCTCCAGCCATGAAGGTGGTGTAAGTGCCAGGGAGGACTTCAACAAGCTGAGAGGACGAGGTCAGAGCGAGCTCTGGCACTCAGCTAAAAGATAATTTCCTAAATTCCGGCACCTTTGCTTGTTCTGCTCCACTCTGCCCCAGGGCTGGACTTGCCCAGCTGATTGTACTGGTAAGAAACACAAGCAGAATCAAGACAAAGAACCAAAAAGTCCCATGGAATGTAAATTTCAAGCTCCTTTTCAACCAGTGGCAGAAAAATCAGGTTGGTTTTGACCAAAGAGCTTTTCACTGCCACATCCTCGCAGTGGGATTATGGATCCATCCAGGAATGTGATGTTTCCCTTTCAGTCCTTGAGCTCTCTGCCCCCCATTCCCAGCTGGGGATCCCTCCCTGGCCCTGCTGGTTGTCCCCAGTCAGTCACCTTTGGTGGCTTCTCCTTCGACTCTTCTTTCACGCTGGGCTCCTTGAACTTCTCCGAGCCTCCCACCTTCTCCTCAAAGTCAGGTCTCTCCAGCTCAGCCTCCTCAAACTCGTCCTCACCTTGGTTATTGGGGTCCTGGGCAGGATCTGCAGCATCATCTGGCATCTGGATAAGAAAAGAAACACCTGGCAGGACATTCCCTCGGGAGCAGAACGATGCCTTCCCCAGCGAGCAGGAGCGCTGGCCTGGAGCACTGGGTTGCCCCTCTCCAAGCCTGTTGGTGTTTGTTAAAAAAATCCCCAAACCAGTCTTTGTTATCCCTCTGAATCCCTCCAGATCCAAGGAGTTTGGAGTTGCACATTATAGAAACTCCTGGGTGATTATTGACTAATTGGATTCTTACTCCGAGCCAGATGAAATGTGGCAGCAGCACCTTTCACAGCCAGGGGCTCGGAGCAACCTGGGATGGTGGAAAATGTCCCTGCCCGTGGCAGGGGATGGGATGAGAGGATTTTTAAGGTCCCTCCCAACCCACTGAGTGGTTTTATGATGCTGTGGTTACTCACCATGGGCTCCTGGACAACGGCCTCTTTCTGTGAGTTCTGCACGTTCTCCTCCCTCTCGATCACTCCTGCGTCTGCAAGGGACAGGGATGGGACAGGGATGGGACAGGGACAGGGATGGGACAGGGACAGGACAGGGACAGGGATGGGACAGGGACAGGACAGGGACAGGGATGGGACAGGAGAGGGACAGGGACAGGGATGGGACAGGAGAGGGACANCAGTGGGGTCTCCTTAAAGCCACTGCCACCAGTCTGGTGCTTTGTCTCAGCCTGCTTGGGGCAGCCAATGCTCTGTGTGTGTGTGTGCAGAGAAATGCCATAAAAGAAACCATTTCCATACCCATTTCCAGCTCCTCCTCATCCGCCCTCTCCTTCTCTGCCCCCTGCTCTGCCCCTCTCCTGGGGCTGGGGGGCTGGGGGCTGCCCCTCTGCACCTCCTGCCCGGCCTTGGGGGCAAAGTGAAGGTTCTTGGGGTAGCCATGGGCTTGTTCCTCGTCCATCTGGGCGTTCACCTTGCTAACGAGGTCCTTCCAGCTGCAAGCAAACAGAACCCCCTGCCTCAGTCCATGTTCCATGAAATCATTTCACGATGGCAAGCAGAGAGAAAAAAATACTCCAACACATGCAGAAGTTTGGCCTGATTTAACTTATTTTGGTCAAAACTAGCAGGTTGTATTAATGACTGTGATATCTGCTTGGAAAAGAACATTTCATATGGCACAGAGAATGAAATAAGCTCTGCTTTGTAAATACCATTTATTGTAGAACTCCCTCAATGTTATTCATATGACAGTGACATCCACGTGGCAATGAACTCCAATTTCAGAATTGGATAATTCTTACTATTACTATTACTCTTCAGAGTAATAGATTCTTACTCCTGCCTCACACAGACCCAAACACACACAGCTAAGGGTTTAAAAATACCAAACCCACAAGTCCTCTTTGTTGTTCCAACTTCATGGAAAATGAAGATGCTGCTGAAGTAAAACGAATGCTTCCCAAACAGCTCAATAGCCTCACCCAGGGACAGCTTCAGAAGCAAAGAAGGGATGAAATCCCAGTGATAGGGACTCAAAAATAAGTGAAGCAAAACCTTTTCACCCCAGGAAGTTACAGCAGTTCCAAGCAGGATGACTGCTTGCTCCAGCCTGTCCTCTGCGTGAGATTTCCAAATCTATTTAGGACTGGAAAGGACAAGTGGCCTCGGCTTCAGCACACAAACCCTTCAGTGAGGAAAATCCCAACCCAGCCCTCAGCTCAGAGGCTTTCACCATTACAAAATCCTCAAAATTCAGGCTGGCCAGCAGGATCTCCCCTGGGACCTGCTGGTCAGAGCCTCGCAGGGCAGGGAGCAGCCCCTGGCTGCGGGGTCCCTCTGTGCTCTGCTGCAGCCCCGCGGCGCCCTTGGCTCTGGCAGGGTTGGGGGTTGTGCTCCTTATCACAAACCTCAGCCCGTGTCAACAACAGCCTCCAGCTGCTCTGGAACTCCTCAGGGAGAGCTCCAGGAGAAGCAAAGCACTCCAGACACCCCGGGGTCCTAATCCTCACTGAAATCCCTCCCCAAACAAATCGACATTGGCGTTTTCTGCCTGCAGCAGGAACCTGGCTGGGCTCTGCGTGGTGGGGAAATGGTGCCATCACAGCCCTCACCCCCAGTCACAGCCACGCCAGGCCCTGCCTGCAGCCACCACCACGTCCCCTGAGCTGTGTCCCTGCTGTCCCTGTGATTGATCTCAGATTTATCTCAGCACTCTGGGGAGGACGTGGTTAAAGAATTAAGCAAAGCGCAGTCTCTGCCCTGGAAAGGCCACAGGTGAAGGGAACAAAAATAGGAGAGAAGAAAGGGCAGGAGCAGGCTGAGTCTAGAATGAAATCCAGAAGTTTCCTCTCCAGATAAAACAGGAATGAAATCCTGTTTGCTCCAATAAACTGAACAGGCACGACCTGCACGGGGGATAAATAAGATAGAGGAGGAAGCTGGCTATTTTCAGAGTCACTTTTTGGATGGTGGCCAGACTTTGATGAATTGCAGCCACACAGAGAGACATTTTCTTCCTTTTGCAGAACAGAGCAGTCTCCTGCCACTGCTGCTGAGACAACAAACGGCTCCCCCTGTGCCTGCACAGCATCCACTGGATCCTGGGCCCTGACCAGACTCCCAGCAATTCCACCAACACCACTAAAAACACCAAAAAAATGCTGTTCCTCCGACATCTTTCAAGCAGAACCACAATAAACACGAGAAGAGAGAAACCTGGGATGTTCCTGTGTGGCACCTTCACCCCAAACTCTGAGAGTGGAAGAGTTTTGTGTCACCAACCTTTGCATTTGCACCTGTCTGCTCCCTGCTGAGTGCTGCCTGTCCAGCATGGGAGGATTTTCTGCTGGAGAGGGTTGTCTTGGATCAGCCAGGGACAGCCCAGGAGCCTGGCTCTCCTCGTGGCTCCGCACCTGGATGCGCATCACCATCTTCACGTCCTGCAGAGCAGACACGTGGCTACACCTGGGGTATCAAATATCCCCAAATCTGGCCAGGTTTATGGGCCAGAAAAGCCTTTAGCAAAGAACAGACATGCAGAAGTGCTCCAGAAGAAATCTACACCCTGCCCACCCTGCAGTAGAAGGCTCCTCCTTTAGTGCAGCCAAAAAGGAACAATTCAGGTCCTACGTGACCCAGGCTTGTCTTGGTGAATCTCCAAGCAAAGAGGAACAACAAAACCACCTTAAACCCCCCCCCCCCATATGGACATTACTGTAATTAAAATCCAGCCACACTGCAATTATTGCCTTTTTTTAGAGATTTGCTGTCCACACCTCCCTCCCAACCACCCCACGAGGGCTGGGGGCTGCCGTGACGATTTATTTACTCCTCGCAGGCTTGGCAGGAGAACCCCTGAGCCCGGCTGTGGAACCACCACCGGCTCCTCAGCGTGTCACACCCGAGGCCAGCGCTGCCCACGTGCCCAGCACCACAAATCCCAGAGCTCTGAGCTCCCAGGAGCCCACACAAACCCCGCACACGACCTACGGGGCTCCCGTTGGGCAGGCTGTTCATGGTGCGCGTGAACCTGACCGCGTGGCCGTCCCCACGCCGCGCTGGCCAGGCTGGCACNCTGGCTGGCGCCAGGGGCTGCTGCCCCTCCCCCGCGCCTCCTCCTCCTCCTCCTCCTCCTCCTCCTCCCCCTCCTCTCAAGCCTGGCATCTTCTGGAGAGCTTCCTTGAGCTGCCTGAACTCTTCCATCTGGGCCTGAGGGGATGAGAAGGACACAGAGAAACCTCACTCAGGGTTAAACATCTCCCTGCTGGCAACAGCCACTCCTTATTTGTTTGGCAGGGGTACATTCTAAAGAAAATCTGTTTTATACATGTGAAAGGGTGGAGAAAATCTACAACCACTGATGACAATCCCATTTCACCTCCAGATTTCATGGATATTCTGCATTTCCCTTTTGTGAAGCTCTGAGCTGTTGCACTGATCCTTTTGCTGATGCTGCTCAGTGCAGGAGCCATGGATGAACTCCTGCCCTGGCACCAGGGTTGTATCCTGGCTCTCCTGGCCTCCCTCTCCTCCTGTACCTCCAGGTCACCTCATTCCAGTGGAGGAATCATCCTCATCCAGTGGATGTGCTCATCCCATTGGGGCTGACAATAATTAGCACAATCCCACCTGACAACCCAATTTACTCTGCAAGACAAAGGAGAATCGATTCTCCCGGGCTGGGGAAGCAAATGCAACCCTCCTCTCCCTCCTGCAGCTCCTTTCTTTCATCCCCAACCCTGAAAAGTAGGGCTTGAAAAAGCCCACTCAGGAAAAGCTCCTCATTTCCACCCTGGTTATTTATAGGAAATTGAGGGGGGAGATTTTTTTTAAAGGGTTGGAAATGGACCAAATGAGGGACTGGGCAGAGTGGGAAAACTTCCAAGCAGCGAGCAAAGTTTAGCAGGAAATTAATTCCTGAGCAGGCTCTGTTGATTTCAGTCCTTCCCCCCTGAAATGTGACCTTAAAATTAACGTTAAAATCAAAACAAGCACCAACAAAACCCCTCAGCAAAGCAAACACAAAAGGAACGAGGAAAAGGCGGCCAAGAAGAGTTCCTGGGATGTGAACTCGTTGGAAACTTCCAGTCAGGACAAACCAGATGGAGGCAAAACCTGTACCCATCAATTCACCATCACTTGGAAGTATTTGGGATGTGGGGAGGTGTTCCAGGGTTGGGAATTCAGGGATTTTGGGGCAGCAAACCTGCATTTTTCAGCTGCTGGGACAGATTCCAGGCTGGAGAATTTGACAGGATGGATCTACACTACCAACACCTCCCAGCAGTGTTTTGGGCCACTCACCACCCTGGAATGCAGCTGGTGACAGGGTTTATTGTTTAGAGAGTATTGGAATATTGGAATTCTTGGAATGCAGAGCCCAGGTGGTTACCTGGGCATTGAGGAGCTGGGAGTGAACCTCCTGGTGGGCCTTCCTGAGGAGCTTGCTCTCTTCTCTGAGTTTAAACACTGTGTCTGCAGGAGAAGGAGAAATGTGCTTAAAAGAGATACTTTTTCCAAGTGTGGCATCTCCCTTCCTCACCACAAATCCCTCTCGACCTCACAGATCTCTCCAAGGCCAGGAATCACAAACCTGCTCCTCCTTCCTTCCAGCACTTCCCAGGAATTCCTTCTCTCCAGACTCTTTCCTAACTCCTGCTCCCAGCTCAGGCTCTCGCTGTGTTTGCCACAGGAGTCAGGTAATTTGGGGTTTTTATTTCCCTTCCCCCTTGCAGCTGAAGAGAAGGGGGAGCAGGGGGAGCAGCCTTTTCCTGGGGGAGCTGAAGGAAGAACCCCAAGAGGGATCTGCCAGCTCTCCTGAGCCCTCAGATTCCCTCCTCCCGCACACAGAAGCTGCCTCTTGATGGTACAAACCAAAAAAAACCCCCATGACCCATTTAGAGAAGATAATCATGGGACAGCTCTGTCCTCAGGCACGTTTATTCCTGGGTTTTTGAGGAACAGTTGCTCCCTGCAGCCTCCAGGTTGGGCTTTTTCAGGCTCTTTGCACGCTCCAAGGCACGCCGTGTGCCGAGGTTTGGATGTCACCGTGTACCCTGGGATGGAAAGGGAAGGCTCTGTCCCAAAATGCCAGCCTTATTTCGGATCCTGGACCTCTCAGAGTATCCCCAGAGCAGGATGCAGGATGGGGTTTCTCTGCCCTATGGGCTGGGATGAGAATTTTCCCATGACTGGGTGGTCACTGCAACGGGATGAATTGCACACAAGGCTCAAAATCACAGATATTTCTGATTGCAGGAGGTTTCTTTTCTTGATATTCAGCCCTGGGACGACACATTTTGCCCTGAGGTTGGGTGCTGTGCCCTTGCCTTGCAGTGAAGGCTGACATCAAACTGAGAATGTCTCTCACTGAGAGTTCCAATCTAGCAAAACCCCCTCCACTCCCCTCTAACAATGTGCATTTCAGGAAGAGACACAATCAAATATTTAGGTTTCACTTCTTTGTCCTCAATTTCCCCCCTTTTAACCCAAAAGCTCATCAGATATTACACTGGGCTTTGTTGAGCAGAGGGAAAAAAACCCCAAACATGCAGATTTTGATGTTCCAGACCTCATCAAGTAAGAACAGATGCAAACCTTAAAAGCCCCACAATGTAATTAAACAGCAGAATAACTAAAAACCCCTCTTTGGGAATTAAAGGGATCAGCTTTGCCTACAACACTGGCACTATTAAATTGCATTTCCCAGACCTACACCATTAATTACAAAGAGTGTGTTTCACTTTGCTCCCGAGCTCCCACGCCAGGATTTGCAGGATTTGCTCCCGTGCCACCACCCGAGGCAGGACAACGCTCCAGCTGAGGCCCATTGTCACCCAGAATTGTTCCTGGGGGGTGTTTTTGGGGGGCTGCAGAGGAATCTCTGCCTTCTCCTGCCCTGCCTGGTGCTGTCTCAGCTGTGATGCCCCTCACCCTGCAGGTTGGTGACCTCGCTGTCCTTCTCCTGCTGCAGCTGGGCCAGTTTCTGCCCGTGGCTCTCCAGGCTCTTGCGGTGCTCCAGCTTCAGGCTGTTGTGCTGCAGCTGCAGGTCCAGCAGCTGCTTCTTCACATCGTCGTGCTGGTTCTGGGGAGGGGAGGGAAGGGACAGGCTCAGTACAGGAGGAGTGATTTAGATATTGCCAAATGTCTGTTTAATGAGTTGCTCGAGGGGGAAGGAGGGGTGTTTGCTCCTCCAGAAATCCCAGGTACGGCCAAACATCCCCTGTGCTCCGTGGTCCAGGGGAAGATGTGAAATGCCAACTAAACTCTGCTTTGGGAGGAGGTTTTGGGGTCTCCTTGGAGGCAGAATTGGTGATGAGTCCCTTTCGGGGACAGAGCCAGGAGCTGCTCCTGCTCCTCCCATCGCAGCTCAGGCCGTGGCATCTGCTGGTATCCAACCAAATCCCTGTGGAGCACTGAACAAATCCATCCAAGGCCCTTCCCAGAGTTCCCAGACAGCAGAAGGACATTCCCTGCTCCTTTCCACGGAGCACAAGCACGCTGCAGGGTGGGAATAATCACCTTTAAACAGGGACAGGGTCTAATTTTCGTGACCTTCCTCAGGTGTTGGACACACACCCGCACACCCAGGGGTTTTCCCTCTGCCTAGTTTGCTTCCCAACAGCCTGGAAGTTCTCCCAGGCACCCCTCAGAGCTGCTGCAGGAGGAGGGGAGAGCTTGTGCAGGGATCCTCTGGCAGAGCCACGTTCCCCCCAGCACCNATGGACCAAATGAGGGACTGGGCAGAGTGGGAAAACTTCCAAGCAGCGAGCAAAGTTTAGCAGGAAATTAATTCCTGAGCAGGCTCTGTTGATTTCAGTTCTTCCCCCCTGAAATGTGACCTTAAAATTAACGTTAAAATCAAAACAAGCACCAACAAAACCCCTCAGCAAAGCAAACACAAAAGGAACGAGGAAAAGGCGGCCAAGAAGAGTTCCTGGGATGTGAACTCGTTGGAAACTTCCAGTCAGGACAAACCAGATGGAGGCAAAACCTGTACCCATCAATTCACCATCACTTGGAAGTATTTGGGATGTGGGGAGGTGTTCCAGGGTTGGGAATTCAGGGATTTTGGGGCAGCAAACCTGCATTTTTCAGCTGCTGGGACAGATTCCAGGCTGGAGAATTTGACAGGATGGATCTACACTACCAACACCTCCCAGCAGTGTTTTGGGCCACTCACCACCCTGGAATGCAGCTGGTGACAGGGTTTATTGTTTAGAGAGTATTGGAATATTGGAATTCTTGGAATGCAGAGCCCAGGTGGTTACCTGGGCATTGAGGAGCTGGGAGTGAACCTCCTGGTGGGCCTTCCTGAGGAGCTTGCTCTCTTCTCTGAGTTTAAACACTGTGTCTGCAGGAGAAGGAGAAATGTGCTTAAAAGAGAGATTTTTTCCAAGTGTGGCATCTCCCTTCCTCACCACAAATCCCTCTCGACCTCACAGATCTCTCCAAGGCCAGGAATCACAAACCTGCTCCTCCTTCCTTCCAGCACTTCCCAGGAATTCCTTCTCTCCAGACTCTTTCCTAACTCCTGCTCCCAGCTCAGGCTCTCGCTGTGTTTGCCACAGGAGTCAGGTAATTTGGGGTTTTTGTTTCCCTTCCCCCTTGCAGCTGAAGAGAAGGGGGAGCAGGGGGAGCAGCCTTTTCCTGGGGGAGCTGAAGGAAGAACCCCAAGAGGGATCTGCCAGCTCTCCTGAGCCCTCAGATTCCCTCCTCCCGCACACAGAAGCTGCCTCTTGATGGTACAAACCAAAAAAAACCCCCATGACCCATTTAGAGAAGATAATCATGGGACAGCTCTGTCCTCAGGCACGTTTATTCCTGGGTTTTTGAGGAACAGTTGCTCCCTGCAGCCTCCAGGTTGGGCTTTTTCAGGCTCTTTGCACGCTCCAAGGCACGCCGTGTGCCGAGGTTTGGATGTCACCGTGTACCCTGGGATGGAAAGGGAAGGCTGTGTCCCAAAATGCCAGCCTCATTTCGGATCCTGGATCTCTCAGAGTATCCCCAGAGCAGGATGCAGGATGGGGTTTCTCTGCCCTATGGGCTGGGATGAGAATTTTCCCATGACTGGGTGGTCACTGCAACGGGCTGAATTGCACACAAGGCTCAAAATCACAGATATTTCTGATTGCAGGGGGTTTCTTTTCTTGATATTCAGCCCTGGGACGACACATTTTGCCTCTGAGGGTTGGGTGCTGTGCCCTTGCCTTGCAGTGAAGGCTGACATCAAACTGAGAATGTCTCTCACTGAGAGTTCCAATCTAGCAAAACCCCCTCCACTCCCCTCTAACAATGTGCATTTCAGGAAGAGACACAATCAAATATTTAGGTTTCACTTCTTTGTCCTCAATTTCCCCCCTTCTAACCCAAAAGCTCATCAGATATTACACTGGGCTTTGTTGAGCAGAGGGAAAAAACCCCCAAACATGCAGATTTTGATGTTCCAGACCTCATCAAGTAAGAACAGATGCAAACCTTAAAAGCCCCACAATGTAATTAAACAGCAGAATAACTAAAAACCCCTCTTTGGGAATTAAAGGGATCAGCTTTGCCTACAACACTGGCACTATTAAATTGCATTTCCCAGACCTACACCATTAATTACAAAGAGTGTGTTTCACTTTGCTCCCGAGCTCCCACGCCAGGATTTGCAGGATTTGCTCCCGTGCCACCACCCGAGGCAGGACAACGCTCCAGCTGAGGCCCATTGTCACCCAGAATTGTTCCTGGGGGGTGTTTTTGGGGGGCTGCAGAGGAATCTCTGCCTTCTCCTGCCCTGCCTGGTGCTGTCTCAGCTGTGATGCCCCTCACCCTGCAGGTTGGTGACCTCGCTGTCCTTCTCCTGCTGCAGCTGGGCCAGTTTCTGCCCGTGGCTCTCCAGGCTCTTGCGGTGCTCCAGCTTCAGGCTGTTGTGCTGCAGCTGCAGGTCCAGCAGCTGCTTCTTCACATCGTCGTGCTGGTTCTGGGGAGGGGAGGGAAGGGACAGGCTCAGTACAGGAGGAGTGATTTAGATATTGCCAAATGTCTGTTTAATGAGTTGCTCGAGGGGGAAGGAGGGGTGTTTGCTCCTCCAGAAATCCCAGGTACGGCCAAACATCCCCTGTGCTCCGTGGTCCAGGGGAAGATGTGAAATGCCAACTAAACTCTGCTTTGGGAGGAGGTTTTGGGGTCTCCTTGGAGGCAGAATTGGTGATGAGTCCCTTTCGGGGACAGAGCCAGGAGCTGCTCCTGCTCCTCCCATCGCAGCTCAGGCCGTGGCATCTGCTGGTATCCAACCAAATCCCTGTGGAGCACTGAACAAATCCATCCAAGGCCCTTCCCAGAGTTCCCAGACACCAGAAGGACATTCCCTGCTCCTTTCCACGGAGCACAAGCACGCTGCAGGGTGGGAATAATCACCTTTAAACAGGGACAGGGTCTAATTTTCGTGACCTTCCTCAGGTGTTGGACACACACCCGCACACCCAGGGGTTTTCCCTCTGCCTGGTTTGCTTCCCAACAGCCTGGAAGTTCTCCCAGGCACCCCTCAGAGCTGCTACAGGAGGAGGGGAGAGCTTGTGCAGGGATCCTCTGGCAGAGCCACGTTCCCCCCAGCACCACGGGGCTCGCAGGTATCCGATTCTGGGGTAACAACTCTCCCAAGACCATGGACTGTTTCAAGCAGGCCAAGAATTCAGCAGATAAAAGTGGGCTGGGAAGCTGCTCTCATCTCCCCTCCCCTCTTGCAGAGCCCAGGAACAAAGCAGGCAGAAACATCCTTTTGCTGGGACCCGCTGAACCCGCAGAATTCCCCTCCTTTTCTTTTCTTTTTTTTTTTTTGTTGTTGTTCCCATGGTAACCCAGAGAGAGATTCCTTCCACATCCAGTTTGTCAACAGCAATTATGGATGCAGATTGACTGGCTCTCAGGTGAAGCCTGGCCCTGCCACACAATCCCTCCTCAGGACTCAGGCAACCATTTCAATCAGGCTTCCCAGAGGGGGAAATAAAATAAAAGCTTATTTTAAAAACCTCAAACCTCTAAATGCTACCGATGCTTGCATTGATCTCCAGGAAAACAAAGTGTCTGTGGCCCAGGCATTCCCCCTGAATTATCCTCCACTTAAAGAGATGTAGCTGTGCCCCAAAAATACAGAGGAAAAGATGGAGGGGTCCCAGAGACAGAACAAAGAAGAGAGACAGATGTCGGGTTAATTAAGACCTGGAGGGGAAATAAAGAGAGCTGGAGATTCCTGCTTTGGCTTTCAAAGGTACCTGGAGCTCTCATCAGAGCCCCTGGCAGAAAGCCCTGCAGAGGAACCCCTTCCTTAAAATCATTTTGGTACCAAACACCTCGGAAGCCACAACATCAGCAAGGAGGATTGATTTAAACAGGGAACCCCTGTGAAATTCAAGGGATTTTGAGTCCTCATCAGCTCAGGCCAATTCATTCCTAAGCCATATTCTGCCTGCAAGGTGATGTGCGTAATTTTTGTCCCCAGACTGCTCCCAGGCAGGAAGAAAGGGGGAAATATTCCTCCTCTGACAGCAGCAGGAGGCTGGGGAGGGAGAGAAGTGGGGAGCATCCCCACTCCCAACTGCTTTCTGAGGCTGGCTGGGACCAGGGGCTGCAAACTCCAGGAGGAACCCAAAGCTGCTGCTGCTGCAGCTCCTGTTCCAGGAGTCTGGAACACCCCACATGGGATTGTTTCTCAGGGAATTTAATTACCTGTGAGCAGAACCTGATTGAGCCAGTCCCACCAAGGTCTGAGGAGCCCAGGAACCTCCCAAGTCCCCCTGAGTGAGGATATTCCCCTCCCCACCTCCCAGCTTTACTCAGCCAAGCAGCAGCTGCAGGACACGGCCCGTGGATGTTGTGTAAGTGATGTTTAGTGAGGGCTGAGACGCTGCCCTGGCGTTTCTGGGTCCCTCACACTGCACTTTGGGGAAATCCTGTCATTCCCAAGGCAGCTCATCTCCCAGAAATCAGGAGTTCTTGCACTCAGCTGGAAGAATTCAGAGCAAGTTCTCCCATCACTGAACAACAGAGAGTGCCCGAGATGTTTCAAATCTCTCTCCCCAAGGGATAAATTCTGAGGGGAAGAGGAAGAAGGCAACAACAGCACCTCAAACCCAGCTATTTCTGCCCTGATTTGACTTTGTGGACAGGAAGTGGACAAAGCAGAATCAACAATCTGGATGTTTGACCCACGAGCAGAAGAAGGCCACACCTCATCTTTCATTTTTAGTTCCAGGAAGTCCAAGTCAGAATTCCTTGGGCTGCTGCAGGCAGTGCCAGGATGCTTCCTGCAGGGTGATGGCAGCGAAACGTTTTCATCTCCACTCAAGAGGAAGAAAGGACTTGTAGGACAAAGCCTGGCCCCAGCAGGAACCCAGCCACAGGCAACGACTCCAGCTGCTAATTTTGGGCAAAGTCAAGCCCCTCTCCCCTCCGTGCCAGCTCCAGATGTGGATCAGCCACTGAGGGAGGGCTCCAGCACGGAGCAGGGTGAAAGGAATGAGAGACTTGTCCTTACAAACAAGCTCTGGGCCTGCTGGTAGATGGAATTAGCACGGAGAGATAAAGGGAAACAATGGGAAGGATTCCACTGATTGATGAATGGAAAGAGATTTGCCTCTACAAACAGACTGTGGGTCTGCTGAGAAATGAAATTGGATATTGAGAGACGAAAGAAACAATGGGAAAATCATAAAATTCAATAAGAACTAAAAATACAGGGGGGGTTATACATTAGAAGGGAACCTCAGGTATGAGGTGTTCAGGGAGTCTGTACCTCTGGAGTACCTCAGGCAATGGTGAAAGAGAGAGGGAAATGGGGCCGGGAAATTGGGATAAAAAGGAGGCTGCGACCTCCAAAAATTGGAGAGACCCCAGGGGAATGCCCTATGGGCTGTCCCTTTATTGGAATAAAGTAACAGAGGACTCCTCTGTCTCCTTTTTGGACATAAACCTCTGGTGTTGGTGGATTAATTTTCCTGACAAGGGTGACAGCAGTGGGCAGGGACACCGCAGCCAGATGTGCTGGGGTGGCTTTGGGGAACCCTTTGGCCACATCTGGGACCTCCAGCTGAGTTGCTTCTGCTCAGCACAGCGTGTCCCATTTCCTAGGTGATGGCATTCCCTGGCAGGAATCTTCCTCCTGAGCAATCCAGCTCCACTGGGAAGCATTTTTCCACTGGGCTCCAGTGCCAGAAGTGTTACCCACAGCCTCATAATGAGCAGAAACCGAGCTAAAAACTGCTTTTACAGCCTGGGGAGGGAGGGTTTGAAATCTCCCACAGTCCCAAGGGCTGGTTTTGTCTTACAGCAGCTGTAAATGTAGTTAAAAAAAAAAAATAGATGGTTGGGTTGTTTGTTTTTTTCTTCTTTTTCCCATCCCTCCAATAAAAGGAAGCAAGAGAAAGGGAGCCAGGACANGGGAACCCCTGTGAAATTCAAGGGATTTTGAGTCCTCATCAGCTCAGGCCAATTCATTCCTAAGCCATATTCTGCCTGCAAGGTGATGTGCGTAATTTTTGTCCCCAGACTGCTCCCAGGCAGGAAGAAAGGGGGAAATATTCCTCCTCTGACAGCAGCAGGAGGCTGGGGAGGGAGAGAAGTGGGGAGCATCCCCACTCCCAACTGCTTTCTGAGGCTGGCTGGGACCAGGGGCTGCAAACTCCAGGAGGAACCCAAAGCTGCTGCTGCTGCAGCTCCTGTTCCAGGAGTCTGGAACACCCCACATGGGATTGTTTCTCAGGGAATTTAATTACCTGTGAGCAGAACCTGATTGAGCCAGTCCCACCAAGGCCTGAGGAGCCCAGGAACCTCCCAAGTCCCCCTGAGTGAGGATATTCCCCTCCCCACCTCCCAGCTTTACTCAGCCAAGCAGCAGCTGCAGGACACGGCCCGTGGATGTTGTGTAAGTGATGTTTAGTGAGGGCTGAGACGCTGCCCTGGCGTTTCTGGGTCCCTCACACTGCACTTTGGGGAAATCCTGTCATTCCCAAGGCAGCTCATCTCCCAGAGATCAGGAGTTCTTGCACGCAGCTGGAAGAATTCAGAGCAAGTTCTCCCATCACTAAACAACAGAGAGTGCCCGAGATGTTTCAAATCTCTCTCCCCAAGGGATAAATTCTGAGGGGAAGAGGAAGAAGGCAACAACAGCACCTCAAACCCAGCTATTTCTGCCCTGATTTGACTTTGTGGACAGGAAGTGGACAAAGCAGAATCAACAATCTGGATGTTTGACCCACGAGCAGAAGAAGGCCACACCTCATCTTTCATTTTTAGTTCCAGGAAGTCCAAGTCAGAATTCCTTGGGCTGCTGCAGGCAGTGCCAGGATGCTTCCTGCAGGGTGATGGCAGCGAAACGTTTTCATCTCCACTCAAGAGGAAGAAAGGACTTGTAGGACAAAGCCTGGCCCCAGCAGGAACCCAGCCACAGGCAACGACTCCAGCTGCTAATTTTGGGCAAAGTCAAGCCCCTCTCCCCTCCGTGCCAGCTCCAGATGTGGATCAGCCACCGAGGGAGGGCTCCAGCACGGAGCAGGGTGAAAGGAATGAGAGACTTGTCCTTACAAACAAGCTCTGGGCCTGCTGGTAGATGGAATTAGCACTGAGAGATAAGAGGAAGCAATGGGAAGGATCCCACTGACTGATGAATGGAAAGAGATTTGCCTCTCCAAACAGACTGTGGGGCTGCTGAGAAATGAAATTGGATATTGAGAAACGAAAGAAACAATGGGAAAATCATAAAATTCAATAAGAACTAAAAATACAGGGGGGTTATGCATTAGAAGGGAACCTCAGGTATGAGGTGTTCAGGGAGTCTGTACCTCTGGAGTACCTCAGGCAATGGGGAAAGAGAGAGGGAAATGGGGCCGGGAAATTGGGATAAAAAGGAGGCTGTGACCTCCAAAAACTTGAGAGACCCCAGGGGAATGCCCCATGGGCTGTCCCTTTATTGGAATAAAGTAACAGAGGACTCCTCTGTCTCCTTTTTGGACATAAACCTCTGGTGTTGGTGGATTAATTTTCCTGACAAGGGTGACAGCAGTGGGCAGGGACACCGCAGCCAGATGTGCTGGGGTGGCTTTGGGGAACCCTTTGGCCACATCTGGGACCTCCAGCTGAGTTGCTTCTGCTCAGCACAGCGTGTCCCATTTCCTAGGTGATGGCATTCCCTGGCAGGAATCTTCCTCCTGAGCAATCCAGCTCCACTGGGAAGCATTTTTCCACTGGGCTCCAGTGCCAGAAGTGTTACCCACAGCCTCATAATGAGCAGAAACCGAGCTAAAAACTGCTTTTACAGCCTGGGGAGGGAGGGTTTGAAATCTCCCACAGTCCCAAGGGCTGGTTTTGTCTTACAGCAGCTGTAAATGTAGTTAAAAAAAAAAAATAGATGGTTGGGTTGTTTGTTTTTTTCTTCTTTTTCCCATCCCTCCAATAAAAGGAAGCAAGAGAAAGGGAGCCAGGACAGAAAAGCTCTGAGTGTCCCCTTGAGGGAAGCGAAGCAGAGCATTCTGCTCAGCCTGCAGTTGCTATGAAGAGGAATGTTGCTGTTGCAGAGCGTTCCCAGAATCCACAGTGCTGGAGAATACCCAAGAGACAGAACTGTACTTCCCTTTTCTCCCCCCCCGAGTTTGGATCCAAAAGCCAGGCAGCTGGAGGTGCAGCTCGGCTCAGGAAATCCAGCCCAGCGGTGCTCAGGGCTGCTGGAACCCAGCCCCCCTTCTCCATCCCGGAGGTAAATCAGCATTTCACTGCCAAGGCTTGGACTAAAAACATCTAAAAAACCCACCCCAGCAGCCTCCAGTTGCACTGCTCCAGCTAAAGCAAAGCTAAACATCAAGATATGCTTCAGGTAGAGCACGTGATAAGCTATAAAATGCTATAAAATGCTATAAAATGCTATATAAAATGCTATAAAATTCTACAAAAAGCTATAAGCTGCCCTGCTCTGAGCCTCTTGCATGGACTGGAATATTTTGTGTGAGCCCAAAGGGCAAGTTCCAATGGATAAATCCATTTTCACACGGAGACACCCAGAAAAACAGCAAAAACCCCCGTGTGATAAAAGTGCACAAAGGCTGCCATTGAAACGAGGTGTGGGTGAAACCTGAGACAGAATAAACAGGGAACTCCCCTGGGCCTGAGCAGCCAGGAAGGAACTTGGATCAACACGGATCTCCTCCCTCAGTGCAGGAATCCCTCAGTCCTTCCTGGGATTCTCCAACCCTTGAAACACAGCAGACAGACCTCCCTTACCTTCAGGATCTTGTGCTGGGAGCTGAGGGCCCCATATCTGTTCATGGAGTCTTGCTGGGGGAGAAAAAGATTCAGGAGTGCCATTAGAGCCCAGAAAAATCCAGGGGAGGGAGAAAAACCACACAGAACCTGCCCAAATCCCTGGTGCCTGGGATGAGCCCATGGGGACCAGCTGCTGGACAGGCTGCTTGGGAAAAGTTCTTGGAAAAGGTTCTTGGAAAAGGTTCTTTGAAAAGGTTCTTTTCCAGCCTTGCACGCTCTGCTGGTCCCCATGGACCATGGAACCTTTCCCAAGAACCTTTTAAAAGAACCTTTTCAAAGAACCTTTTCCAAGAAGCTTTTCCAAGAACCTTTCCCAAGAACCTTTTCCCAAGCAGCCTCTCCAGCAGCTCATTAACTGCATGCTTAATTCACATTTAGGGTGGTTTTCCCCCAGTTTTCAGCCCTTTATCCAGGCCAGGCCTGGTGCTGAAGGAGCTTTGCTCAGTGAACCCCTTTCCCTGAAGCTCCCAGAACCCAGAAGGAGCTTTGCTCAGTGAACCCCTTTCCCTGAAGCTCTCGTGGCAGCAGCTGAGGGGGAGGCACAGAAAGCAGCAGAGCTCAGGCTGTCGCCCACACGCAGAAATTGCACCGTTTCCACCCCAAAAAAAATGGATCACTAGGCAATGCAGTGAGCCTCAGGCAAACTCTGTCAGCAGCCAAACCGAGCTCAGCTGGCACAAAGCAGCAGAGGAGAGGGATTCACCCCTCCAGAGGGGTCTGTACCACGAGCTCAGCTCAGGCTCCACTGAGGGTCACCTCCCTTGGTGCCTCGAGTTTGAGCTTTTATATTTTTTATATATTTTTCAGATTCTGTATTGCCTGCTGTAAAACTCTGAAGGGTCTCACAGCCTGCTGCTGCTGCTGCTCTCTCATGCTGAGATGGACATAACAAAGTCTCTCTGGGTTTGCTCTGCAAAGACACCTGGAGAGGACTTAGTTGTCCTTGGAGAGCAAACCTAGAGGTCCAGAAATGTGTAAACCAACATCTTGGAGAAGGAGGGCTGAGCTTAGAGAAATTACATCATTAACTAAAGCTTTAATTGGCGAATTTATGCTGATATGCAAATGAACCACACCTATAAAAGTGTGAAGAACTCGTGACTCGTTGTCCATCTCGGGGTCCATTTGGGCAGCAGCCTCTGGGCTCCCCAGGGTGCACCTTTGAAGGCGTTTCCAATAAATATCACCTTTATTCCCTTATTCCTGTCCAATCTCTGTTTCCAGGTGGCCACTTGAGGCATCACCCTGCTCTGTGTCCCCATTTCTCACCCCAGCACCGCCGTCCCCTCACAGCAGGCATGGAGTCACCACCCCCTGTGCCCCAAGGCTTTGTCCCCAGGGCAGCAGTGGCACCTGAGAGGGGACAGCCCCAGTACAGGCAGGTTCACAAACATCTGCTGGGATCTGGGGTTTCAGATAAATGTCACCTTTATTCCCTTATTCCTGCCCAGTCTCTGTTTCCAGGTGGCCACTTCGGGCATCAGCACCCCAGAGCAAAGGGAAGCAGCACCGTGAAGTGCAAACGAGGCACCAATGCAGGGGCTGCCACTACAACCCCCAATTCAACATGATAAATACCCAATAAACCCTCACTAGAGTCTGAAATATCCCCAGAAAACGAGCCCAAATTGCAAGGGGCTTGCCCACCATTAAAAAATTCAGATGTTTTTCTGCCACAGGCTGACATTCACCCCCAGAGGAGCGGGCTAGAAGTGATTCCCCTTCTCCAGCATGTCATCCCCAAATGCTCTGGGAAAGGAATAAACCCAGGCTGATAACTTGAGTGGATGTGACAGACTGCATCCCAGGGATGCATTTCTTCCCAGCCCTTCTCCCTGCCGAGTGGGAAGCCCACAGGCTGCTGAAAATCATCTGAACAATCCCAGGAGACAGAAAACAATGGAAATGCTTTCCCCAGCACCACCAGGGCCTTTCTTGCCCCTGTTCCCCGTGGTGAGCTTCGCTCTCAGCCTCCCCCAGGCCTCCTCTGTCCCGTGGAGCAGCAATTCCCCTGCCACACCTCCTGGGAATCCTCTCCTCGGCTCTCACACGTGGGAGAAAGGGCAGAACAGCTCCAGCCCTTTCCCTGAGATGGAAATAAATCCATGGGAATAAGTGGATGTGAGTAAATCCTCACACGCTCCTCGAGGAGGGGAGTCAGCCAAAGTTCAGCCCGTACCCTGCACACGCAGGAGCCTTCCCTGCCTTCCACTGGCCTCACCACCCCGGTGGCACCAGGAGAAAACATTTCCCATTGTCCCACAGCCAGCCTGGGATAAGCCACACCTACCTTCTCCTTGTTGAGAGCTTCCTGAGCTTCTAACTTGTACACCAGAAAATCTGGAAACGGGAGAAAAGGAGGCGGTTTAACGAGCTGGGATTTCACGAGGATCTGGTTTGTGTTTCGGAGGGCAGCGGGAGGGAAGAAGGAACTCAGCCCCTTGCTGAGCAAAAGGCTGCAAGTCAATAAAGCTGGAATGCAGATGCTGCAGGGAGACCACTCCATGCCCTTGGGAAGGTGGGAATGTTTTCCATGAGAGCTGCCCGCCCGAATGTCCTTCCTTTCCCACCCCACAGGCAGTGCATTGGTGATTTTCTACTTCAGCACACAAACAGCTGCAGCTCAATGTCAGGGGAGCTGAAAAGCTTTTTGGGGTGCTCTGCAAATGAGAGATGACTCTGGAAAAGCTGTGAGACCCAAACTCATGTGCTGATCTCATCCGTGCCACCTCCTTCAATCAGGAAGGTCCCACGACAAGGGAATGTGTGTCAGGGTTCTCTGTTTTCTCAACAAATTAATTAAAGAAGCAGCACAGAAATGCAGCTTCTGCCTCAGCCAGGCAGCCAAAGCTGGATGCTGGATCCAGCACCCAGAAGTGCAGAGCATGTCTGAGTGAGGGACAGGTGCATTGGTGATCTCCTACTTCACCTCATTGAGCTGCAGCTCAATGTCAGGGGAGCTGAAAAGCTTTTTGGGGAAGAAGCAGCACAGAAATGCAGCTTCTGCCTCAGCCAGGCAGCCAAAGCTGGATGCTGGATCCAGCACCCAGAAGTGCAGAGCATGTCTGAGTGAGGGACAGGTGCATTGGTGATCTCCTACTTCACCTCATTGAGCTGCAGCTCAATGTCAGGGGAGCTGAAAAGCTTTTTGGGGAAGAAGCAGCACAGAAATGCAGCTTCTGCCTCAGCCAGGCAGCCAAAGCTGGATGCTGGATCCAGCACCCAGAAGTGCAGAGCATGTCTGAGTGAGGGACAGGTGCATTGGTGATCTCCTACTTCACCTCATTGAGCTGCAGCTCAATGTCAGGGGAGCTGAAAAGCTTTTTGGGGAAGAAGCAGCACAGAAATGCAGCTTCTGCCTCAGCCAGGCAGCCAAAGCTGGATGCTGGATCCAGCACCCAGAAGTGCAGAGCATGTCTGAGTGAGGGACAGGTGCATTGGTGATCTCCTACTTCACCTCATTGAGCTGCAGCTCAATGTCAGGGGAGCTGAAAAGCTTTTTGGGGAAGAAGCAGCACAGAAATGCAGCTTCTGCCTCAGCCAGGCAGCCAAAGCTGGATGCTGGATCCAGCACCCAGAAGTGCAGAGCATGTCTGAGTGAGGGACAGGTGCATTGGTGATCTCCTACTTCACCTCATTGAGCTGCAGCTCAATGTCAGGGGAGCTGAAAAGCTTTTTGGGGAAGAAGCAGCACAGAAATGCAGCTTCTGCCTCAGCCAGGCAGCCAAAGCTGGATGCTGGATCCAGCACCCAGAAGTGCAGAGCATGTCTGAGTGAGGGACAGGTGCATTGGTGATCTCCTACTTCACCTCATTGAGCTGCAGCTCAATGTCAGGGGAGCTGAAAAGCTTTTTGGGGAAGAAGCAGCACAGAAATGCAGCTTCTGCCTCAGCCAGGCAGCCAAAGCTGGATGCTGGATCCAGCACCCAGAAGTGCAGAGCATGTCTGAGTGAGGGACAGGTGCATTGGTGATCTCCTACTTCACCTCATTGAGCTGCAGCTCAATGTCAGGGGAGCTGAAAAGCTTTTTGGGGAAGAAGCAGCACAGAAATGCAGCTTCTGCCTCAGCCAGGCAGCCAAAGCTGGATGCTGGATCCAGCACCCAGAAGTGCAGAGCATGTCTGAGTGAGGGACAGGTGCATTGGTGATCTCCTACTTCACCTCATTGAGCTGCAGCTCAATGTCAGGGGAGCTGAAAAGCTTTTTGGGGAAGAAGCAGCACAGAAATGCAGCTTCTGCCTCAGCCAGGCAGCCAAAGCTGGATGCTGGATCCAGCACCCAGAAGTGCAGAGCATGTCTGAGTGAGGGACAGGTGCATTGGTGATCTCCTACTTCACCTCATTGAGCTGCAGCTCAATGTCAGGGGAGCTGAAAAGCTTTTTGGGGAAGAAGCAGCACAGAAATGCAGCTTCTGCCTCAGCCAGGCAGCCAAAGCTGGATGCTGGATCCAGCACCCAGAAGTGCAGAGCATGTCTGAGTGAGGGACAGGTGCATTGGTGATCTCCTACTTCACCTCATTGAGCTGCAGCTCAATGTCAGGGGAGCTGAAAAGCTTTTTGGGGAAGAAGCAGCACAGAAATGCAGCTTCTGCCTCAGCCAGGCAGCCAAAGCTGGATGCTGGATCCAGCACCCAGAAGTGCAGAGCATGTCTGAGTGAGGGACAGGTGCATTGGTGATCTCCTACTTCACCTCATTGAGCTGCAGCTCAATGTCAGGGGAGCTGAAAAGCTTTTTGGGGAAGAAGCAGCACAGAAATGCAGCTTCTGCCTCAGCCAGGCAGCCAAAGCTGGATGCTGGATCCAGCACCCAGAAGTGCAGAGCATGTCTGAGTGAGGGACAGGTGCATTGGTGATCTCCTACTTCACCTCATTGAGCTGCAGCTCAATGTCAGGGGAGCTGAAAAGCTTTTGGGGTGCTCTGCAATGAGAGGTGACTCTGGAAAAGGGGAACCAAACCTGTGAGACCCAAACTCATGTGCTGATCTCATCCGTGCCACCTCCTTCGATCAGGAAGGTCCCACGACAGGTTAACGTGTGTCAGAGTTCTCTGTTTTCTCAATAAATTTTAATTAAAGAAGCAGCACTGACTCTGGAAAAGGGGAACCAAACCTGTGAGACCCAAACTCATGTGCTGATCTCATCCGTGCCACCTCCTTCGATCAGGAAGGTCCCACGACAGGTTAACGTGTGTCAGAGTTCTCTGTTTTCTCAATAAATTTTAATTAAAGAAGCAGCACTGACTCTGGAAAAGGGGAACCAAACCTGTGAGACCCAAACTCATGTGCTGATCTCATCCGTGCCACCTCCTTCGATCAGGAAGGTCCCACGACAGGTTAACGTGTGTCAGAGTTCTCTGTTTTCTCAATAAATTTTAATTAAAGAAGCAGCACTGACTCTGGAAAAGGGGAACCAAACCTGTGAGACCCAAACTCATGTGCTGATCTCATCCGTGCCACCTCCTTCGATCAGGAAGGTCCCACGACAGGTTAACGTGTGTCAGAGTTCTCTGTTTTCTCAATAAATTTTAATTAAAGAAGCAGCACTGACTCTGGAAAAGGGGAACCAAACCTGTGAGACCCAAACTCATGTGCTGATCTCATCCGTGCCACCTCCTTCGATCAGGAAGGTCCCACGACAGGTTAACGTGTGTCAGAGTTCTCTGTTTTCTCAATAAATTTTAATTAAAGAAGCAGCACTGACTCTGGAAAAGGGGAACCAAACCTGTGAGACCCAAACTCATGTGCTGATCTCATCCGTGCCACCTCCTTCGATCAGGAAGGTCCCACGACAGGTTAACGTGTGTCAGAGTTCTCTGTTTTCTCAATAAATTTTAATTAAAGAAGCAGCACTGACTCTGGAAAAGGGGAACCAAACCTGTGAGACCCAAACTCATGTGCTGATCTCATCCGTGCCACCTCCTTCGATCAGGAAGGTCCCACGACAGGTTAACGTGTGTCAGAGTTCTCTGTTTTCTCAATAAATTTTAATTAAAGAAGCAGCACTGACTCTGGAAAAGGGGAACCAAACCTGTGAGACCCAAACTCATGTGCTGATCTCATCCGTGCCACCTCCTTCGATCAGGAAGGTCCCACGACAGGTTAACGTGTGTCAGAGTTCTCTGTTTTCTCAATAAATTTTAATTAAAGAAGCAGCACTGACTCTGGAAAAGGGGAACCAAACCTGTGAGACCCAAACTCATGTGCTGATCTCATCCGTGCCACCTCCTTCGATCAGGAAGGTCCCACGACAGGTTAACGTGTGTCAGAGTTCTCTGTTTTCTCAATAAATTTTAATTAAAGAAGCAGCACTGACTCTGGAAAAGGGGAACCAAACCTGTGAGACCCAAACTCATGTGCTGATCTCATCCGTGCCACCTCCTTCGATCAGGAAGGTCCCACGACAGGTTAACGTGTGTCAGAGTTCTCTGTTTTCTCAATAAATTTTAATTAAAGAAGCAGCACTGACTCTGGAAAAGGGGAACCAAACCTGTGAGACCCAAACTCATGTGCTGATCTCATCCGTGCCACCTCCTTCGATCAGGAAGGTCCCACGACAGGTTAACGTGTGTCAGAGTTCTCTGTTTTCTCAATAAATTTTAATTAAAGAAGCAGCACAGAAATGCAGCTTCTGCCTCAGCCAGGCAGCCAAAGCTGGATGCTGGATCCAGCACCCAGAAGTGCAGAGCATGTCTGAGTGAGGGACAGGTGCATTGGTGATCTCCTACTTCACCTCATTGAGCTGCAGCTCAATGTCAGGGGAGCTGAAAAGCTTTTTGGGGTGCTCTGCAATGAGAGGTGACTCTGGAAAAGGGGAACCAAACCTGTGAGACCCAAACTCATGTGCTGATCTCATCCGTGCCACCTCCTACAATCAGGAAGGTCCCATGACAGGTTAACGTGTGTCGCAGCTCAATGTCAGGGGAGCTGAAAAGCTTTTGGGGTGCTCTGCAATGAGAGGTGACTCTGGAAAAGGGGAACCAACCCTGTGAGACCCAAACTCATGTGCTGATCTCATCCGTGCCACCTCCTACAATCAGGAAGGTCCCATGACAGGTTAACGTGTGTCGCAGCTCAATGTCAGGGGAGCTGAAAAGCTTTTGGGGTGCTCTGCAATGAGAGGTGACTCTGGAAAAGGGGAACCAACCCTGTGAGACCCAAACTCATGTGCTGATCTCATCCGTGCCACCTCCTACAATCAGGAAGGTCCCATGACAGGTTAACGTGTGTCGCAGCTCAATGTCAGGGGAGCTGAAAAGCTTTTGGGGTGCTCTGCAATGAGAGGTGACTCTGGAAAAGGGGAACCAACCCTGTGAGACCCAAACTCATGTGCTGATCTCATCCGTGCCACCTCCTACAATCAGGAAGGTCCCATGACAGGTTAACGTGTGTCGCAGCTCAATGTCAGGGGAGCTGAAAAGCTTTTGGGGTGCTCTGCAATGAGAGGTGACTCTGGAAAAGGGGAACCAACCCTGTGAGACCCAAACTCATGTGCTGATCTCATCCGTGCCACCTCCTACAATCAGGAAGGTCCCATGACAGGTTAACGTGTGTCGCAGCTCAATGTCAGGGGAGCTGAAAAGCTTTTGGGGTGCTCTGCAATGAGAGGTGACTCTGGAAAAGGGGAACCAACCCTGTGAGACCCAAACTCATGTGCTGATCTCATCCGTGCCACCTCCTACAATCAGGAAGGTCCCATGACAGGTTAACGTGTGTCGCAGCTCAATGTCAGGGGAGCTGAAAAGCTTTTGGGGTGCTCTGCAATGAGAGGTGACTCTGGAAAAGGGGAACCAACCCTGTGAGACCCAAACTCATGTGCTGATCTCATCCGTGCCACCTCCTACAATCAGGAAGGTCCCATGACAGGTTAACGTGTGTCGCAGCTCAATGTCAGGGGAGCTGAAAAGCTTTTGGGGTGCTCTGCAATGAGAGGTGACTCTGGAAAAGGGGAACCAACCCTGTGAGACCCAAACTCATGTGCTGATCTCATCCGTGCCACCTCCTACAATCAGGAAGGTCCCATGACAGGTTAACGTGTGTCGCAGCTCAATGTCAGGGGAGCTGAAAAGCTTTTGGGGTGCTCTGCAATGAGAGGTGACTCTGGAAAAGGGGAACCAACCCTGTGAGACCCAAACTCATGTGCTGATCTCATCCGTGCCACCTCCTACAATCAGGAAGGTCCCATGACAGGTTAACGTGTGTCGCAGCTCAATGTCAGGGGAGCTGAAAAGCTTTTGGGGTGCTCTGCAATGAGAGGTGACTCTGGAAAAGGGGAACCAACCCTGTGAGACCCAAACTCATGTGCTGATCTCATCCGTGCCACCTCCTACAATCAGGAAGGTCCCATGACAGGTTAACGTGTGTCGCAGCTCAATGTCAGGGGAGCTGAAAAGCTTTTGGGGTGCTCTGCAATGAGAGGTGACTCTGGAAAAGGGGAACCAACCCTGTGAGACCCAAACTCATGTGCTGATCTCATCCGTGCCACCTCCTACAATCAGGAAGGTCCCATGACAGGTTAACGTGTGTCGCAGCTCAATGTCAGGGGAGCTGAAAAGCTTTTGGGGTGCTCTGCAATGAGAGGTGACTCTGGAAAAGGGGAACCAACCCTGTGAGACCCAAACTCATGTGCTGATCTCATCCGTGCCACCTCCTACAATCAGGAAGGTCCCATGACAGGTTAACGTGTGTCAGAGTTCTCTGTTTTCTCAATAAATTTTAACCAAACCTGTGAGACCCAAACTCATGTGCTGATCTCATCCGTGCCACCTCCTTCAATCAGGAAGGTCCCATGACAGGTTAACGTGTGTCAGAGTTCTCTGTTTTCTCAATAAATTAATTAAAGAGGCAACACAGAGCTGCAGCCAAAGCTGGATGCTGGGCCCAGCACCCAGAAGCTCAGAGCATGCCCAAGTGAGGGGCAGGGATGTCACCCCACACACCACTTTTAAAGATAAAACCCCATTTATTAAGTTGCCAACAGCGACCCGGTGCAGAGGGCCCTGACACCCAAGCACAGCGCTCTGCTGAAAGGCACAGGGGTTCATCTGTTGGCTTTCTGCTTCCTGCTGTGTTTCATGGCCTTAAAATCTCCTACATATTTGTGTCTCCTTCTGTGCATCAGCTCTGAAGGGCCTGGCAGCCTGCATTGTCCGGGGAGGAGGAGGGCAGCGGGGCTGACAGCGCTGAGCACTTGTGGAGCTCAGCATCCTCAGCTCACTTTTGGGAGGAAGCTGACATCTTTCCAAGAAAAAAGCACGGTCCAGTGCCAGGTTTAGTCAGCACTTGAAGCATTCAAACACCACGACAGGGGCACTGTTGCTCACAGATTGGCCTGAGGACAAATGTAGGAGTGGAGAGAACAGAACCCACCCGCCAGCGCCTTCTGCCCACGGGCACCAGACACGGCACTCGGCTGGTCCCAAATTCCACTCGGTGCCAGCCACGCTGAGGCAGGAGGGGCTTTGGGGACAGCTGGGGGTTTGCCTGGCCACTGCTGTGCCACCCATGCCAGGGACTCACCTTCCTTTGTCTTCTTGTGCTCCCCTCGCTCCTTCTGCAGGGACCGCTCCAGCCGGGACCTGTGCTCGTACACCACTGTGGAGGCAGCGAGAGGCAGAGCGTGACACAAACCCCAAATTCAGCCCCACAGATCTTTTTCCACATATTTATTCTCCTGCCTGGAGCAGGGAGGGGACATTTGGGCTGCAGACCGTGGGTATTCCCGATATAACACACCAGTCTCACCCACAGATTGTGAGTATTTGCACTCAGGTTTGGCTTTGGAGCCCAAGCTGTGATGCCCAGGAGATGTTTTAGTGGTCAGTGGCTGAAGTGTGGTTTTGTGGGCCAAGTCCCTGCCAGGCTCGAGCAGCCAGAGTCACCTCTTCTGTAAATGCATCAGGATCATGCAGGAGAGGTGTTTTCCCCTTCCACAACCCAGCCACTGACTGGCCCTCAGTGCAGGAGAGAGATTTTTTTCCCCTTGCACAACCCAGCCCACTGAGAAAAGCTGAACCAAGCAGCTCCATTACACACAAAACAGGGGGTGGAGAGGGCTGAGCAGCCCCCTGACAAATGGAAGTGCCAGAGAAGCCTCCTGATGGATGGTGACTCGAATCCACTCCGACGTGTGAACGCCACCACGCTCAGCTCCAGCGGGCTCCTCACCCCCTGGGATGGGCCAGGATGGCACCGGGCAGCACTCAGAGGGAGAGGTGGTGGAAGAAACCTCCCAGAGCCCAGATCCCTGCAGAGCCAAGGACTTTGGGGGCAAATAGTGCCATAACACACGGTGCCCAGGAAAAGGAATTGAGGGGGGAGATGTCTGTGTCCATTCCCTGCTGAAATCCTGCCAAGCCAAGAGCCCCGGGTGCCTCACGCTCTCACTCCGAGCGGGTCTGTGGAGCCTTCCAGCCCCACTGAGGCCATGCTGGAGCAGCAAATTCCTCTGTCCCTTCTGACCTCCCTCAAGGAGCAGGAAGTGCCACAAGTGAGCCAGGCTATCTCCTTCCTTATCTCTGTTAACACACGGACATCTCAGTGATGAGAATGCTTCCCCTGGGCTGGGCCGCTCCGCTCGGACTTTGGTATTGTCCAAACCATTCCAGCAGCGGTTCCAGCCTGGAAGGATGTTTCCCCCTGCCATCTCTGCAGCTGTCCAAGTGTCTCCTCCATGACAGCTTTATTTTAGGAACCCTTTTCCCAGCAGACTGCTTAGATGTCACCCTGAGGGCTTCCCCCAGCTGAGCACACAAAGGGCCCTGGGTGCTTCTTCACTCCGTGCTAGAAAGCCTTGCCCAATGGAATTGTCAGTCTTGAGAGCATCAGCCACTTCCCAGAGGATTTGGGAGCCCTGGGCACTCACTGTCTGACTTTCTCACATCTGATTTCCTTGCAGTCTTATCTAGCAGAGCTCCTGAGGGCAAGGCTTTGATGTGGTGGGAACTTCCCACCAGCAATGGGCTGTGCTAACACCCACAGCCACAGATCCTAACGAGGCCATCCCAGAGCAGGGGAGGCTTCAGGGACAGCTCCAGAACACAGGCTGTTTATTCAGGATTTTAGAATACAAAATCTGGCTCTCCCCGACCCTGTTTTTATAGGTCAGGTAAACTGAAGTGACCTCTAATGACCAGAAAAGGAAGTTTTAATCTCTCCTGCCATTCCTGCAGGTCCCAGGAGCCCAGAGAAAGTGGGTTCAGCTTTACACAGAGCAGGGAGTCAGCACTGCACACAGCAGTCCCCCAGCTCTTGGGGGTATCCAGGGCCAGGAACTGGATTTTGATGATCCCAGTGAGTCCCTTCCAGCTCAGGATAATCCAAAACTCTCTGATTCTATCCTCATCTCTGTGGTGAGACACAGCAACAGCTCATCTGACCAAACTGGCACCGCACAGCTCGGAGGCCGGGGAGCCAGGAAGTCTTTAACAATTTGCTTTTACAAAGAGAATGGAGGGTGGTCAGTGTCTAAATCCAGGCTGGAATCCAGCCAGGACTCGGCTTCAAGGCACCGTCACCTGCTGCCAAAGGAGCTGCTGAAACAACGAAATCCCTGCTGAAAAGGAAGGATCAGGTGCAGAAGAACACACAGGAATTAAAATCATGCAACAAGTGCAGGGACAGAGCCCAGAGCCCCAGGTTTGTCCCCAAAGCACTGCAGGGAGCGGACACAGCCCCAGAGCCACGGCCAGATGTGCCAGGCACCGCTGCACCGCGAGACTCCTGCGAGCATCGCTCCCATCTGCCACTTGCCAGGCTTCTCCCGGCAGCCAAACCCAAAAAGAAGCCTTGCCTTTGTTAAAACTGTTGGACAAGTGAGTGTCTTCTCAAAATAAAGAAGGGTAGCCATGGCAACAGCTGTATTTAGGACTGGGAGGACTGACAGGGGGTTAGAAACCCCAGCAACAGGCTGCAGCTCTGCCACTCATACATATTTGGGTGGAAAAAACACGAGCTTGGCTCAGTCGTTGGCCTGTTGTTCCCAAAATTCGGGTTCCCTGAGGCTGCCACTGTCATTCTTTGGAGAAGCAGCGCCTGTCTCCAAGAGGAGCAAGAGATGCTGACACACCGGAGAGGAATGTGGGTTAACTTCTGCCCTGCTGGTCTCTGCACATCCCAAACTCGGGATGCAGGTGGAAATTGAGCTGGGGCTCAGCTGTGAGTGTTTGATTGCCTCGTGGAGCGAGGAGAAATCAAACCAAACCCTAAGATAACAGCACCGAACCTGAACACACTTCAGATCAGTTCCCGAGGCTGATGGGGTTTTGTTTCCTGGAGAGGAACACACACACACACCCCCCAACAGGAGCGCACAGCCCCGGGCACCAGCAGCCCGGGTGGGACGCTCCGTTTGCATCACAACACTGCACACAACACCACCGGCAGGAGATTTAACCCTAAAAGACATAAACGTTGAGTCACAGATCTGCAGAATGCCCCAGCAATACAGGCTGTGGGAAGAATACCCCTGGATGTGTCCGGGGAGCTCACGACAGATCCCCCCAGTGTTTGATTTTAGCTGGGGAGGAGCTCCCATATAAACACTGTGATCTAAACTGACTTTTTAGGGGGGGAGAAAAAGGGGGTTAAATGAATCTCTTGACCTTGAGTAGAGCAATATTTTGGCCACATCGATTCATTCTGTGGGCACTCCAGAGGCAGCCCGTCCTCCAGCATTACACAGCCGAGTGCTGGCTGCCCCGAGGGGATTCCCACCAAACCTCCCCACGGGGAGCTCAGCAAATCCCTGCAGAGACTCCAAATCCTGTGACAGCTGCTGGAAACGTCGCCTTGGCAGACACGGCAAGGCTGGAATGATGGGCTAGACAAAGGAGATGAGAGTTCAGCGGTGGAGCAACCGCGTGTCCTCAGCCTTCCCTGCCGACATCTCCCCGTGGGCTAAAATCCCATTTTCCCACAGTGAGGCGTTTATGTAAGGAGGACAAATGAGGGGAGAAAGGGGGAGGAGGAATCCACACGCTGTGTTTGCCTTCCGGTCTCCGGCAGCTCCTGCCGGGGGAGCCAAGTGCTGGTCAGCGGGATCAGAAAAGCCAATTCTTCCTCCCCCTCCTCCTCCTCCTCCCCTGTTTTTAGGGAGCTAAAAATCTGCAGCATCCATCAGCCCCAAAAATGCTGGCAAGACTTTTCTAGTCCCGGATCGACCCCTTGAGAACGAGGTGGGTTTTATCGCCTTGCAGAGGCAACGGGCAGCAGCAGAGTGTGACAACAAACTTTAGTGAAAGATCCCTTCCCTCTCTGCTCACTTCCACGCGGGGCAGAGAGAGCGGAGCCGCATCCCAGAGCCTGCCCGAGCGGCCCCTGCGTTTTTCCTGCTCCACATTCAGCGTGACAGGGGTTTAGATTCGCAGCCAGAGGGAGAAGAAATGGAACAGACGTGACGCAGCCGAGCTCGCCGATCCCACACGCTCCGATCCCCCTTTGCTGCGAGCAGCACATTCAGACTCGCGGCTGCTCTAATTCCAGACAGCCCGAAGCAGGGGGGGGAGAAGGAAACAGGCAGAGCATCTTTAAAGGCTGGACGTCCCCAGGGCACCCTGCGGGCGGCTGGGCAGCAAAGCCAGAGGGAGAGAAGTCGGGGCAGGGACACACACACACAGAGACACATCCAGAGCGGGTCACTCACCCTGGAGCTGGGCTGACAGCGCTTCCTGCTGCTGTTTGTATTTCTGCGCCAGCGCTTCGGCGTTCCGCACCTTCTGCTGCAAGTGGTTGTAGAGGAAAACTCCGGAGCCCAGGCACGCCACGGTGAGCAGGCAGAAGCCGGTCTGCAGCAGCCCCTTCTGCCTCCTCGAGCACATCCCGGTGCCCATGGCGGGGCCGGAGCGCGGCGATGCGGCGCTGCCTCGCCGGCGCTGCTAAAGCATCTGATTATTTTCGCCCAAGGGCCCCTTTCCTCCGCAAAGTCGCGGATCCCTCCGGAAGATGCGGTCGCGGGCTCGCCTTCGCTCCCTGCCAGCGCTCGGAGCGGCTCCTGCCGGGCTCTATTCCTCGCTGTCCGCCGGGACGCGGCGCAGCCCCGGGCCGGTGTCNNNCGGGGCGGGGGCCGGAGCGGAGCCGCCGCATCCTCCGGCGGCCGGGGGGCGGCCCGGGGGGGCTGCGGGGCGAGGGCAGCCGGCGGAGGGCACCGAGCAGGAGCGGCGGGAGGAGGAGGAAAACTTTTGCTTCCCATGTGCTGCGGCGGAGAGCGGGGGGGTGGGAAGGGGGTACCGCCGCCTTTGGCTCTTCCCACCTCCCCC
>VZTH01007615.1:2134-27230 GCA_013397815.1 Aleadryas rufinucha
TCGGGTCTGGGGGGGACACGGTCAGGATCCCCCTGAGCTGGGGGGAGGTCGGGTCTGGGGGAGCACGGCCGGGATCCCCCTGAGCGCCGGGGGGTCGGGGCTCTGGGGCCGGAGGGGCCATGGCCTGAGCGCCGGGGGTCGGGGCTGGGGCTGGCTGGGCCCGGGGCTCTGAGGGCGCCGGCGGGGGCTGACGCAGCTCCCCGGGAGCCCATTGGGGTTCGGTGTGTGGGGGGGTCTCACTCGGGCGTGCCCCCGTTGCAGCGCCGCGGCTCCCGGAGCTGCCATGGCCCTGCCCGAGTGGCACATCGCCGTGAAGCTGGCGGAGCAGCCGCTCGCCCCCAAATCCATCCTGCGCCTGCCGGAGACCGAGCTGGGCGAGTGCCCGCTGGGCGGCTGCAGCATCTCGCACCTCAAGCAGCTCATCACGGGCAAGCTGCAGGAATCCGTGCCGGACCCCGAGCTCATCGGTGCGTGCCCCGCCAGAGCCTGGCGCCGTCCCGCCGCTTGGGGACACCCTTGGCCCGTCCTCGCCGCGGCCGGGACACCACATCCTGCTCCTGCTCCTGATGGGAGGGCTCGGTGTTCGCTCCCTCTTTTCCTTAGAATCACGGCGCTCCAGCCGTGGCAGTGCCCTTGTTTAGGGAGTGTTTGGGCTTCCCAACACCTCTGTGTCCTTGGGAGGTCTCTCATGAGAACTGAGAGGTTGGCTCTTACACAGAAGGTGACTCTGCCACCTCCTCTAGATCAGCTCCGTGCTTTCTCTCCTGATCCTCAGCTCCACAACTTCCCCGTGTTGTTCCCTGGCCAGCTGGAGCTGCTGAATAACCCCCAGGGCTCTAAGTCACACCTAGAGACGCCCAGCCCGTTCTCAGAGGGCCACGGGTGTTTATCTTCAGGCGTTTCTCCCCCAGACCTGATCTACTGTGGCCGGAAGCTGAGGGATGACCAGACCCTGGATTTTTATGGAATCCAGTCTGGCTCCACTGTCCACGTCCTGCGCAAGTCCTGGCCTGAGCCTGACCAGAAACCAGGTGAGGAACTGTGGGGATTGCCCCTCGGATGTCCTTGGGATGTGCTTTATAAGGGACTGAGGAGCAGCTTCCCTCAGGATTCACTCCTGTGGAGGTTTCCAGGGGAATGAATCCCCTTGTTTGGCAACTCCCCACCTCTACCAGCAGCACACAGGTGTTAATTTTCCCGCTGACAGAAGAGTTAAGGAATGAGCTGTGCAGCGTGGAGGGGGATCATCCCTTCCTTAATTGCCTGTGATCCATTTTAGGGCGTTGCCAGGGAATCTGGAGCAAAGCCCAAGGGATGAGCAGGCTGGTGTGTGCTCCTGCTGTGCCTGACTGCACAAAAAGGGGAGTTAGAGTTGGCATTCCTGTAATGGCACGTGTGGGAGGATATTCCTGTATATTTTTATGATCTGAGAGTGCAGTGAGTCGTTACTCTGCAGCAACTGCACCCAATCCGAGGATGTCAGAGAATGCCTGTTGCAGCACGGAAGTCCCGCTGGGATGTGCAGTGGCTGTGAGGGCTGGCAGAGGCAGAGCTGTGTTTTGTTGTGGTGTTTCCCCCTCAGAGCCCGTGGATAAGGTGGCAGCAGTCCGGGAGTTCCGTGTCCTGCACACTGCCCTGCACAGCAGCCCTGCCTACAGAGATGCCGTGAGTGGGACTCCCTGCTCTGCTCCCGGGGGGAATTCGGCTGTCCCCTCCCTCTGGGGAGAGCCCCACGGTGGGGCCTGCCTGCAGGACATTCCTGATTGCTCTCCTTTCCCTGGCAGGTCTTCAAGATGCTGGGAAACAAGGAATCCCTGGATCAGATCATTGTGGCTACTCCCGGCCTCAGCAGTGACCCCGTGGCGCTGGGTGAGTCCACCTGTGATCCAGAGGAAATGTTTGATTTCTGATGGGAGAAGGGAGAAAGCCAAATCTGGGTTCAGTTCCTGACAGGGAGAAGGGAGAGTTCCCCTTGTCTAGAAAAAAAACCCTCATTTTTTGTCCCTTTATGGATTGTAAGAGTCAGTGACTGCTCAGGAGTCAGTTGTGCTCGATTGGTAATGTTTGAGAATGGGTTCTGCCTTCAGCAGGGTCAGGGAAAGGAGGGATGGATGCTGGCTTCAGGGGGATTGGGGAAAGGAGGGCTGGATGCTCTCTGCTTGGAGGTGGGTTCTGCCTTCAGCAGGATTGGGGAAAGGAGGGCTGGATGCTCTCTGCTTGGGGATGGGTTCTGCCTTCAGCAGGGATTAGGGAAAGGAGGGATGGATTCTCTCTCGTTGGGGATGGGTTCTGCCTTCAGCAGGATTGGGGAAAGGAGGGATGAATTCTCTCTCTTTGGGGATGGGTTCTGGCTGCAGAGGGATTGGGGAAAGGAGGGATGGATGCTCTCTGCTTGGGGATGGGTTCTGGCTTCAGAGGGATTGGGGAAAGGAGGGATGGATGCTCTCTGCTTGGGGATGGGTTCTGGTTTCAGCAGGATTAGGGAAAGGAGAGATGGATGCTCTCTGCTTGGAGGTGGGTTCTGCCTTCAGCAGGGTCAGGGAAAGGAGGGATTGATGCTCTCTGCTTGGGGATGGGTTCTGGCTTCAGCAGGGTCAGGGAAAGGAGGGATTGATGCTCTCTGCTTGGGGATGGGTTCTGGCTTCAGCCGGGTCAGGGAAAGGAGGGATGGATGCTCTCTGCTTGGGGATGGGTTCTGGCTTCAGAGAGATTAGGGAAAGGAAGGATGGATGCTCTCTGCTTGGGGATGGGTTCTGGCTTCAGAGAGATTGGGGAAAGGAGGGATGGATGCTTCCTGCCTGCTGCAAACTGCTACAAAATGGTTCATTAAACCCAACCTGTTGCGGGATGGTGCCAGTCTGAGGCAGGTGGAGTTTGGGATGCAGTCACAACATGGCTGCAGGGAGCTGGGGGCCAGGTTCCATCCTGCTCTTGAGGTAGAGCTCCCACGGGATCTACTGGAAAAGCCCTGTCCCTTGGGTGTGTGGCTGTGACCAAGAGTCTCTCCAGGAACACAAAGGCTTCAGAGGAACAATAACAGTATTTATGGTGTTTACTCTTGACTCACTTCCTGGAAAACAATTCCTATTTGTCCTTGTGGCTTTTGTATGACTGGCTCCTGTTTACTGTATCCTGTCTCAGTGCCTTTCCTGGTCTTTTCCAGGAGTTCTGCAGGACAAGGATCTGTTTTCCGTGTTTGCAGACCCCAGCATGCTGGACACGTAAGTGCACCGAGCTGGGGCAGTGACTCAGCAGTGCCTTTGTGCCCCTGTGCGTCACCTGCTCCCTCTGGGTGGCAGAGAGCTCTGCTCCTGCCTGCCGGGCTGGGACACTCCTCCCTCAGCAGCGGGAAAGAGGATCCACCACTGGGATAAAACCAGAGGGTGTTTGGTGGGAGGCAGGGGTTCAGACCTGGATGTGGCTGCTCACAGCAGAGAGTTGCTCCCAGGAGAGCACGTGGGAGATGAGAACCATGGAAAAGTCAGTGTGGGGTCCAGACGGATCCCGGGTGAACCAAGGAGAGGTCCATCATGGGGTCCAGAGGGATCCTGGGTGAACCAAGGCAAGGTCCAGAAGGATCCTTGGTGAACCAAGGCCAGGTCCAACATGGCTCCAGAAGGATCCTTGGTGAACCAAGGAGAGGTCCAGAAGGATCCTGGGTGAACCAAGGCTCGGTCCAACATGGGTCCGGAAGGATCCTTGGTGAACCAGGAAAAGATCCAGAAGGATCCTTAGTGAACCAAGGCCAGGTCCAACGTGGCTCCAGAAGGATCCCTGGTGAACCAGGGAAGGCTCCAGAAGGATCCTTGGTGAACTGAGGCCAGGTCCAACATGGCTCCAGAAGGATCCTTGGTGAACCAAGGAGAGGTCCAGAAGGATCCCTTGTGAACTGAGGCCTGGTCCAGCATGGGTCCAGAAGGGTCCTGGGTGAACTGAGGAAAGGTCCATCATGAGGTCCAGAAGGATCTTTGGTGAACCAGGGAAAGGTCCAGAAGGATCCTTGGTGAACTGAGGCCAGGTCTAACATGGCTCCAGAAGGATCCCTGGTGAACCAAGGCCAGGTCCAACACGGCTCCAGAAGGATCCTGGGTGAACCAAGGCCAGGTCCATCGTGGCTCCAGAAGGATCCCTGGTGAACCAAGGCCGGGTCCAACATGTGATCCAGAAGGATCCTGGGTGAACCAAGGCCAGGTCCAGCGTGGCTCCAGAAGGATCCCAGGCTTCCTGGAGGAGTTGGGGCCGGGCAGCCAGCGGCACGGTGCCGGTGGTGTGGCTGTGCCCCGCGTGTCTCAGGGCTGGTTTCTGGGTTCCCCTGTGCACCATTGACCCGTGCCCCGTTTGTGCCCAGGCTGATCCCGGCTCACCCTGCCCTGGTGAACGCCATTGTCCTGGTGCTGCACTCGGTGGCGGGCAGCACCCCCCTGCCAGCCCCGGACACGTCCTCGCGCGCCATGGCCTCGGGCTCCTACCGGGACATGCCAGGTACGTGGGGAGCTGCGGGAGCCGCTGCTGCAGGACCTGCAGCTCACTCAGGGAATCCCAGAATGGCTGGGCTGGAAGGGGAACTCGGTGCTGGGGCCTCTGTCCTGGCTGCTCAGCCAAAAACTCCACAGGGTTCTCACATCTGGCTCCCATTTCCTGCCGGTTTGCCACATACTTTTATTCCGCTTTCTGCTGCAGGTGGCTTTCTCTTTGAGGGGCTGTCTGATGATGAAGATGATTTCCACCAGGTAAGCAGCCAGCTTGGCTGGAACACCTCTTTGGGGCTTGCAGTTTGGGTTTGATTTGTAGCCCTGAGACTCCAGGCTTTTCCCTTCCCGTCTGGTGAACAGCACAAGCTGCTCTGGCTCCCCAGGGGGATGTGGAGACAAACATATTGATCCTGGCTGCTTCCATGCTGTTCAGGAGAGGGTTTTCCTCAGTGCTGAACACACAACAGGAAAACAGAACAGAGGAAATGCCCTCATAGCCAAATTGTGCCTGGGTGAGGGTGGAGCATGGGAATGTTGATCCCTGCCCTTCTGCAGTCTTCCTCTCCATAGGACAAAGGGTTCTGTAAAAACACCTGGATATTTGGGTCAAAAAAGTGCCTGTTGACAGGGAATTGTTTTGTTACAGGCTAGTAACACTCTGGTTTGAGGCTGATGGATGATAGATTGAGAGGTTCCCTGCCAGTTTCCACAGCTGACTTTGTGGAAAAAGCACGTCCCGCTTTGGCACGTTTGTCTTTCAGAAGCTTCACACCTGGGAGCTCTGGGTTTTGTAGGACAGGGATCCGTGGGAACGAGCCTGGTTTGACTGGGACACAAACACCAACCTCACAGCCGGTGCTTTTCTCTCCCTCCACGCAGAGCACGAGGTCCACCCCGTCCAGCAGCACGTCCGGCTCCCGCCCGGCCTCGCTGGGCTACGCGGGGGCTGCGGGGCCCCGGCCCATCACCCAGAGCGAGCTGGCCACCGCCCTGGCCCTGGCCAGCACCCCCGAGAGCAGCTCCCACACCCCCACACCGGGCACACAGGTAACAGCCAGCGCCAGCCCTGCTGGGGGCTGGCACACCTGGGGCTTCATTCCCTCATGGATGAGTTCTGTTCCCTTTGGTTCCAGCCCTGGCACCCAGGGAACAGCCAGCGCCAGTCCTGTTTGGGGCTGGCACACCTGGGGCTTCATTCCCTCATGGATGAGTTCTGTTCCCTTTGGTTCCAGCCCTGGCACCCAGGGAACAGCCAGCGCCAGTCCTGTTTGGGGCTGGCACACCTGGGGCTTCATTCCCTCATGGATGAGTTCTGTTCCCTTTGGTTCCAGCCCTGGCACCCAGGGAACAGCCAGCGCCAGTCCTGTTTGGGGCTGGCACACCTGGGGCTTCATTCCCTCATGGATGAGTTCTGTTCCCTTTGGTTCCAGCCCTGGCACCCAGGGAACAGCCAGCACCAGCCCTGCTCGGGTCTGGGGCACCTGGAGCCCTCACTTCCTCATGGAGGAGCTCCCTCCCATATGGGATTGAGGCTGGGGGGATGCTGCAGGTGTTGCTCTGTGCTGGTTCCTGGAAGCCTTCTCCTGATCCATGACCTCCTCCTAGGGCCACTCCTCTGGGACCTCCCCGATGTCATCCAGTGTCCAGTCGGGGACACCCATCACCAACGACCTGTTCAGCCAGGCCCTACAACACGCCCTGCAGGCCTCAGGGCAGCCCAGCCTCCAGGTCAGTGTCAGCCCCTTCCTCAGGAGCCCCTGGAGTCCCGTATCCCACTGGTATCTCCCAGCTACCTCCTGTGGCAGGACATGAACCTGGAAGGGGCATCACCAACACTGCAGAAGTACTGGGTGGAACTGGGAGGGAGGGGTGGTGGATTTGGGGGACTCTGCAGCCTCACTCTGAGCTTTCAGGAGCTGTTTGCACACAGCAGCGTGGCTGGAGCTGGCTGGGAGCGGGGAGTGCAGCATGGGAAAGGCTGCTGGTTTTCCTGTTTGGATTCTGATATCCACCCTGAACCTCTCCTCTCTGCTGTGAGCAGAGCCAGTGGCAGCCCCAGCTGCAGCAGCTGCGAGACATGGGCATACACGACGACGAGCTGAGCCTGCGGGCCCTGCAGGCCACCGGGGGGGACATCCAGGCTGCCCTGGAGCTCATCTTTGCTGGGGGGGCCCCCTAAAGCTTCGTGCTGGGCTGGTGAGTAGCGCTGAGGCAGCAGCTGTGCCATTCCTCGGGCTGGTTCTGTGTGTGGGGATGCTCCTTTCCTCGCTCTCCTGTGGGGAGCCCTGGGGGCAGCTCCAGATCCTCTCTGCAGCCTCCTCGTTCTGGCCACCAGGGACGAGGCCTCAGGACTTGTCCAGCACGGTGTTGGAGAGACAAGGCCCCTTCAGTTGTGCCACCTCTGACCTGTCACCACATCCTTTGCCTGTTGTTCCGTTCCTGGCCCGCCCTGTGCTCCCCCTGCATTAAATGGACCGTGTTCAGTTCCCTGCCTGGTGTGTGGCTTGTGCTCTGTCCCGGGCTGCATTCCCGATCCCCGAGGCCACCACGGCAGGAGGGGGACTGGAACGGCAGGAGAAGCTCTGTCTTTGTGGGAGGGACTGACTGGTTCAGCAGAGGGCACTGCCCTGCTGACAAGGATGAGGGCACAGCAGTGCATGGCCACCACGAGGTGACAGTGACAGAGAAATGACAAGGGCTGAGTGCGAGCTGGAGAAGTGCCTCTGACACAGCCCGGTCTGGCTGCAGCCAATGCTTTCCAGTGCCCTCTAATCCTGGGTGCCACCACCTGCCCAGGACCCGGGCTGCAAAGCCAATTAGAGGCATTTGCCTGTAATTGCAATCAGTGGGAGCTGAGAAAAGCCAGGCCCGGAGCTGGGCCTGGCATCGCTGCAATTGCGGCGCCGGGATTAACGAGGCATGAAAACGGGAGCGGGCTCTCCTCAGACGCCACCGTGCCTGTGCCGAGCAGAGCACGCTCTCCTGCTTCACCTCCGGGCTGCCTGTGCTGCCCTCTAATTCCTCTGCAAGCTCTGTGATCCTCGCTGATACCATCTCGGTATCACCCAGCAAATGCGGGATTGTTCTCTCCGGGGAGCCCTGCACTGATAGGCTTTAATCCTGTCGAGAGGATTAATGCCCGAGGGAGGGAGGGGCTGTTTTTGTGCCTTGGTCTGGAGCAGATAAGATGTGATGGACATAAATGGCTTTCCTGCCACCCTCCCAGGCCCCTGCCCTCGGCACGCACTCGGAGCTCGGTGGATTTTATGTGTAAGAAAACTGATTAATCCCTTCCCCTCCCTGGAGCCCTGGCTGCTGGCTCTGCAGGGGCAGGAAGGAGCATATGCACAGCATCCTCCCTCCCTTCCCCACGAGGGGAGACAGCCCTGCTGTCAGCCCCCAATCCTCCCGGGATAACTGCGGATTAGCCGGATCGCAGATGCTCCTGCCCAAAGCTGGGAGGCGTTTGCAGGCTGTCCTGGAGCTGCTCTGGCACCAGCGTGTCCACTTTGCCTTCCTGTACCACCTGAATTCTCAATTTAGGGCTCACTGCTGTCCCAAAATGGTGCTTTTCATGTCACTCCTGGGATATTTGATCCCTCCGTTGACCCGCGTTTGGTACGAAGCCGTTTCTGCTGCTATTTCTGCTTCCCCACGCCCCCAGATAGCTGAGAGCTGCCTGGATTTTTGGGCTGGAAGTGACTTTTCCCTGATTCCTCTCCCAAATGGCAGGGCTTGGCTGGGAGCAGCGGCTCAGGCGCATTCCCTGGCTGCACTGGCTGCAGCAGAGGAGAAGTTGGCAGCGCTGCCGCTCACGACGCGGGCGCCGCTCGCTTCCCTCGCCCGGCAGAGACGTGCTCAGGCACAGGGAGAGCTGCAGGGAGGAGGGGGAGAGGCTCTGCTGCCTCCTGCACGGCTGGGGGGGAACGGGAGCTCTGCTGCAGCAGCTCCTGCAGGAGAGGGGGAGCTCAGAGGGAGCTGGGAGTGGTTCTGCAGCCGCCAGGTGAGCGCTGCCTCCTGCCCGCTCCCAGCCTCACATGGAAGCGGTGCTGGCACATGGAGGTGATGCTCACGGGGCTCTGCAAGGGCAGGGAGCAGCAGAACGAGGGGGGAAGGCTTTAAACTACAGGATTAGGGTGGAAATTAGGGAGGAATTGTTCCCTGTGAGGGTGGGGAGGCCCTGGTACAGGGTGCCCAGAGAAGCTGTGGCTGCCCCTGGATCCCTGGGCTGGACACTGATGTGGTAGGAGGTGTCCCTGCCCATGGCAGGGGTGGGATGGGGTGGCTTTAAGGTCCCTGTCACTAACTGTGGGTGGCTGAACACGACAGAGCAGGAGCAAACTGATGCCTGCTCCTTGTGCTCCTGGCACCATCCTGGCACTGCCCTGGCACCATCCCCTCCTCCTGCCCCACCTGTAGGTGTTCCTCCCAGTGTGGAGCAGAGTGGATCTGCTGTGGCTAGGTCTCAGTTTGTCCCTGTCCTGCCCCAGTTCCCACCGTGCTCTGTTCACCAGCCCAGCATCCAAGGCCTGAGGCTTTACTGGGAGCAGACTGGGAAGCGCTGGCTGACCCTGCAAGAGGAGGAGGTCAGGCCACAGTTCCCCAACGTAAGCAGGGACCTTGTGTTTCTGCCATCAAAGAGCAGCTCCTGGTTTGGTTCCCTGCTGGCCTCAGTGGGGCTGCCAGGGGAAGCTGTGACAGCGGGTGTTTGCAGCAGGATGGATGGGAGCAGCTGCTCTTCCTCCCGTGTTTTCCATAATCCTGCTTTTCATCCCGGTGCTTGACCCTCGCTGGACACCTGGAGGGGGTGGGGGTTTGGCTGGGCTCTGCACCATGTGTGCTCTGCTTTCCTGGAGGCCTTTCTCTCCTCAGCTCCCTCGTTTTGGGCTGATTTGTCTCCGGGAGGAGCAGAGGGGTGTTGGGGGGGGGGTTAATTTTCCAGCAAAAAGGTGGAACAGAGATGGAGCAGAACCTCCCAGGTGGCTTTTGCAGTGCCTCAACCTGTGTGAGCGCCCACGTGGCCCTTCCTCTGCCTTCCCAGCGCTGCTGCAGCCTCCCCCTGTGGGAAGGGAGCCCGAGTGACAGGAGCTATCCCGGGAGCAGCCGTTGGTGTTGGAGCCGTTCCCTGTTCCCATGCAGATCCCTGCTGGGGGTGTGTGGGTGCCTTCCTGCAGCACAGCGAAGTTTCACCCCTTCATCCCCGGTTTCTGAGGTCACAGGGCTCACGCTGGACAGATTTCCATGGAATAATGTCTGTTCCTTGCTCCCCCAGCCAGACAGCTCTGAGTATTCCCAGTTTGTCCCCATCACACCCTGGGGCTCCACACCTCAGCCCCCCAGCTCCTCCCTGGCATGTGAATCCCAGAAAATCGGTGAAGGTGACTTTGCCTGGTGCTTCAGGATTTGCTTGGGCAGCCTGGCAGGTACATCCAGCAGGAACAGCAGCAGGAATTTGTCTGGCACAGCCTTTGCCCTTCAACTTTCTTTCTTTGCAGAGGTTTCCTGGCTGCTCCCAGCTTTGTCCTTGTAGGAAAGGCCAAAACGCATTAAAAATTGGAGTTTTTCTTCCTTTTCCAGCTCTGTGCTGGTTCTCAGTGAGCTGAGGCGTCTCAGGCAGGGCACAGGCCATGGGAAGGGACAAAATAAGAGGGGACAGAGGTGTCCTTGGCAATGATGACATTTTGATCTTACTCTTGTCAGGGAAACTTTGGAGAAAGGAGGAAAGTTCTGATACTGGGACAGCTGGTGAGGTGAGAGCCCAGGGACAGGCAGGTGACACAGTGCAGCTTCCCTGTGACCCATGTCCTGTGGGGTTTGGTCTCTTTCCTGGCATGAATCACCCTTTTCCTGTTAGAAGTGACAAAAAAGGAGCTCCGATTTCAGCCCTCAATGCACCTTTTAAGGTTGCAGAGTTGAGAGCCCACGTGAGGCACAATAAAAACCAGGGTAGTTTTAAGGCAACTGTTTTAATTTGGTGAAAGCAAAAATGGACTGCAAATGTCACCCTGTGAGAATATTCCTATTTCCTTATGTTCCCTTTTATATTTATAGTGTTCTAATATCCATAAACGTGTCCCAAAATCCCTTTGAGAGGGTTTTTTCCCCCCCTCTATCTCTGAAATAAATGCCTTGCTGATTTAAGAGCAGGGCCTGCTGGTTCAGCAGCGATGAATTAATTCACATGTTGAGTTTGAGCTGTGGAGTTCCACTGCAGGAGCCATGAAACCATCAGATGGGAGCCAAAGTTCCTTGTTTTCCTGCAATGGCCAGGAACAGAGACTGGAGCAAAACTTTGGAGCAGGGTGAGCAGAGAAAAATCCATTTTTAAGAGATTTTCCAGCATCTGGTTGTCTGAGGTTTGGGGACATTTAGGGCTGGGTGTGGGGTGTTGGGAACAGACCCCACACAGCGTTTTCCTTTGAACAGGTAAATCTGTGGCCTCTGCATCACCCCAGGAGTCCTGGGGAGCTGTCCAGGTCCCAAGGCTGTCCCACAGCTGCACTGCGTCCCAGTAAAGCTTTGAGGGTTCATTTTGGGGCGCCTGTGGCCACTGGGGCAGCCAGAGGTGACAAGGACAGCCAGGAGGAACCTTGTCCCCTGGTGTCGCTGGAGCAGGAGGAGCTGCTGGTGTGGCAGAGCTGCTCCAGCCCAGCACCCCCCGAGCGTTTCCCTCTGCGGTGCCGGGTTTGTTTGCTGTTCCAGGGCAGGGAAGCAGTGCTGGCTGCCCGTCCCCGCAGGATCCCTTCCCGGGCTCGAGCTGGCTGGCATTAAATGCTCTGACCCCAGAGGATTCTCAGTTTCACATCATTTAATCATCCCCAGCTCCTGCCAGCTGCTGTCTGCTCAGATGGGTTCACAGCCATTATCCTCCCCCCGGCCCGGCCCTCATTCCCGCTTTCCTCTCTGCCCCTGCTGCTCGGGGCTGCTGCAATCCCTGCCCCAAACGGGCCCTGTGGGGCCGGGCTGGCCCCACAACCACCGGGGAGCAGCTGACAGGCAGCACCAGGGAGGGCAGATGGGACACAGGAGCAGAGGGGACCAGTGGGAAAATGAGCCAGAGGGGCTCAGCACGTGGGGACATCCTGCCCTGTCCCCGCTGTCCTGCTGGAAGAGACGGAGAGCTGCCGGTGTGTGATGGCCAGGAACGGCCCGGTGCTGTGCCCGTGCTGCTGAGCCCGGTGTCACCAGGCTCAGGGGCACTGCAGCCACTGTCCCTCCGTGTCACCGGGCCCAGGGGCGCTCCCGGGGGTCACGCTGGGAAGGAGGAGCAGGACATGGCCCTTGGTGCCCTGTCTCTCCCTTCCTGGCGAGACAGAGAACGCCGCTGGAAGCGCTCCAAGGTCAGCTGGGAAGGAGGAGCTGGCTTTTCCTGAGCAGCCTCCGCTCGGGCTGATGGGCCCGGTCTGCTTGGAGAGGGCTCTGGCACTTTTCCCAGCAGCTGCTTGGGAGCCAGGTGTGTTTGTTTTGATTCCCCGCAGGAAAATGCGGCTGGAGTTCCAGCTGCTGTTACAGCAGGCGGATTGCAGAGGGGTTAAACCTTAACCAGGTGCCTGCAGGAGGAGTTTGTGGCTCTGCTGGGGCTGATAAAGGGGGGTTACCAGCTTGGGTAGGGGATGGACCCTCCCTGAGGCCTTGCAGAGCTGCTGGCAGATGTGGGATTCACATTTTGGGGAGGCTGAGACGCGGCCATTCCCACAGGAGAGCACTTGGGAATGCTGCCCTGAAATCCGGGCCCTGGCAGGAGGAACAGGACACACAGGGAGAGAAGGACCAGGAATTGCAGGTAAGCAGAACAGTCTGACCTGCTGGAACCTCACAGGGAGATGGAGCTGCCAGTGCCACTCTCATGGTGGGGGTGTGGCTGAGCAAAGCCCCCCATTCCTGCTCTTTTTGTTGTTCTGACCTTATTTTAATCGGGTGAGGCTCTGCACTGCCTTTTATTTACTCTGTCTGAAGCGTTTGGCACCCCTGCCTCGTTTCCTGCCCCCCCCGAGGATGTGACACCTTCAGGTGACACCCCTGTGCCACCCCGAGGGGTTTGGTGCCAAGGGTGGGCTGTGGCTGTGGCCATGGGAGCTGTGGCCAGTCCTCGGGCAGGACCTGTGAGCAGTGACCCACGTTGTGAGACTGCTCTGGAAGGGCCAGGGGGAGCCCCTGGCCTTTCCTCGGGGCACGGGAACCAGGGGAGTCCCAGGCTGGGGTTTTGCGCTGATCTCAAAATCACCGAGTGCAAATCAGCTCGGTCACAAGGTTCCTTCTGGCCAAATCTGCCGGGAAATCTTATCTGGGGGGGTGAGATCTACTGGGAAATCTCGTCTGGGGGGCACATGGCTCCTCCACCCCTTTCCTGAGTGGTTTGCAAAGCCCTGGGAGTGGCACTGAGCACTTTCGGGCCCCTTCAGTGGCACTTGTGCTGTGCTGTCATTGTCCCCCCTTCCCGAGGGGGGAAGTAGTGCCAGCTGATGAGAGCCCCCAGACTCAATCCAGCTGGAAGAGGTGACCCTGGAGAGCTGGGGAGTCCCCAAACTCTGCAGGGCTGTGGCCTTGGGGAGGGGTGGTTGAGGTTTTTTGGTAGCTGCCTGCCAGGAACGTGAGCTGGCGGGGAGAATTTGGGTGTGGAAACAGAAAATGCAGCAGCTGATAAATGATCTGCTCTGCTTGCTTCCCTCCTCGCTCTGTCAGATGAGGAATGAAGGGGCTGTCAGCACCAAGAGGAGCTGTGAGGGGAATTTCACTGATTTCCTCTCCAAACCCAGCCTTATCAGTGGGCTCGTTCCCAAAACGCAGTGGGTGAGGGATGGGAGCTCTGATCTTCCAGGAGTTGTGTCCCAACCTCCTGGGCCATCAGTCCCTCCTGCAGGTTTAGCACAGGATTTTCCAGCTCTGGGCCAAAACATGCAGCATCCCAATCTTGTCTGGGAAGGGATCATGGAAAAATGCATGGAAAGTATTCCCAGCCTTTGTCCAGCTCGCAGTGTCCCCCTTGGTGGCACTGGCTGAGTGTCACACCCACTCTGTGATGGCTCAGCAGAGGAAAGGTCTTGCCTGGCTTAGCCAGGGCTCAGATTTGTTTTGTTGTGCCTTTTTTCCGTGGCAGATCTGCCCGTGTTGGTGCTTCCAAGGGTCACATTCCTGGCTGAGGCAGAGGGGAGGTAAGGGATCTGTTTTTGTGGATAGCATCACCACGCGCCTGCTCGGGTGCCAAGTGCAATCTGAGCTCCCGTGGTAGCTGGGTTGCCTGGGCCACAAACATTCAGTCTGCAGCGAACAAAACTGTTCCTCTTCGGGAAAAATCTGTGCTTCATGCTTCTGACAAGATTCCTGGGGGAGGCTGCCTCCTGATCCGTGCTGGAAGCGAGGCGCATGATCTGGGAAAAAGCTGCTCACGAGTTGCGCTGGGGAAGTTCTGATCCCGGAGCGCAGCAGACGGAATTTTCTGCAGGAGGGGGCTGAGCTGGTGCCTGGAATCCGATGGCGTGTGGTCCTGAGCGAACAAACTGTTTCCCTGAGCTCCTTCCCCGCTTTGGGAAGCGTGTCCTTTGTTCCTGGACATGGCCAACACCTCCTGCAAACCGGGCTGGGGCTGGAGTGACCTGGAAATAGGCTGTGGGGAGCCGTGCTGCCCTGGAGGTTTGGGTTTTGCCGTGGGCTCTGTTCTCGATGTGCTCTCCCCGTCCTGCCCCTCTGCTGGAATCTCTTTCCCAGGCAGTGATCTCATGGTTCTGGGAGCCAGGTTCAGCCCTGGCTGATCTCACGTTGCTGCCCATGTGGGGTGAGGGAGGGGACGCTGGAGGGAGCTGTAGCTCCTGGAGAGGGCAGCGACCTTCGGGTGTGAGCTCAGTGTTGATACAGGCTCCTCCATACCGAGCGTTGTGGGTGGGATGCTCCCACACACTCCTGTTCCTGACACGGGGCAGGCTCAGCTCGGAGTTTAGGGAGGAATCCTTCCCCGTGAGCTGTGCCTGCCCCATCCCTGGGAGTGCCCAAGGCCAGGCTGGACGGGCTTGGAGCAACCCGGGATAGAGGAAGGTGTCAGAACAAAAGGGACTCTAAGGTCCCAACCCAAACCATTCTGGGATCCTGTGAACAATCCCAAAGTCCTGAGGGAGCTTAGGGCTGAATTTTATTCACAGGAACGCTGGATTTCACTGCAGGTGGAACAAAAATCCCCAGCCTGAGACCCAGAACCACGCAGAGCCCCCAGCTGCTGGGCAGGGGCAAGGAGGGGGTGAAAGGAGAAAACTCCTTTTTCAGGAGTGTTTTTCAGGAAGAGTCCCTTCCCCCTCCCTGCTGGAAACCAAGCGATGACGGGGCTTGGCACCTCGGGGAGCAGGTAGGGAAATCAGCTGCCCCTGGGGCAGTTCGGGGTGAGCACAGAGCGCTTCAAGGCTGGCAACCGCCACGCCCAGAGGTGAGAGAGCAGGGTGAGTGTGTGTCTTCCCCCTGTAATTACCCCGGCAGCTGCGTGGCCAAAGAGAAAGATGAGCCCCCACACACAAAGAGGCGCTGGGAAATCCCTGTGGCTCCTTAAAATTCACCATTAGCCGGCTCATTAAGTTTTTTTCGCTTCCTCCAGAATGCCCCCCTTGCCCCGCCGCCGTTCATCCCTCCAGGAGCGGAGCAGGGCCGGGGCTGAGCTTCAATCCCGACTTTAAAGGGCGCAGCTGCGCCTCATCCCTGCGCGCTCCCGGTGGGCTTCTCCCATTCCGGTCACGTCGCAGCTCGCTCTCCGTGCTCGGAATGCCCTGCTCCTCTCATTAACCAGCGCCACAAAGGCTCCCGGCCCTTCCCGGCCTCTCCGGGGGCACCTTTGGGAAAAGGAGGTGACTTTCCCGAGGCAGTGCCACACGCGGGGTGTGCTCGGCGTGTCCTTTCGGGGATCCTCCGCATCACAAAGGGACGGGGCGGTCGGGAAGGGCTCACCTCCAGCTCACCTTCATCCCGGCTCCCAGCGCGCGTCCACATCCACTCCGGAATGTCACTCCCTGCCACGTGTATTCGGGAGAGGGGTGTGTGATAGCGCGGGGAGCCCGTGGTGACAGCTCGGTGTCCCTAGGAGTGGCCCTTTCCTGTTGGCACACAGGACGCGCTGCAGCCCTGCTGCATCCTGCTCCTCCTGGCAGAGGCTCCTGCTCCAGCTGTTCCGCTCCTGATCCAGCTGTGCCGCTCCTGCCATCGTACCTGGCTCTGGCCCCGGCACACCCCCCCGTCTACCCCGTCTAACCCCCCCGCCCCTGCCCTCTGCCCCTGTTCTCAGCCCTATTTCCATTCTCGTTTCACCCGTCCCAACCTTTATTTCCCCTTCCCAGCCCCCGGGGGAAGTTCTTTGCAGACCGCGGGCCAGCTGCGGCTTTTCCCAGCGCCCGAGGGGGAACAAAGCCACCAACCCCCGCACCTTCCCCTTACATCAGGAGGAGGAGGAGGAAAGCCCAAAAAAAGACCAAAAGCCCCCAGTAAAAGCTGCAGCGACGAAGTGGCGGAGCTCAGGTGTTAACTCGGGCGGCTGGCGTTTATTCCGCACGCAAGGCCCGCCCTCTCCCCGCCATTGGCTGCCGCATGCTCGCAGCCCTTTGTAAGCGGCGAGATGCAGCTGTCAGCCCGCCCGGCTGCCGATCCCGGCTCGCTCCCGGACTAGGAATGGGCTGGAGGAGGTTGCCTGTTGCCCTCCTGCTGGCCCTGTGGCTCGGCCAGCTGGGCGCGTGGGCAGCGGGGCGCCCCAAGGTGAACCCCAGGATCATCGCGGCTCCCCAAGGTGAGTGCCGCGCTGCCCCCTCGGGATGCGGCTGCTCCCTGCGCCGGCTCCTTCCTACCTGGGTCTCGTCCTTTGAGCAGAGTCGGTCTATTTTTATTTCTTTTGTTTCCTCGGGGAGGCTTTTGGCTCTCCTTACACCCCGCTGAAACGCCTGTGGGCTCAGGCTTCTGGCTTTTAATTGGATTTTTAGACTGTTCTTTCCTTTCTCATGTTTTAAAAGCATTTTCCTACGAGCTGGGGACATTAAAGGCTGTCGAAAAGCTTTTTTCCTCTATCAGCTAGGTGTATTAAAGGCTGTCAAAAAGCTCTGAGGCAGCCACAGGACGCATTTCCTAACTTGCAGCTCTCCAGAAACGAGAAGTGTATTTACATACTTAATGCACTTATTCATCTGGTTTAACTCGCCCTGCTCGCTGCAGATGAGTTTGGTGAGTAAATATTTGCGGAGGACCCCTGGTCTCCGGGAACATTTACAAACGGCACGTAAGGACTTTGTAACCAGATCGGATCTCAGCAAACCCGAACAAAGAAATGTTTTCAAGCTCCGAGCCCAGCCCGAGCCTGGTGTGTCGGCGCTGGTTTTATCCCGTGCTTCCCAAGCTTTGGGATGAATCCCCTCCAGGCTGGCTGGAACAAAGCCCCCGTTGGCTTTGGCTGGGCGGGCGGGCCGGGCTCTGCAGCACAAGGGCTCCTCTGTGCTGTCCCTTCCCTGGCAACTTCCGAGAACACCCATTTCCCCCGGTTTGTTCCGTGCCATCTGCTATCGCTCTGCTGGCATTTGCGGTGCCCTTCCCGGGCTGCGAGCGCGGGGGGCGCTGGCCGTGTGCGCGGCTCGGAGGTGGCCTCTGCCTGTCACCTTGTCACACAAAGGGGAGAGGCACCGGCAGGGCAGGGGAGGCTGCTCCGCCATGGCGTCACCGGCGCTGGCTGCAGGCAAATGAAGTGGCTGGGAAGGGGAGTGGGAGTGGGGCAGGAGCTGCTGCTCCAGGGAGATTCCCCTACAGCGAAAGTGTCGGGGTTTGGCGCGTCATTTGTCCCTCGCCTGAGTCAGGGTGGTACTGAAGGCTGCCAGCACCTGCCACCGGAACCAATTAGCGTTACGGCACTCACCTGCTCAGCTTATCTGCGCTTATCTGCGTCTCTAATTATTTCGGGGAGCTTGGCAGGGCCCCAGGCCAAGAGGGATTGCAGTCGGGGAGGGATGGGAGCGAGCCGTGTCCTATTTAACAGCTCCTTGGTGTAACCTCTACCCTGCAGAAGCAGGTCTGTGGGTGAAGGGCGAGGGTGGGGAGGAGGAGGAGGAGGATGAAGGAACGGGCCGGGGGCTGCTGTGGTGCCCCGGTGAACTTCCCCATGCTCGGGGCACAGTGAAAGCTCAGCATGTTCAGCGGGGCCGGCGCTCAGCACGTGGCCGCTGCAGCTGCAGCCCCGCTCCGAGCCCGGCCCTCGCCGTGCGGGGGGATGGAGCCGCAGGGCTGATTTTCAGCTCGGCCCCCGATGCTGGGGGTGGGGGCCGGATGGAGAGCGGCGTTCCGGGCCCGGCGCTGCGCTTGCAGTGGTGCAGGGCTGGCCCCGGCCCTGGGCTCTGCGGGAGCTGGCAGCTCTCCCCTAATTAAATTGCTTACACGCCACAGCCCCGCACCAGCGGCGGGGGATGCGGCTCGGCAAAGGCACCTCCACGTGCTGCAGCCCTGAGCCAGGGTGAGGGCACGGATCCGCGGGGCTGGGCAGAGCCAGGCTCTCTGCAGGAGCGATCCCCCCTGCCTGCAGCAGCAAATCGGGCAAAGCTGCGGCTGCTTTTCCATCTCTCAGCCCCGCTCCCCTCACCGGCACCGTGCCCTGCGAGTCTGTGACACCAGAAGTCTCACTCGACTGGTTTGCGGTGGATTTGGTGACACCTGGAGTCTCCCCGGGTCGGCCAGATCCAGGGAGAGCCCTGCCCTCCCCGCAGGTCCCTGAACCACTCCGTTGGTTTGGCCCCCGGTTCCCAGTAAGAAATAGGGGAAGGAACGTGGTAAATTGGGACAGAATGTCCCCAGGCTGAGGTGGCACAAGCCTGAGCTCAGACCTGAAGACAAAGGAACACCGTGGGCCTGTCTCGGCGCTTGGAGCTCCTGGGTGAATAATTCCCCCCACTTTGGAGCACGGTGTTCCGCAGCTCTGCCTTCCCCTGGCGTCTAAAGCCACCCCGAGGCTTCAGCCCCAGTTCTGCCTTATTTTATGTCCCCAATGCCCCAGCCCAGCGCGGAGGAAGGGACCTGCTTTCCCAAAGGATCAGTGAAGGCCCCCGGAGCCCTCCCAGCAGCCTGCACCGGTGGCCAGCTCCGGGTCCCCGCAGGCAAGTGGACACTGCCGAGCACTCCTGACTCCGCAGGATTCCTTCCTCTCGCGGAGCCCGGAGCAAAGGTCAGCTCCATATCACTGCTCGGGTGATTGTCGCTGGCAGGGCCTTTGCCCCGTTCCCCTTTTCAGCTGACCCGGGGGTGTCTCCGGGCCGCTGCCCTTTGCCGTGTCCTGCGCAGGGAGGTCCGAACGCCGAGCTGGCTGCGGGCTGGGGCTCGCGGGGCTGGCTGAGCTCGGCAGCCGGGCTGGCGCAGCGCTCCAGCCCCGCACGCCGTGTTCCCATCATCCCTTCCCTCCCCATCCTCCCCTGCCTCCCTGGATTTTTCCAGCGAAGCGCTGACCGGCTGGGCCGTGCTTTGGGAAAGGTGCGGCCGCATCCCACACGGAGCTTTCGCTCCTCGGCACCGATCCCGGGTTTCCCCCGCGGATCAGCCGGCAGCGCCGCATCCCGCGCGTCCCGGGGCCGGGGGTGGCAGCGGGAGGGGACACCCCAGCCCCGCTGTCTCCTGACCGGAAAGTCACCGAGCACGGTGAAAACGCTGAGCGTGGCACGGAGCCTGCGGGCGGGCTGGGGCTGCTGCAGCCCGGGGCCTTTGCAGCGCAGGCTCGGCTGGGGCTGCTGCCACGCTCAGGAATTTGTCCCTGCTCAGCCACACGTGCAGGGATCCGAGGGAAACTCGATGTTTGCGTTTACGCCGCGGGGCAGGATGGGCTCTGGCTGTTTAATTATTCCCAGCTCATTAACAGGTGAGCGGGGAGCCGGAGGGAGCAGGTGCTGAGATAAGCAGGTCCCCGGGGGAAAAGGAAGATTGCCCACTTGACTCTTGGCTGCTCCGGCGGTGTGAGCTGGCTCCAGCCTGCCCCGGGACACAGCGGGCCCCTGGAATGGCAGTTCTGGGAATCCGCCTGGGCTGCCTGGAACAGCTCCTGGGCTTTGCTAGGCTTGGCTGCCTGCTTGCCTGGGAAAGCTGTGTCAGCAGGGCTGGGGGAGCTCTGCGGGGAGCTCTCCGTGCCCCGGCGCGGTGGGGCCATGTCCCCACAGAACCTTCTGGAAAGCGCTCCAGGAGAGCTGCAGAGGGGCTTGGGACAAGGGATGGAGGGACAGGACCCAGGGAATGGCTTCCCACTGCCAGAGGGCAGGGATGGATGGGATATTGGGAAGGAATTATTGGCTGTGAGGGTGGGGAGGCCCTGGCACAGGGTGCCCAGAGAAGCTGTGGCTGCCCCTGGATCCCTGGAAGTGTCCAAGGCCAGGCTGGACATTGGAGCTTGGAGCAACCTGGGATAGTGGCAGGTGTCCCTGCCCATGGCAGGGGTGGGATGATGGGATGAGATGATCTTTAAGGTCCTCATCTCTCCCTGTTGTGGCGAAGAAGGGAATTTTGGTGCCAGCAGCAGCTTTTCCTCCTCGGCAACAGCATCTCTGGGTTTTTTTGTGGTCCCGTGGTGCGAAACATCTTTGTAGGACACTTTCCCACCAAGCTCTCGGAGCATCACCATTTCCAGGAGAAAGCTGCTCGCTTTCCCAGCAGTGCTATTTTCTCCTTTTCACAGGGTTGGGGGATGCTGGGAGCAGAAAATGTTGGTTGGGGAAAGAAAAAAAAAAAAAGAAAAATATGTTTTGCTGTGCACAGATTGAAAAAGAAGAAAAGCAAACCAAACAAATGGAGTGAATCACAGGCACCTCCTGTTGCAAGAGCACGACACAAAAACAACAGGCAGGGCACGACTAATGGAAGTTGTGGCTGGAAAAGGGAGCCAGATGCCAATCCCTGACCAACTTCCCAGCTCTGCAGCAGCCAATTTGGGGACGGAAGTGCTGAAAACTGGCCTGGGAAGGTGTTCTGTGGGTGATGCAGTCAGACTCGGTGCCTTAAATGGGACAGACTAAATTTAAACCCAAGTGCCTGAATACAAACTAAACTGAGCTCAAGCACGAAATAAATCTAAGTGCAGAGTACAAGGTGCTTTTTAAGGGAAATCTCGTACCCAGGAAAAGGGCTGGGAGGTGAGCGAGCAGGGGGAATGGCTTTGCAGCCACCTCCATCCCATGGCATGAGGCTATTCCTGGCTGCTCCAAGAATAGGGCTGGTTCCTCCTGTTGGGCACCCTTTTCCTGCCGGCCCCAGCTCCACCCAGAGTGCCGTGGGAGAGCCACAGGAGCGGGATGTGGAAACATCTGCCCTAATTCCGGAGCGGTTTAGGTGTGGGGGAACAGGTTTTGTGTCAAAATCATGGCCTTAATGACAGCTCTGCTTCTGTCAGCTGTCCCCTCCCTGGCCTGAGCCCTGTCCACTGGGTCAGGGCGCCCTTGCAGCGATGATTCCGTGTCTCGTTATCCTCTGGGGTCAGATATTCCCCTCTGTGGGGTGTGGTGCTGTGGGAGGGGGAGGGCACCGCCAGTTTCAGGAGATCTGGGAGTTTCCTTGAGGAATTCAAGGCCAGTCCTGGCCAGACACCTGCACTGGGGCTGCTGGCACCAGCCCTGCCCACGGCTTTGCTCGGATCTTGGAGCTTTGGGAAGTCTGCTCCAAGCGTCTGGTTCCGCATTCCCGCCCCTGAGGCTTTCCAAGTCTGGGAAATGCGGAGCTGAGGCCAGGGCTGGACGTGAGGGGAATGGGGATCCTGTGTCCGGCTGCCGGGGGGTCAACAGGCACAGAGGGGGTGCTGGGGAGCGCTCCGCAGCATTCCCTGGCCAAACCCAAAAATCCCAGAGTTGGCATCCACCTGAAGCTCCTGGCAGGTGTGGGAAGTCTCCAGCAGCAGGAGGAGGCTGGGAAGGGCACGGTGGGGCCATTCCCGATCCCACTGGGAGGGCACAGCAGGGCCATTCCCAATCCCACTGGGAGGGCACGGCAGGGTCCTTCCCGATCCCACTGGGAAGGACACAGCAGGGATCCTGATCCCACTGGGAAGGGCACAGTGGGGCTGTTCCTGATCCCACTGGAAGGGCATGGCGGGATCCTTCCCAATCCCACTGGAAGGGCATGGTGGGGCCATTTCCGATCCCACTGGGAAGGGCGCGGCGGGACCATTCCCGATCCCACTGGAAGGGCACAGCAGGGATCCCAATCCCTCTGGAAGGGCGTGCTCTGCACACACCTCACCTGTGTTTGACAGGGATAAAACCTCTGGATCTCCCCACTCGGAACCCCCCTGGGGAACTCTCCAGGCGGCCGTGCCCTCTGCCCACCCCTGGGCTGGGAGAGCCTGTCCGGGAAGGGTTTTCCAGCTGCAGGGAGGTGGGATAGGGAAGCCAATTAAGCGGGGTTGTTGTGCTGGTGGATGCCCCTGGAAGGCCTTTTCTGGGAAATCAATCCCTGGATCTGACTTTCCCGGGGTGGGAGCGGCTCCCCGATCCCGCTGAAGCCACCCTTTGTTGTGTCCGCGCAACCTCCAGCGGTGCTTGTGCCATTGTTCCGCTGGCCGCGGGATAGAATTCCATAATCACCGGCTAACGCTTCCCAGCTCCCGCCTGGGACCGTCACTGCGCAGCCTTTGGGAAGTCACAAAGCCTGGCTCTAAATTTAGCCCCTGCGAGCCGTGGGGTGCAGCGAGCGGCTCGGCCCCGGGGCAGCCGGGAATGCCGGAGCTGCTGGATGGCAGAAATCCACGGAATCAAAGGCTCCGGCCTCGCCTTGCAGCTCCAGTGCTGCATAATTGTGGGGGGGGGGAGCGAGCAGGGGAGAGTGGGGCCGTGTTAGTATTCATGGAATTGCTGCCGAGCCCGCCAGCCAGGAATCGGGTGTTTAACAAGGAGAATTCCAGCGTTCCTGGAGCGTGGGGCCAGCAGAGCTTTGAATCCAGGGCTCGTTCCCCCCGGGATGCGGGTTAGGGGTCTCTTTTGTTGCCTGCTGTGTGGGTGTTTGGGATCAATTCCAGCTCCAAGGAGGCTGCTCGGAGCGGGGATATCGGCAGCACAGCTCCCAGAACAGCTTCTGAGCAACCCCAAGCCCAGCAGCTCAGTTACCAAACCCAAAAAGGTTTTTCCCCCTGCCATTCCTGCCCCAGCTCCCCCCCAGGCGCTCCCAGAAATAGCTCAGGAATGGTTGGCATGCCAGGATATCGCCTTTGGAGCGTGGCTCCGAAAAAGCGCGTTTGTGTGCCCGGAGAGCGCTCTGCGGGCATCGGCATCGCACGGGGGCCGCCGGCTTTTGTGGGATGGATCCCTGGTAACGCCGGCCCCATTGTTTGCCCGGCCCTGGAAAAGCCGTGCAGGGCAGGGATCTCTCCGGGGCACAAGGAGCACCCCGTGAGCGCGGGAGCTGCGGGGACGGGGGGAAGGAACCGGGGAAAAGCGGGATGTGCGGTGCGCAGGCAGCGGGGAATGCGGGCTGGCTGAGGGTGGAAAAGCCCCGCTGGGGAGGATGTTGGTGTTGGTGGTCCCGCAAGGCCGTGCCCTTCCCTCCGGAGCTCGGAAGCGGTGGGGAGGCAGAGATAAGATGAGAAAAGAAACACGGAGCTTTCTTGGCGGGCGATGAATCGAGCGATGAATCGCTGCTCATCTCCAAACCGGCCCGGGGGCACGGCAGGATGAGAAACTCCGGCTGAGCCCCGGGGCCCGCCCAGCTGGGATCTCGGAATGAGAGAGGCATGAGATGGGTCAGGCTGCGGGGCTGCAGAACGTGGGGGCCCTGCTGCACTTCCCCCCAAGCCTTTCACACCTCTTTTTTGGGGGTTTCCCGTAAGCTCCTGGGCCCCTTAGCGGGGTTTTAGGGCTGTGTGCGCCCCCTCTGATCCCTCTTCCCCCACCTGTGCTGGTTCTGAGCAAGCAGCTGGAGCTTTTCCCGGGGCACAGCTGGAAAAGGGAAGGAAAGCAGCCCACAGCCCGATCCCTCCCTCCTGGCTCGGCTGCTTTCGGGAACCGCAGCCTTTCCTGCAGGATGGACGGACGGGGAAAATTCCGGTCAGGGCTTTTACCCGCCCCGGGCTGATGGGAAAGCGCTTTGGGAAACCATTTAACTGCTCCATCCTTTCTGGGCACGCTCCTGGATGCAGCTGGGGCCAAGGCAAGGCTGTGCCCGCGGCATCGCTGCCGTACCTGGCCCGGGCCCTTCCCTGCCCCGGGGGGGGGACGGAGAGGCCGGACTGGCTTTGGAATACGTGGGAGGGGACTGAGAATTCCCATAGGACCCGCTGATCCACGTTCCAGACCCTGCCCGGGGCTCTGGGGGTTGGGATGGACATAAGCTGAGGCTTCCCGCGGCAGGGAGCTGCGTGTTCCCTCGGACACCGGGAGCGGGAAATGTCTCACTTTCGGGCTGCCTGGTTCCCACAGCTGCTCCCCAGGAGTTCTGGGGGGCCCTGCTCCTTTCAGGGAGAGGGCAGAGCAGGAAAGCACCGACCCCTCCCGAGCCGTGCCAGGCACCAGCTCATGGCCGCGCTCCGGTCAGCTCCAAGCTGAACGGGAGGGGAACGGGGAGGGAGTGGAAGTGGGGTCAGGACGGTATTTGGAAGCTCTTGGGGGATGGGACAGGAACCTGGAGGTGTCGGTTCTGCTCTGCTTCTTCTCCTTTGAGAAATGACTCACGTAGAGGCACGGGATGAACCGAAATGCTGCGGGGCTGCCCTGTTCCCCATGCCGTGATCCCACAGCCCTCCCAGGCCTCTCCTTCTCCAGAGGGGTGTCCGAGGGTCCAGCCCCGGGGATCCTGGGGGGCAGCTGGGCAGGGTGCAGGCGGCAGGAGCCGGGGATAGGAGGGAACAGGGAGAGGAAGTGACCTCCACGCATTTCTCGCCTCTTGCAATTTTTGTTTCACCTCCTTCTCGAAAACCCGTCCAAATAATGTGAAATGTGTGACTTTTCACAAGCCGTGGTGGTGGCGGTGGCAGCGCGCCGGGACCTCGCAGCCACAACCCTTCCATTATTCCGTGGCAGGTCGGAGCAATCCCGCCCAAAAAAATGCTCCTCCTGAAATGCCTCATTTACAGTCAGATTGTTCCTATAAAAAACCCCGTCGCTGCAGGCTCTGCCGGGTCCCAGGAGCCCGCCAGGCTGCCTGAGGCATCCATCCCACGGGAAGGGGACACTCCCGGGTGAGCAGGGCTCTGGGGAGCACCTCCCTGTCCCCGCTGTGCCTGCCTGGTGTCACACTGTTCCCTCGTGTCACTTTGTTCCCTTTGAGCAGAGTCACGCTGGAAGGAAAACTTAGCGCAGCAGCTCCTTGGAGACATATTTCCTCTTCCTGAAATGCCTCAATTTGGGAATTTATAGATCAGCTAAAAAAAAGGAAAAAAAGTGCAGCTTGGCTTCTTGCTGGCATCCGTGGTGGAGCTGGGGAGGAACCGGCGGGGATGGGAGCGGTGTGGTGAATCCAGCCCTGCTCCGGGGAGGGAGGGGACCCTGGCAGCCAGGTGGGATGTCCCCGTCCCCCTGGGGGGGCTGCCCTGGGGGAGATGGTGGGGCTGGTATTTGTCCAGGCAGGTGGGAAATCCAGGGATTGTCCTCCTGGCCTGGCCAGAGGGAAAAACTAAACTCCAGCAGCATTGAGGGGCAAGGTGGGATGTGGGATGGAGTCCTGACCCCAGC
>VZTH01007616.1:0-43155 GCA_013397815.1 Aleadryas rufinucha
CCGCGCACAGCCCCGTACAGCCCCGGCACAGCTCCGCACAGCCCCGGCACAGTCCCGCGTACAGTCCCGCGTACAACCCCGGCACAGCCCCGGCACAGCCCGCACATGGCAGCCTGGGCCCCAGCAGCACGGCCAGCAGAGGGGAATTTCCCTTGCTCCTGCACATCGTTTGGAAAGGGGATGAGTGGGGGCACAGTGGCTCGTGGTGGAGCTCACAGCACTCTTTTCTCCAGGACATCGGAAGATCAGTCAGCTCTCAGTTCAAATCTGCCAGAAACAGTGAATCCAGAGGTTTATGGTTGAAACCGCTTGTGCATTCCTTGCAAAAGGAATTTAAACACACCACGTGTTATTCCACAGGAAGGGGGTAAGGCAGGACTTCGTTCTTCTCGTGACTGTCTCAAGCTCTTTGTTATATTTTGAACATGGTGTTTGTAGGCATTTTCAGCAGTAACAAACCAGGTACTCAAAATCCACCGAAAACTGCGGGTCTAGAGAGCCCAATTCCCCTCTGTCATAGCTCAGTTTGCTAAACTTTCTGCCTGGACAACCACAGAGAGTGTCCTTTAGAGTGAACGCTTTGTCCAGTGTGTGAGAAATGCTCATGTTGGGAACTGTAGCCTTTGTCATGTAACTTTTATAGCTGGATTTCTGCCAGCTTGCTTTGGTAGCCACAGTGCAGAGTCTGTCCAGGAGCTCCCTGGAGGCCTAAAGCACAGGTTGTTGCTCTTGCTGTCCCTCCTATTGCTCTGCTTGATAAAAAATCACAGAAAAATCAAATTGGAAATAAAATTATATGCAGACAGAGCTTTTGATAGGTACCATTTTCAATACAGATGGAAAAAAGAAAGAGAAAGAGAGGAGACATCTTTGGGTATTAAAAAAGCCAGGAAAATGAACACACAGCTTGAACAAGTTCTACCTGTGGTTGAGAAAGAGCAGGCGAAACCAGGCTTGGTCCAAGAGCCAAGAACAAGGTTCACGTTCAATCCCTCCTGCGCACAAGGAACAGGACTTTGCGTTTGTACATAATCAAAACTGCATCGATATTCCCTGTCTCCATCAGCCTTTTCTCCTCCTATGGAAAACAGGTGCAAGACCCATATTTGCAGAGGCATCACTTTTTTCACCGAAGACTTTCCTGCCCTTGAAGGTTACTTGAGATCAAAAGCATTTAAAGCACCGCTGCAGTTCTTGAGTCACATCTCACTCAGGAAACATTGTCACTAGCTTTGGTCCAGGCCCACCCTGCGTGCACAACATTTTAATTGCATCTATTTAAGGAGGGAGTAAATCCTGGCTGAATGGCCAGGAAACACTCTGTTCCAGGTCGATATTACAGAAAGCTGCATGTGGATAAAAATGTCAAAGATATGTCTAGGAATGATAGAAGAGCATAAACAACCTTTTCCCGATCTCATGGAAATGCCACCTTCTGTCACAAGTTGTGAATAGGAGGAAAATGGATACACATGGACATATGGTTTAGGTTATTTTCGTGTTGTAGCCCCTTAACTGGAAGTTGACACATACCTACTGGTGGTAATTGGCAATATGAATCAACACAGGGGTTTAAGTGTTAACAGATCCAAATTACACCTTGGTTCTGGAATTCCAACAAAGTCCTTGAAGAAAATAAAAGCAATTAGATCCATTTCTAACCTGTCACAGCAGCACAGATCTGTGAATGCAGATATTTCACTAAAGCAGCACCTTATCTTCCTATTACCTAAATTTAGAAGTGATTGACTTAAGCCCAGTCAAAATAAGTCATCAATAAAGGAAAAAACAAAGGTTGGGAGGGTTTTAAAAACCCATTTTAAGCCATTCTCTATCTCTCACAGACCACAGATACTCCGTTCAATGTGCAAGGCTTGCCACTCTAGCAGCACCCTCACTTTTGCAGGGACTGGTCAGACCAGGTGACTGCATCAGCAGAAGCTGCACACACAGGAGGGAGCTGTCAGCTCTAGGAGAAAAATCTGGGGGATTGGTAGAAGTTCCACTCAGTCTTTTTTAAATTAGCATGTTATTGTACAAGGTAGGAAAGAATTGCAAACACTGGAGCAGTCAGCTGGGTTAAGGGGCACTGTGCAACTCACCCACATTCCTAAATGGGATTTCTGTACAGTCATGGTTGGAAAATGAAGGCCCAGTGGTTTTTGTACACAGTGAAAAGAAAAATGAAAAGTGTTATTCTAGGCATATTGTGACCTTGCTCACACAAATACTGATCTTGTCTCCAACACCTGAAAGTTCAGTTGCTGGCCTGAAAATAAGCTTTTTTTCATCATTCTTGTTGCAATCTGGTTTAAACCCAGAAGAGCAAAGAAAATTAGGTCTCTGTGTATAAAATGGAAAGAACTCTAAAGGTTCAAAATATACCCAAAAACGTGATTAAAACCAAATGAGGTTAGATGTTGGTGCCAAAAAATGGATATGTTTTATTTAATAGTGTCAGGAAAATTAATCCACAAACACCAGAGGTTTATATCCAAAAAGGAGACAGAGGAGTCCTGTCACTTTATTCGAATAAAGGGAGAGGCCGTGGGAAACTCCCCTGGGGTTTCTCCAAGTTTTAGAGGACGCAGCCTCCTTTTTATCCTAGTTTCCCGGCTGCATTTCCCTCTCTCTTTCCCCATTGGCTGAGGTACTTGAGAGGTGCAGACTTCCCTAACTGCTTAATACAAACCCCCTTTCTAATGGCCATCCCTCCCATTCTTTTCCTCGTGTCTCTGTTCTTTTTCTCTAAATCCAGGGATTAGCACAGTCTTGAGTGAGTAACAGTCTGTGTCAATTTAGTGGAATTCCTATGGAATTTATGGTTCCTCCCACTGCTTCTTTCACCTCTCAGTATCTGGCTTTATCTACCAGCAGGCCCACAGTTTGTTTGTAAAGACACCTCCTTCTTATTCCTTCTGACAGTAAAAGAGGCAAAGAGAAAGAAAGAGAAAGAAAGAAAGAAATAGAGAAAGGCGTGCATAGGGGGTTGGGGGACAGGGAGAGAGTGACAGGGGTTAGGTGGAAGCATGTCACCCATCCAAGGGTCCCAACAACATCTCGTTGCTCCCCTCCATCTGGTCTTCTGGTGGTGAGGGTCCCCGCCACCACGCTGCCACACCGTGCCACGCCGAAAAGTACAGAATCCAGTGGATTAGTACACACTTTGAGCAGGGGGGAACCCCCACGTGCCTCCCCTGCAGGGGCCAGTTTGTCACTGTCCCTTGTGACACTGAGGGTCTGTTGCATCATCTCTGGTGTGGGGTCTGGGGACCTCTTCGGGGGGGCCTTTGATGGGCCGTGTCACCCCCTTTGTCCTTCACGTGGATGCAGCTTCTCCCCGGGTGAAGGGCCCCTCAGCTGGGCTCCTCTGCACAGTGGAGGATGGGCGGTCACTGCACCCTGAATCAGTCCTGTTTATCTGTAGGAGCTGATGTCCCAGCAAGGGACATGGCAAGGGAGTGTGGCTCTGGCTGCTGCTTCTCTCCTCAGTCTCTGCAGAGAAAAATATTCTGTGTTACAACAATAAGCCAAACAGAAAACAGATTACTGTTCACAAACAAACAGATTGGTCACAAACAAACAGAAAAAGAGGTTAAGACAAACACAACTGAGACCACTCCAAAAAAAAAAAAAAAGGGAGAGAGAGGAAAAAGAGGAAAAAAAGGTAGCAATTAGCCATATCCTGGTGGGCACTGAAGCAGAGGAGGAGACAGCCTTCTTAGTGTCTGTGGGATACACAGCAAAGGGAAGGACAAAGGCTTTAGATAGCCCAGGGTTTCTGCCCACTCATCTAATGGGGTTTGTCTTTGAACTACAAATACAAAACTAAATACAAATTGTTTCCCAGCTCTGGGTTTGAACATAAGGTCCAGAAAAGAAAGGCATTAAGTGGAAAGGGGAAGCAGGCACCCCTTCTGATCTGCCAGTAGCACCATCATCTTACCAGTGCAGCTGTCTGGAAAACTCTGGACCCCCAAAGAGTAATTTGAGGCTTCTCACAAGTATTTCTTTCACGGTCAGAGAGCCATGACATTCCTAAAAAGTAAACGTCTGCCTTGGTATTGAATACTTTTGCTTATATTGAGACAAGTGAGAAAGAAAACAGAAGTCAGGAGCCCAAGTTTCAGAAGTGAAAACCGTATTTCTTCTCCAGATACCTTGATCTCTAAATCATCTGAAGGCATCGGCAAAGCAGCTGAAACGTGCCTGAAGATTTATGAAGCATTGACTCACACTCAACTGCTTTGTTGCCCTCACACACTCCACTCTCATTTGGCTGCATTTTCCACTCCACACAATGGATTGTAATTTTCAGTCGGGTGTTAGCATAAGAATACGAGTGCCACAAAGATTTATCCATCCCCATCTACATCTTAAAAAGGATGAAGCTATTTAGTTACTAAAATATGCTCTAAGAGGCTGGGAGGTTTGCACAATTTGAAGGTCTCTAACAGCACCCTTGAGAGCATCTTTCATTTTTGCTGACTTCCCAAATGAGGGTGCAACAGTCACAACCAAGGCTGCACCCAAGTCCTGCAGAAAGATGATGTTTACTTGAAACACACAAATGATTTAGCCCAGGAGACTGGTTTGAATCATGCCCTGGTGAAGGGGCAGGTTTTGGCTCAGCGGAGAGAGACTGTTCATTCTATAATGAAATCCTGTCTCCAGAGAAGCCCCTTTGGAGACAGCCTGACCTTCCAGCATATGACTGCTTTGGCCATTTTCCCCCTGGCCTGTGAGCACCACATCTTTGCAGCAGCACTGGGAAAGGAGTAAAATCCCTTTCCACATACCTCTTTCTCCTGAAAAATTTACCCAGAGTTGGAAACCCCATGCACTAAAGCATCTTGGACCATCTCACTTCAATTCCATTTCCTGTCAGAACAAACCCCAGCTTTGCCACAGCTGATGCTGGGTTTGTGGCTATTGTTCTGCTCTGGATTACACATTGCTCCCAAACCACAGGCTGCAGAGCCCAGGGATCCTGATGTTCAGCACTTCCCTGCTATTTGCATTTCCTTTTCTTTGGCACCTCTTGAAGACACAATTGAAGTGATTTTCTGAGCTTGGTGCCACAGTTCACATGGACAGGGCGAGCACAGATTTGTGCTGTAACTCAAGACACTGGGTGGAAGGTAAGGGACAACACAGCAGAGAGCTGTTTGGAAAGAGGTATCTGCGGGGGACAGAAGCTCCTGCTGTCTCTTCTGCACAGGAAGAGCTGGGAATCCCTCATTTGTTGAAAGATTTCTCCAATAATTTACTCAAGTCCATTGCAGCAAGCAGTCTGCTGTCCCAAGGTTACTTCACTTTGTTGCCAGGAGAGGAGAAAATCCAATTCGCTGCCTGCTGTTATCACTGCCTTTTTCTGGGAGAAACAAACTGTCCTGTGTCATAGGAGAAACAGACTGTCCTGTGTCATCACCAAATTTCTGACTCTATTATTGCTGCAGCAGTGACTAAACCAAACCACAGTAAACAGCAAGGAACAGTAACCCAGGACAGAGATAAATCCAGCCCATGAAGTCATGTTTAGCTCATCAGCTCACTGCTAACTTGGAGATTTCTTTTGTCCCTGCCTCTTGCCTTTCCCTTGCAGGTATCTCTCTTTTAAGCACTATCGGGAGATCTCCCCACCCCCAGAGATGAACGAGCTCATGGTGGGATGGCCCTGGCTGGACACCAGATGCCCACCAAGCCTCCTGGAAGTGCCTGAGACAGCATCCACATGGAGCAATCCATGAGGTAATTCCTTAGACTGATTCCCTCATGTCCTTGGCTTTTTCACAGCGTGGGCTCTGTAAGTGCATAGGAAGACAGTTCCTGCCCTGAGAGATGTAGGAACAAATCTGTAGAGTCATTCTGACCTTTTTCTCTTTGGAGATGCATCCTGTGCTTGCAGCCATGTGTTTTATCCAGGTCTGATCCACAGGCATCAATGCTGGGATGGGGCAGTTTACCTGCTCTACCTGAATTGGCATTAAGAAAGTTCTGACAATTGCTGTAATTTGTAATATACAGTGAAATTTAGAAAACCCACATCAAGAGTTATATTCTTTCTGAACAGGTAACAGCAGAAAGATTCTCCCTGGAAAATCTAGAACAAAGTCTCTTAATATCAGAAAATAAAAATCCTCTTTTACAGTGATAATTGAAGCCATTTGTTGCAAGAAACTTGAACCTGAACTGAAAGCAGAAATAACATCCTGATCATACACTCCTTGGAGAACTTCAGCTTGCAGACAGGAAGCAAACACTTTCTACAAATTAAACCAATAGCAGGTTTCCTGAAAAATGTAGCTCCTTTCCACCCACTTGCCACCAAGAACCATTTTTAAACCTCACTATGAAAAATTGCAGCTCACTGTTGTTTTACAGGAGATCTGAGGATTCTCAGCAAGTGGTATTTATCATCTGGTAATGAAGTAAATTTTTTTACCAAGGAACATTTTTCACTCTTTTTGTTGTCATCTGTGGCCTCGCAAGACAACTTTTTGCTATAGCTTTTATGATATGGTTTTAACAAGGTTTATGTGCAACTTGGAGTCTTTACAGAAAAAAAAAAAAGAAAGATGTAGCTGTTCAAGGAAAGTTGGAGGTACTTTACTCTCAGCCAGTACACTTCCCATATTCTGAACCCACTAGTGCTGTTTGAAAGGCAGGCACTTGGCCTATCTCCAGAGCAGCATTTCTGCCAGCAACAGGATCATATCAGCACGACACTGCCCGGTGCAAGTTTGGTTGGGAATGAGTCAGTTCAAACAGGGTACCTGTAATAACACGTTCTGTTGGTCTGTAACAAGGATCACAACAGCAAATAACCATCCACCTGGCCTTTGACCACTAACCATGAGCCAGCAGTGGTCAGAATTGTGCCTTGAGGCCCAGGAAGGCCATTGGGATCCTGGAAAGCACTGGGAAGAGCATCGCCAGCAGGTCAGAGAGTGATCCTGCCCCTCTCCTCAGCCCTGTGAAGCACATCTGGAGTGCTGTGTCCAGTTCTGGGCTCCTCAGCACAGCAGGGCCAGGGAGCTCCTGGAGCAGGGCCAGCAGAGGCTGCGGAGCTGATAAGGGGACAGGAGCATCTTCCTGATGAGGAAAGGCTGAGGGAGCTGGGGCTGCTCAGCCTCGAGAGGAGCCCCAACTGAGAAGGGCTCTCAGCCCTGGGTGTCCCTGTGTGCAGGGAGGGCTCCGAGCGGGGCCCAGGCTCTGCTCCCTGGAGCCCAGCAATGGCACCAGAGGAACGGGCAGGAACCCATACCCAGGGAGTTCCACCTGGACAGGAGAAAGAAATTCTTTCCTGAGCAGTGACCGAGCACAGGAACAGATTGCCCAGAGAGGGTGTGGAGTCTCCCAGACCCCTCTGGATACAATCCTGTGCCCTGTGCTCTGGGATGGCCCTGCTGGAGCTGGGAGGTGGCACCAGATGCCGCACCATTGTCGCTTTCAGCCCGACCCATTCTGGGATTCTGTAATAGAGCATTCTCCACTTCTGCCTCAACATTTTCTCTTTCTGTCTGCTTTATCATTTATGCATTGCAATATATAAAAGATTCAGAAGGTGCTTTTGTGTATAACAAAGACACTCAAACCAGGAAAGCAGGCATGAGGAATTTAGGGTATGGGTGGCAAATTGCCACATCTGCTGAGCTACTGTTCACTACACCACACTGACTAAAATCCATAAATTGTGTGTTTAAAAGTTTAGACAATGATAAGTGCAGAGTGATGCAGTTTAGCTGAAGACTCTCCAATGAGGGATGAAGAAAGGCAGCATCATCACAGTAGAGAACATGCACACGATAACCCCCATGACTCTGTGATGCACACTGTGGGATATCCTGGATATCCTGCTGGCCAGAGTTGGATGCTTAAATTAAAGCTCCAGGGAGAGCCAGTCCTGAGAGGGAGATGACAAGATTGCACTGAAAGCATTACAATAAATGCCAGCAGAAGCAAGCTGTGACTCCTGCCCTGGGAGCTGCATTCCCACACCTGGGGCTGCCAAGCCACACATCTGGCACAGCCTCCTGTCTGTCACCTTGCCAAAGTGATCTATCCACTAAAGAACAGCTGAGTTTTGCAAAGGTCTCTGACCTGGTGTTGGGTTGGGATTCCTGAATTACACTTTGCTCTTGACTCTCTCTGGGAGGCTGTCCAAGTCAGTGAGGACTGGATTCATAGCAGCCTTGAGGAAAAGCCTGGCTGGAATTGAACTCCTGAGTCATGCGCCTGAGGAGTCCAGTGCAATGGATCAGTGCAGCCAGATGGGCCAGAGCTTCACGGCCTGGACAAGGATTTTGGGAACAACATGTTCTGAGGAAGCAACAGAGTGATTGGGGAAACAAAAATGTACTTTTCCAAATCTCTCCTGCTTGGTTGAGCCATAAATATATTTTAATACAAGGCTGCTGCATTTCAAATACTTTGTTTGATTAGGAGGAAAGCCCAAATGTCTTAATAATTGCAGTACCATTCTGCTCCAATATTCCAGTGAGTCATAACTTGTACTTCACAGAGCCCCACCCTGCACCTCCAGGGAAATTTGAGGTGCTTATCGTCAAGATCAGCAGACAAAACATGCATAAAATGGGCAGGGGGGTGGTGGGGCACATTAAGGCTTTGAAAGTCCCTTCCTTTTTGGGCCAGTTGTGGGGATCTCTTGGGAATGCTGGCAAAGATTGCCTCTGCAGACCCAGCAATCTCAAAAGATGACACAGTTCAGGAGAACTATCTCTTCCTTCCTCAACAAGCAGCTAGGTGCCATCTTCCTCAGCCATTTTCCACATTCCTGATTATTTCTGACTTCTGTTCCTTCATTTTTATCTTCTTGCTTCGCAGTTTTTCCTTTGAATGTTCCTGCTCCTCCTTTAGCTTTCAACTTCAACTCCAGTGTTTGATACATCTCATCTACTGCCCGGGATTTTGTGTTGGTCCCTGCTGTTCCAGCCTGCTGTTCCCGAGGGTCCGGCTGGACACCGGGATCAGCTGCCCCAGGGGGTTTGTGAGGGAAGCTTTTCCATCCGCCATCCCCGCGTGGTGCCCGAGCTCGCTCCGGAGCGCCCCCTGCAGGCGTGGGGGAACCATCGCACCCGCCCTGCTCACCGGGAGCCGCCAGCGCCCCTGCCGGCTGTGAGCGTCACTGCACCGAAGGGGAAAGGGCCTGACAGCCGAGAGAGGCTGGCACTGGGTTACTGCTTCTGTTTGGTATCACTGCCATAGATATTGTTATTTGTTTGCCTTGTTATATATATATATATATAAAAGTAAAGAACTGTTATTCCTATTCCTCATAAATTTGCCTGAAAGCCTCTTAATTTCAAAATTATAGTAATCTGAAGGGAAGGGGGTTGCATTTTCCATTCCAAGGGAGGTTCCTGCCTTCCTTACAGACACCTGTCTTTTAAAACCAAGACACACAGCAGGACTTTGGAGATCAGGGAACAAACCCTGGTGGGAAGTTGCACCCCCTGAGGCCTCCAGGCACAGCACTGCTGCAGGAGGAGCAGGTCCAGGGGTCTTTGTGTAGGACTGATCAACAGCTTGGATCAGCTTGGATATTGCAAACCTTTACTGCAGGACTGGGGTTTATCATGACCTCATCTGAAAGGGTAAAAGCAGATTCACGTCACGTCTGTAGATTGCCCTTTTAATTTTTTCTATTAGCAACTGCTATTAATCGTTAATGCTATTACCAATTCAAGGTAATAGGTAATAGGTTACCCTTAGGTAACCTTTTCTGATGAGTATTTTCCCTCCATCAATACTCTGATTCAGAAAAACAAATCAGCAGGAACAGACATTAAACAGGAACCAAACCAAAGCTTTCTTTTATTAAATGTTTTCATATTCACTATTCTTTCACTATTCTTTCACTATTCTTCCTCAGTACTAAGATGTTCAGCTCACTCTACAAAGTCAAAGTATCTCTTTTTCAGTACTCATGATCTCTTTTTTGATTAATAATTTTAGACTGGGATTTGGGTATGTCATCTTGAAAAATCTGGATTTTCTTAAGCTTACCTTAACCTTTATATTCTGCAGAGTTTCATTTCTGTGTTAACAGATTCATCTGCTGCAGCTTGCCCAGGTGTCTCTCAAGTCCTCACACCTGCATCATGAGCATCCAAAGACAACTGCAGGTCATGCAAGTCTTTTCCTTAACTCAATTTCTAAATTCTTCTTGTGCACCCCATGATAGAAGCAAAAGAAAATAGCCCCTGATGAACTGGGTATGGCCGAAGCAGCTTTGAAAATTAGTTTTGGTGTGTTCATAATCTCCAAAGTGTAAAAAAATTAAAGTAACATTCTAGAAGAGTCTCTTGCTTTCACAGGGCTTCCTATAAAGGACACTTAGGGTCTTTCATTCCTCTAAATTTGCTGCTTCTTTTTGACTACACCACTGAGAGGCCAAAATTGAGAACCAGCAATTCTGGGATTTGCCTTGCTCACAAGGGAATTACTTGTGTTCAGTGAAGGCATTTAAAATAACATTTGCCTTGAGTTAAGTGGAGACAGATTCTTATTTGCTTTCTCATAGAAAACCTCTATGGCTTTTAAAATTTGCCAAAGTGGTGGAAATAAGAAGCCTAACAAAGAGACTTGGTGTTTTCCTCCCTTGCACTGCTGTAGGAACCCAAGGTTTCAGGAGGACAGCAGTCCTGATCTGGTTTGGAGTTACTGGCACGTGGGGCAGAAGATGTCAGTGATTTCCACATGTTGCCCGTGGTGTGAGGGGCACAGCAGCAGGGCTGAGAACCAGGGAGCTTGGAGCCTGCCAAAGTCACAGTCAGAACATCAGGAAGCAATGACTGCTGAAAGTACAGAGAATGTGCTATAAAATATCCTTTTTTAAAAGCTGAGCAGGAAAATGTGTGCATTCCTAATTACATGGCAAACAACTCCAAAATAACACAGTAAGAATTGCCTTGGAACTATAAATGTAGCTGGGTAGAGCTGAGCTCAATGAATCATTGCACTGTCAGAAGAGTCACTTTATGAAAAGCCTTTATTTTTCTATGATTTAGACTGTCCTTTTATCCTACTGAACTTTAATTATGACCGTTGTTTCCATTCATGGTTTCTCAGTCAGACTGTCTCTGTATTTAGGGTGCTTTCTGTCTGGACTGCAATTCTCCATTATGGTCTAGGGTTGAGTATTCTTTTCTTGCCAGTCAGCTTTGTTTTCTTCTTGTTTGGTTTTTGCTGGGTTTGGGTTTGGATTTTTTTTTTCCTCTGCTGTTTTTTTTAAGCCTTTTCCATACTTTAATCTTTTTATCATAAATACCTTTAATAACACTGCAAATTCAAAGCACTCATTCCGTTCTCAGGCCATGTCATAGTTACCTTCCATATTTCTTTAACATCATTCCTTTCTTTCTTTCACCTCTTGCAGGTTACATAATCAAGTAATCTTTCGTCATTTAGAAAAATATTCCTTGTGAGTTTTATTTCATCAGCCTCAGGCAAATGCTTCACCTACACACTCAATAGAGACATGCAGAGCTTGAGGCTTGAGGTCTGTTCAATCTCAGACCTCCTCCTCTATCCTCCCTGTGCAGGCTGGGGGTTCCTGCGGCTCTCCCAGCACCTTGCATCAGGCAGACAGTGCTTGAAACCACTGTGGAGATGGTTTGGACTAACTCAGCGTCTCATCAGTGGCTGAGTGTCCTTTGCTGCAAGCTCAGCTCCGGGGCGGGTCCTTACCCAGCACACGCTCAGTGATAGGGGTCTCAAAGGCCTTTGCAGTGACAGCGTGACCAGCTGAGCCCTCTGATCATCGTCATCACCCCTGAGGAGACGCTCAGTTTGAATTCTTGCTCCCCTTACAGTGGCAGCACAACCTGAAAGTGAACCAAGCACACTGTAGAGAGAATGAGCTTCAGAGCAGCTGAACCACAAAACATCTCAGCTGCCTTCTGCTGCAAGGCCAGAGAGGGGGACTGGTCACAAAACACCTGTTTTATCCTTGCTCTTCTGTTTTCCACCCCAAGGCAGCTGCTATGGGCTCATGCTCCACTCAAACACAAGCCAGAAGGCAGCTTGTAACACCACAGGAAGGCAGCAATCATTTACTGGAACTCCAAAATGAGGATTTTACAACAAGATGCATCAGAAAGCAGCAAGAACAGGGCTTCCCCAGGAGGGGGACAAGCCAGAAGCTAAAGGGTGGCTGCAGTGCAAGCCATGCCCTCAGCAAGGTACAGTCCCACAGGGTGCAAACAGGATCCATCAGCAGTCCTGGACAAGGAGAGCAAGGAAGCAGCTCCAGGGTCCATCCAGGATGCCCCAGAACTGTTAAAATAGTGGTGAGACTGTTGCTACATCATGGTCAAATTTCCATGATTAGGGCTGGATCTGCAGACTCCGTCTTTTTCATTTGTTCACACCATATCCCATGGGAATGCACAGCTGCTGTGACAGGACAGCCCAGGGTACCCCACCTCCAGCTGGGGGACCAGGGATGAGGCTGACTACATCCCAGATTCCAGCAGGCTCTGCAAGCATAGCCAGGACTAGAGTTTGGGGAGGGTTGGTAATCTCTTGGGGAGGCAAGGAAGAAGAAGGCATGGATTTGTCCACAGAAACATTTATTTTAAAATAAAAAAAGCAGAAGAGGGAAAAGTGCAATAAAGTCCTGACAATGGCACTGCAGGAGGAAATGTTGAGACCCAGCGACATGCGGTGAGGAAAGAGTGGGGACACAAGTGTTGGGATAGATGAAATAGGAAAGCCTTATAAATATGATTACCTGGCAAAAGATGCTGAGAATATAGAAACTACAAGTGAGATTGAAATGAAAACAAGCTTTGAGTTACCAAACCCCAGTTACTGAACAACTGGAAAACAATGGTATGGCAAGCTGAAGGTAATCCCCCCTTTGATTAAACAATGCCCTCGGCCTGCAGACAGGTCCGAGGGTCAGAGCTGACCCTGCCAACTTGGCAGAGGGTACAAAAGTAGATTTTAGAGTTTAAAATATAACGCCATATGGTAATGCAATGATTCTTATAGGCTGTATGTAAATGTTATAGGATCTGTGGCCCATACCAGATTGGTTAATGAAAATTAGAATATTCAGCACAGAAGATGATTTATTGTATTGTAATGGGAACCGTGGGCACTTTTCCTACTTTTTCTCTCCTTTTCTCACCTTTTCTCACTTCTTCTACTTCTTCTTCCATTTCTACATTCTACTTGCTTGCTCTCTCACTTCTGACCCACTTCGAGCTGAGCCTGCAGCTCCAAGTGGGTCCCCCATACCCACAACCTTGGTAATAAACCTCATGCTCTAAGACCTGACTTCAGACATCTCTCATCGTTTGTCCCAACCGTCCAAACAACAGCCAGATAAACCCTACACACAAGAACAAAGATTTAGATGCTGTTTAGGGTAAAAATCAAAGCTTGGGCATGACCCTGAAAAGCACAATCCTTGCTTTGGTTCCAAGTGTCCCAAGGTGCATCAGGCTGGTTGGGAGAGGTGACTGTCCCACTCGGCTCTGCACTGGGGCACACCTTGAGNTGAGGATGCTGGGGATGGTAGCAGTATAACCCACAGCTCCTCCAGTCACAGCCTTCCCACCACAGTCCCGAGCTCACAACAAAGACTGGAACAACTCTACTTCTTGCAGTTGATATCCATGGAAGAAATTGTTTGAGACTGTCTTAGGTTAAAATGAAAGATGTAACCAANACAGGAGGAGGAGGAAGGGCCTTGAGGGGAAGCCCATGAGGAGGAGCTGAGGGCACTTGGTCTGTTCAGCTGGAGGAGATGGAGGTCAGACCTCACCGAGGCTGCAGCTCCTCCCAAGGGGCAGCTCCGATTTCTGCCCTGTGACAGTGACAGGACCCAGGGAAGGGCTGGAGTTGTGTCAGGGGAGGGTCAGGCTGGAGATCAGGGAAAGGTTCTTCCCCAGAGGATGCTGGGCACTGCCCAGGCTCCCCAGGGAATGGGCACAGCCCCGAGGCTGCCAGAGCTCCAGGAGCGTTTGGACACCGCTGCCAGGGATACCCAGGGTGGGGTTGTTGGGGTGTGTGTGCAGGGCCAGGGGCTGGACTGGATGATCCCTGTGGGTCCCTCCCAGCTGAGCATATTCTGTGATTCTATGATTCTAAGTACTGTGTTTAGCTCATGTTCAACACTCTTTAACATTCAAGGCTAAAATTTATGTTCTCCTTTTTTTTTTTTTTTTTTAACTGCCCATAATTTCTCAGTGAGGATGCTGGGGATGGTAGCAGTATAACCCACAGCTCCTCCAGTCACAGCCTTCCCACCACAGTCCCGAGCTCACAACAAAGACTGGAACAACTCTACTTCTTGCAGTTGATATCCATGGAAGAAATTGTTTGAGACTGTCTTAGGTTAAAATGAAAGATGTAACCAGAAGTGTGTATTCTATCACCAGCTGTTAAACCCAGGTGGGGCAGGGTTCTTTATCTCTTCTATGACACATGCCTGATAACTCCCTCCAGGGGATATCTTCTGTTCATGGGCCACCAAGCCTCACTGCACGACTCAGAAAATTCCATCATCCCAGTGTGAGATGCTCCGCCCAGGGGGAGGAACCAAGCATTCCCACCTGGATATAATCTGAGGTTTGGAACACCACAGGCAGCCCTGACCTGCTGGATTCCCAGAGGAGAAGAGCTACACAACCACCACGGGACCTTCAGAGGAACACCAGACCCTTGTACAGGATCACTGCTTCACCAGAACCACATCTGTCACTCCAACAGGGCTGCAGCCACCATTTAATGGGACTGCTGCCACCGCCCTGCCCAACAGGGTGTCAGGGTGTGTCCTGACTCTGCAGTGTTCCTGTGCTACTGCATTTATTTTAATTTTCCTGTTAAATTGTAGTTCTGACTTGGAGTGTCTCACTGGTTTGCATTCAAATTAGTACAAAGACAAAATTAGGTCCTTGCAAATGTACAAATTATCTGGGAATGTTCATTGCATTAACTGGCATTGTGCATTGACCATAGCAAATGGGTTACGTGGATAAAGGGAAATCCACAGTGTACTTTACAAACCTGGAGGAAGCAGTGATGAAGGAAGAGGGAAAAGGTGGATAACTGCATCCTTACGGGTTTAAGCAAGCTAATTCTTCTTTTTCTGTATGCTGGTTAATAAAGCCAGCTATTTCCACTGATCCTAGAAAACCTCCCAAGATGACATTTAACAATTTCCTTTCCACATGCCTTGTCCATGGCGTGCTTCCCCTATTATTGTTGTGTTTAAGCTGCATTGTGTTTCCCAGCACTGCTGGAATCACAAAAAGTGAGAGAAAATAGATATTCTTTTGTACAATAGTCTGGATTAGCAGATTAAATGAGCTGGTTAATGAAAAATTTGTAGATGACATTTATATGTGGCCTATGCTCAAAAGCTGAATTATCTTTAAAAATATAATTAGCTGTGCCGGTTTTGGGCCAATCNTAATTGCTCTGACATTATTACCTATATCCTTTCCCTTAGGTTATACCTGTCCAGTATCAGATAAATTAGAATTTGCAGAGTGTTCCCTAAGATAACGTGGGGTAGAAGGGACTAGAAATTTCTAGGGTGCCTGAAATCACACAACCTTAGCCAGGAAAAAAAATCCTGATATGTCAAAGAAATCACATTAATATTTAACATTTTAATCAAGAGCTGTGTGATCTAGGCAAGGAAGAGAAAACTGAGCATACCCAGTTGCCGGGAGCCTTTTCAGCCATCAGTGAGAAATATTTGCTGAAGGGTTGGTTTTCTTCCTGCTTAGAATTGAGGGATTATATTTAAAATGGACAGAAGGAGCCTGAAACCGTAACATTTCTCTTATTCTTTGTCCAAGCATTAGGGCCAGCTTTAACTTAGGCCAAGCTCTAACTGGCACCAGCACACCACCAGAGTCCAGGTGTGCAAAGATGATGAAAGTCTAATTAAAAAAATGTGTTTCCAGGTTTTGTTTTGGATTTCTTTTTTCCCTTCGTTTTCTCACTTATGATTAATTTAGAACGTGTCAAAACATGAGATAATATAGCTCAGTTTTAGAAGTGACTCTGTTTTAGCAGCTGAACTTCCTTCAAATCCTCTGCTAATAAGAATTGTGCTTTTCCTGGTAATTGCAGGAATGATGTTCTGTGTGTTTGTGAAGCTACTCAGAAATTCCTCTTAGGAATGGCTTGGTGACTTTGCTTGCTTGGAGTATTGCAGGTGTCTACAGGAAGATAAAATCATCCCCATAACCACAGGTGGCTTTAATACTTGGGGACAAATCCACTGAGTGAGTTTTAGTGTTTCTCTGTAACTGCCAAAAAAATCTGTTGCCAAATCTGACAATGAGAATGAAATAAAATCATTATTTTTTTAATAGAAACTGGGCCCCCACTAGTGGTTAAAAGGAACTGTTCTGTTCTGTGAGTGGCACATGGAGTTTTGACCAGCCACCCTGCAATCAGTCAGTGACTGCTACTAAATATACCTCTAAGTTAATTAATTATGTCTTTCTATGGTCTTTCTGATTGCTGACCCTGGAGGCACTGGAGAGATCAGAGGGAGGCATTGACATTCATTGCATTTCTCTGTATTTCTTCTTGCCCAAGGGAAAGAGAGAAAGAAATGAGAGAATCTTTCCCCATTAAAAAAAAAAAAAACCAAAACAACACAAACCAAAGCAAAACACAAAGAGGGGAAAAAAAAAAAAGAAATTGTTGAAATAAGAACAAATATCTAAAATTACAGCAATGTTCCACATTTCCATCCTTGTTCCAGACAATTTCTCTGATCCTGCTTGCTCTTGGCTGAAGCCCAGCAATTGGTGCATCCCCTGCTCCCTCTAGATTCCAAGTGTTGGAGCTGAAGATCTCCCAGGAACAGATGGATTCACTCAGTTTTGTACCTGCATGGAGGAGACTGTGCTATGCAGAGATTTTATTTCTTTGAATTTTAGATTGGCCAGCAGAAAGGGCTGCACAGCTGCACATTGTAGCTCCTCTGAAGATCCATTTGTGGATTTTTATTCCTGTGGTCAGACTGTGGCATTGTTACTCTGTCATCCAGCACAGCAACCAGGCAACTTGAAAACGAAAACTCATAATCCCACTTGATCCCAAGATTAAATGATTAAGAATTAATTGTTTTCTATCTTTCTCCTCAGCCCTTTCTATCAGATGTAACCAGATTGAAGCCAGCCCTTCCATTAAAGCGCTCAAGAGGGGACTGAATTAACTAACTTTAAACACCCAAACTGCTTTGTTTTCTAGAGGAAAACCAGAACATCCAGGCAACTTTGAGTTTCATAATAATTAGTTACATCTAAAGGCAACAGATGAAATATATACAGATTATTACTAAAGCATTAGTGCCAAATGTCACACATTCAGAGAGGGATGCAGCATGGTGCAGAACATTGATTAAGGAACTACAACCATACAAGCCAACAGTGGCACACTAAATGGCTTTAAAATGAGCAGTAATTAAATTAGAATCAAATGTAGTTGGAAATGGAGAGTTGTAAGTCTGGCCATATTTTTGTTTTCTTTTAAGTATGTAAACTGGGAAAGTATAAATCAGGAAGGAAGGAGAGGGACAGAGGAGAAATAATTGGTGCAAGACAAGATGGAGCTGAGAAAGATCTATCCAAGGTGGTGTTAGAGAGCTAAGCACAAATCAACAGCATGACCAGCAGGACACAGAAAACCTCAGCACTTCTCACACATGGAGATGTGGCACTGAGGGACATGGTTCAGGGGTGGCCTTGGCAGTGTTAGGTTTATGTTTGGACTCGATCTTCAATGTTTTTTCCCAACCTCAGTGATTCCATGATTCTAAACCAAATGAAAATAATGTGGGAAAATTACATAAATGAAACACAACACAGAAATAGGCAGAAGAATACCCAGGGCCCTTCCAAGAGCTTGGGGCCAGTTTGAGGCAGTTAGCAGAGCTTGTGACCAAAGTTTTTACAGAAATAAGGGAATCTTTTATAAGGGGCCTTCAGATTTAATTACAATTGTTTCCAGGAAACAAGCGACAACAAAAGTGGCTTGGACTTAAGAAATGAAACATTGAGATGCACAACAATCAGACACAAAACTCTGCCAAAAGCCTGCCCAGATTCAGGGGGATGATCATTTATCACCTTGCGCATTGCTTCAAGATGAACTGGAATAGAGTGAAAGGAATGAGAAGGAGGTGTATTTACAAACAAACTGTGGGTCTGCTGTAGGTAAAGCCAGATACTGAGAGGTGAAAGAAGCAATGGGAGCAGCCAGAAATTCTACAGGAATTCCACTAAATTGACACAGACTGTTACTCACTCAAGGCCGTGATAAACTCCTAAATTTATAGAAAAAGAACAGAGACAAAAGGAAAAAGAAAAAACAAGGAGGGGGTACACATTAGAAGGGGGTCTTTACTGGGCAGTTTGAGAAGTCTGTACCTCTCAAGTACCTCAGCCAATGGGGAAAGAGAGAGGGAAATGCGGCCAGGAAACTAGGATAAAAAGGAGGCTGCATCCTCTAACAATTTGAGAGACCCCAGGGGAATGTCCCATGGCCTCTACCTTTATTCGAATAAAGTGACAGGACTCCTCTGTCTCCATTTTGGACACAAACCTCTGGTGTTTGTGGATTAATTTTCCTGACAAGAGCAAGACCAGGTGATACAGCATAGATAGAAGTTCTTGGTGGAGCTGCAGCAGCTGAGGATTGGATTGCTTCTGCACAGAGGTAAGGATGGATCCTAGAAAAAATATATTTTCCCTAAAAGCCTCTTTATGGAGGGGGAAGAAAAAAAAAATCCCAAAAGCACCACCAAACAACCAGTCAAGCATTTCAGATCACTATTCCAAAAAAAGCACAAAGCCAAGGCAAGAAGTCATCAAAAAAGCAGCAAGAGTTCATCAAAACCTGTAAGTACTTTGGAGAGAGTTCATAGAAATTCATATATTTCTGTAAAACCTTTTGATTTTATGAAGGAAGCATTTTCTGATTTATGCTTAAGTGACACAATACTTCCTTTCCCTCCTGTTCAGTGCATCCAAAGAGTCCAGTTCTTAGAACCTCTGTGCTTCAAAATTCTTCATTACGAAAAGCATAAAATAAATCTCTTTAAGTGATTTCTGCTTGATACAATAATTCCACCCTTGCTGGTTTTAAAACAGAACTCAGAAAAGAATAGCAGAGTATAAGATTACATCAGAAGACAAAGAGATGGGTAAACATGCAAAGGATAAGTGTCTTAAGATTGGGAGTAGAAAGTAATACAAATTACAGATTATTGCTGCAAGTCCAGAGAGTTGTAACCACAAGAACTGCTGGCAGAAGAAGTAGCAGAAGAGTATAAGAAACCAAAGACATTTTAATTTGGGGGACTTGGAAATAATGGTCCTCAAGTAGTGTCATTATTGGTAAGGGAGTAGCCAAAAAGAGCTTTCTAAGTGCCTGCAATAATGTGTCAAAGTGATTTTTTTGGCAAGGTGACAACAGCCACAGGAGCAGCCTCAGTGTTGGCTTTCCTACAGGTTCTCTTTTCAGAAAAGACTCCAAATCCTTGTGTAAAATGTGCATTAAACAGAATACCTATTTCTCTTTAAATCTGGCAAACAGGTGCTTATAAGATGACCTGACTTGGACAGTACTTTTTCAAAAATTTGCCTTACAGTGACAAAATTCCACACAGGCTGCCTGTCTGGATGAGGGTGGGTACAATCCCCATTCCCCCTTTTTCTATTCCTGCCTCAGGAAGCCAACAAAGAAGGTTTTTTTTTTTTCCTTCCTTTGCTTTTCCCACATTACTTGAAATAAAACATCAGGAATATGATGGTTCAATGAAACCTATTCCACATTTTCTATATTCACAAGGAAGAGCTAAACTTGATATATTTCTTCCCCCAACACCTGGGGTTTTTTTCAGTAAATAAATAAAAATAATATAAACTATTGAAAAAAATTAAAATTATCTACCTTCCTAACCAGGAGGGGAGTAAAAGAAATAAGAGCTACATCATAGACACAGACTTTAATTTCCCAAATCCAGTGAATGTCACCATATTAACTGATTAACATCAAGGCAGATATGCTGGAGAAAATCTGGCACGTCTTATGTCTACAAACAGAATATTTCACTTAGAGACTTTATATCCCAAAATCTGCTTGCTGTGAGCATCACAAGCTTGAGGGGTGCGGGCTGGGTTCTGGAATTTGTACAGCAGTGTCACTCTGCCTTTGCAGCCTTTTAAAGAGTCATTAAAGGGCACTACTTTAAAAGCCGACATCTTCCAGCATTACAACTCGTAATTACACCCCACAGGGGCTCCAGGTCCCGCCTATGCACGTCAGAAGATCACTTGCAGAGTCCAAAGCTTCCCCCCTGCCCTGCCCCGTCTGCCTTTACACTCTGTTAATCAAGACAGAGGTTTTACCTTCATTAATGGCTGGTGGTGTGATGCTCCTTTGCTTTCCCATTGCTGTAATGGTTGCAGAGCCTTCAGGAGCAGGAGCTGTTTCAGAAGTTTCTCCTTGCTGCTGAGATGCTGTTCAAAAAGCCTGTGATTTCACTGTGATTTTTGAGCTGTTTTTCCCCTGAAGCACCAGCCATTGAAGATGGATAATTGTATTAAGATCAACACTGCAGATGTCTGGTTTTATTCTCATTACCCTGTCTGTCCATAGCAGTAACTGCAGCTTTTACCTCTCCCTCACCCCAAGTTGTCTGGCTTTGATCTTGAAGCTGGGGGTGTTTTAATGCCTACAGTCAGGTATGTGGGGAGATTTTCTTGTCTCTTTGTATTAGCCCGGATAAGACAGAGAGAAGACAGGAGAGAAGTGCTCAGGCCAGAAATAGAGCTGAGACACAGCAGGCAGGGACTCGTTTCTGTGCAGCTGGATGCCATCTCTGCTCCTGCCAGAGCTTCTCCTGGATGACGAAGACGATCTCCAGCTTCCTCCTCCCTGCACCCATGAGATTGGTGTCTTTGACAAAGGGTTCACTGGGAAGCAAACAATATCCACAGCTCTCATCACATGAGATTTTACAGTGAGAAGCACACAAAATAATTCTAATCCATTCTCGTTTCAGACCTGAACTTTTCCCTTTACTTTTTAAGCTGGCTGATTCAATTCTTGCCACAGACTTTCTTTTTCCCTAATTACATGTTCAAACAATGTGAAAAGAGGTTTCTGTGAGGTTATTGAAGGTGCTGACAAGTGACAGATGCCACTCAACACTCCTGACTCCATCCCGCACAGATGCAGGGGAGCCTCACCCTGCCCGCCAACGTGTGCATTTATGAGCCAACCCTCAGTAACATCCCTCCAGTCATAAACTGGGCTGCAAAAATCAAGCCACAACTTTCCTAGTATCAACAAGAACAACTTAAGGAACACACCTTTACAGTGAACAGCATTTTTAGTTTCACAGAAGTAGGATGATATTTGATTACAAGCTGAAGTTGGACTTCCAGGAGGAAAAAGAAAATTAAAAAAACCCCACAAACTAAAAAGCCTGTCTTTGGAAAGGAGCCACCAGAGCCACTTTTAGACATGCAATAGACTCTTCATCACCTTTTAGCACATCTAGGCACTCAAATGATTGAGGGGCAAATTGCTTTTGTGTGGCAATACAAAGACAACCAACAGAAAGACCTGTGGGTTGCAATGAACAGCTGGGTTTGTATCCAGGTCTGCAAGAGCAAGGTGTATTCTTTAAATTATACTTGTTTGATTTACAAGAAGAAGTGGAGTTCAGGTAACGCAGGCACTCAGTTTTCTTTCTCTATAATAAACCAACAAGCCAACAAAAACCCCAACGAACCAACCACAACTTCTCCACCAGCAGTGGGGCAGAAAAGCCTGAAACCAAAATATAAGTGTACACTAAAGGCTTGAAATATAGGAAAAAATAACCCAGTATTTTTCAAGTTCCCAAATTTCTGCACAAAACCACCACTTCAGAGTCAACAAACTATTGATTCCCCTCTGTTTCTTGTCAAATACTCTGTTAGGAAGGAGCTGTGCAGCTTGTAAGACTCAAATGCTGTTGAGTGCAGCTGATTCACTCAGAGTTACAAGAAAACACAGAGTTGATCGAGCTCTGAATTCTCCCCATGGAAAATAAGTGGAGTTTGTGATAAAGGTTCACTCCAAAGCTGAACCACTGTGAGTCAGTGAGAGAGAAAAGGGCAAGGCATTACACTACTGGAATGGCTTCGATAGATACAGGTATTAAATACAAGACACATTTGTGGCAATAGGTAATATACTAATGCATCTGAGAGAGGCATCCAGCCTCTGAAGGGGTTTTACTGACACGTGTGGAGGCACAACTTGCTTTGGCCTGTACTCAGGAGTCCTGAATAAAAGTTAATTGGATGTTATTAAGGACAGAAATACAATAAGATGGAACAAAGCAGTGCTATGATAATCACCTGATGAGGCCAAGAATTAGTGCCACACACAGCTGCCACACACATGGAGCCAAGTGACTGCCCTGCTGTGCTCCTGCCAGTTCCAAATGCCAAGTTTCCTATCCCCACACGGTGCTGTGGCTTTAACAGAAAAAAGGCACAAAAAGCCTTTTGACAGGCAAAAAAGCCATGGTGATCCTAGATACCTTTTCTTTTCCAGTAAGGATGTCTCAAAATTAGTCCAACTTTCCTCACTGGCCATCCCCGTAACTTCTCTCAGCACCAATTAATTTTGTCTTTAGCACTTTATGATAAAGAAATTCCCTCCTGCCTCAAAGCCATTTTCATTTAGTGTTAGAGCTTTGCCTACATGTGAACAAGACCCATTTTTCTCTGTGGTGATCTGTGGTAGCACAGATTCTTTCCCATGGGAATTTTTCTCTTCTTCTCCCTGTGTTCTATAAATAAAGATAAGGTTTGGCTGTTATTGAAACTGTCTCTGGAGAGATGGACAGTTCTACCTGGCCTATGGGCCTAGGGGGAGGTTTTGAATTGACCCAATCCGGAGAAACTTTAAAAAGTCTATATAAGTTTTAGAATTAAATAATAAAATCAGAATTCCGCCTCACCCGATCCAGTTTGGTTCTTGCACTCGGCTAGCGCTCAACAGCGACAGTGATCAGGCCATTTCTGAAGGCAGAGGGTGCCAGAAATACCAATCCCAGTCCATAAAAAGCATTTCTGACGAGTTGTTCCTTGGAAAGGAAGTTTTCTTCTCTTGTTCTCTTTGTGCTGAAGGAGGTACCCTCAGTTTGGCTACGTGGAATCCCAGTCTGCAGGGCTGTGTTACAACCTTCATTTTGAATTCCACTCTGTGCACAGCTACTGCCACAAAAAACTTCAGGTCACAGAAATCTGTTCAGGGCTCTGAAGTTCCAGGAAACCAGATAAAGTTCAGATGAGGCAGCTGGAATATAATCCCTGTTGTGTGTCTAATTCAGGATATTGAACTGCAGGGCTTGTATGGATGAGAGATGGATGAACTGGGTGTATCAGTCTGGTGGGGTTTCTTGGATTACTGTATCATTACCTGAAATCAGCCAAACTGGTGAAAGCGGCTCCCTTGGGACACTCATGACTTAATTCCCAGTTCTCTTGACTGTGAGCATTTCAGCACATGCTGGTCAGCACCAGAAGGGTGTCTCTGTGGAGCAAAGAGCAATTTCCTCCTGACAGGTATATTTTAGTAAGTGACTACTCTTAATTCTAGCAAAATCTATGTCATAGTTCAATTTAGGATGGGGAAGAAAATAAACCAACTCAAAAAATGAGCAAACTAAAAATTTCCATCACACAATGGTTTCACAGAACCACAGGATCTCCTGAGCTGGGAGGGATCCCCAAGGATCATCCAGTCCAATCCCTGTCCCTGCACACACACCCCAACAACCCCACCCTGGCCATCCCTGGCAGCGGTGTCCAAATGCTCCTGGAGCTCTGGCAGCCTCGGGGCCATGCCCATTCCCTGGGGAGCCTAGGCAGTGCCCAGCACCTTCTGTGGAAGAACCTTTCCCTGATATCCAACCTAAACCCCCCTGGCACAGCTCCAGCCATTCCCTTGGTCGTTTAAACCACTTTGTCCTGACAAATGAAAACTGAGCTGGTGGCAGTAGAGTGACTGTGAGGCTGGGATTGAGGAACAATCAGCAAATGCTGGTGGTTGAATGCTTTTTTTGGGATCAAAGTTTGAATTCCATGAGAGTGTTGACCACAGGCTGGGGTGAGAAGGCCAGACAGGGCATCTCTGCTCCCACACCTCTCACTGCACCAGGTGACTAAATATCAATATATTTATAAATTTAAATATATTTGGTCAAGACTCCTTCCTTCTGCACTGCTGGAGTCAAAGGAAAATGAAAATTCAGACTAAGAACCTGTCCCATGGGTGATGCTGAGAGACCTTAAGCTTTCAAGAGGACAGAAACACAAAGTAAAGCTTTGTACCTACACAACCTGGTTTTAGGAAGGGGAACATGCCTCCAGCAGCAGGTTTAGAGCAGTTATTTGTTGGGCTCAGGCAGTGTTCCTTTGCTGCAGCACAGCTTGAGTTGCTGGGCAAGTCCCACATATTTCAGCTCCCACTATTTCATTTCAACCCCTCTGCTGAGCCTCATTCAAGTGCAGCTTCTCAAGCACAGCAGAAAGCCTTTCAGTTTGTGTTTTGAAGACAGAAGGCTTCATAAGTTACATGAACTTCACTCATCCTCAGCAGTGGAAAAGCTACTGGAAAACACCAAAAGGTTTCGGGGTTTGTTTGTTCATATGCAAATGTGCCAATGGTAAAAGGGCAATAACAGCAGTCGCAGTGCTGAGCAGTTTTCCAGTGAGACATTCCTTGCACAGATACCATAAAATCTCATTTCTCCACAGGGAGACCCTGCACTGTGTCACTTCCAGATGCTGTCCTGCTGTGGTCCATGTTCAGTTCTCAGCTGCCATCCACCAGCAGATGTTTCTCTTCATGCTACAGTCTGTAAACATTTTGCCTTCAGCAGAAATTCATTTGAGCAGTATTTTTGAAGTTCAAAGAACTGCTTGATTTCTTTTTCAGTCCTGTGTGTGTTCCTATCTGTGGGGAGAAGCAGAGAACTGTAATTTCTTTGTCTTTTGGTTCATATGTCACCATCAAGCCTCCATTTATCTCTCAGCTCAGCCTGGAGTTTGCTACAAAACTGACTGAGGTCACATTTCTTGAAATTGCAATCAATGGTCAATTTTCAAAATGCATATTTAAAATCCCTTGAACTTCTCTCTCATTGAGGGAGCACACAAAACAGCAGAAAGCTGTTACTTGAACACAAGCTCAGAGAAATAACACAGGGGTGTTCTTTGATGCTGCTGTCTGCATCCCACAAGTACTTTAGGAGGTTTTCCCATCTCCATGAGAAATAATTTCTTTCACAGTTTGATTAAAAGCAAGCCTTTAATAAAGATATTAAAAGACAGATGTTATTAAACTAATTAGAATTTTATTTCCCCCACTATTCTTATTTTTTCCTGAAGTCCATTAAACTTGCTTCAGAAGCTTTTTCATTTATTTTTTATGAAAAAACCCTTCTAATAAATTATTAGAAGCTTAATAACTTAGTAAATTTCCAATAAGTTATTAAACTTCTCATAAGTTATTAACATTATAAGCTCTTATTAAAAATAATAGGAAAAACTGGGGGTTAATAAATAAACCAAATAAAATAATCAATTAAATAAACTTCCTTAAGTTTAACTTAAGAGTTTAATGTATTAGAATTTTATTTATTTCCCCCCTGCCATTCTAATTATTTCTGAAGTTCAATTTCTTGAATTCAGCAAGAATTTTCTACTGAAAACAATATATTTAGTTTCACCAGAAATATAAATGTATGACACATTTTCATTCTTTTTTCTTTTTTGTGTATTATTTTGTTATTTCTTCATGGACCAATATGCATAATAAATACTTCAAGAACAGAAGCAATAAATTAATTTGTTGTTTTTTCTAAATGGGAGTGTTTACTCTTCTTAAATAATCAGCTGGTTGTTCTATATTCAGGGAAATACTGCAACCTCTCAAACTGTCATTTTGAAAAGTTGTAATTTTGAATATTTAGGCTTAAACCCAAGTCATTATTTCATATAATCAAAGTTGTGTTTATGCAAACAAGGAGAAGGAAATTCTAGAGGCTGCTGAGTCCCTGCAGCAATGCAGAAATACACAACTGCAGTCCCATGGGCAGCCTCTTTGAATCAATCCAACATGGGGAAATATCTCCAGATATTTTCAGACTTTTTCTGTCTCTGCTCTTCCTTCAGGAGCTGAAAATAGTTGGTTTCATGCAGTCTGAGAGAAGTCAAAGAAAACTTCCCTCCAAAAATAGCTAATATTTCAAATATTTACCAGATCAAAAAGGTGTTGCACTGAACCACATGCCCAGAGAACGTGGGAGAAGTGGCTGCCTGGGGAAATCATTACCTGTGTGAGGACCCTTCAGGGAAGGAAATGTTACTGACTGGACCAGGTCATAAAAATAAATGTTGGCTTTTGTGTGGATCATCTCAAAATCCCATCTCTGGGATCTTTTACCAGAGCCCAGCTTTTATCTTTCTCCTCCCATCCTTAAGTCCACACAAAGACACTCGAGCTTGAATCCCCTGCCAGAGCTCAGGTGTTCTTTGGTGCCTGTTTTGCTCTGGACACTTTCACCTCTTTCCAAGCATCATTCTAGGATTTATCTCTGGTGAGCACCTATGGTGCCTTTTCCCAGCTCTGTGAGACTTCCCCTAGTACTGCTCATTCCCTGGAGGTCTAAGCAAAGTTGATTCCAGAGATCAGTTTTCCTCTCTGACATCCATCATGACAAGTTTCAGTTATTCTTCCTGATTTCCATCTTCTTTATTACACTTGCCTTGAGGTAGAGAACACACAGAGCAAGCAGGGGCAAAGCCAGGGCAGCCCTTGGAGAAGTTGTCCTGCTTGGATGTGTCCCAGTGCCATGAGTTTAGCACAAAGGAGCTGTCAGAGAACACCTGAAGCTCAGGAGGAGGTGTCAGGTCCCTGTGGCTCCGCAGGGCTGAGCAAGGGCAGATTTACTCCTCTTATTTCCTCTAAGGGTCTTTGGCACAGGTTGATATTCTTGATACCAAAGTAATGAACCACAGCAACTTCAAAGGCACGAAGGCTGGGGAAATATGAGTGTAAATTAAATTCCATCATCAGAATAACTGTGACCACAACAAACTGAAAACATATTTTCATCAGTTTCCTGGACTATTTTACAAGCAGCTCCCTCTAGAGAGAGGAGTGAAAGAGAGAAATGCAAAACAAACCCACTGATTTAGAAACACACACTTAGTTCAGCTGCTGCTCTAATTTTGTTGATAATTTTTAAGCTCTTTGAAGTATTTTTCAGCCTGCACTGCTGAGGGATCTTCCTTAGGTCTGTGCTGACAGCCTCACTGGATGGCATTTCTGGCCTCCTTCTTTCTTGTTTTTCTTTTCCATTTCAAATAAGGTTTTTGTGTCTGAAGAATATCTGTTCCTGCCAGGTCAATACACTTAAGCTGGAACAGGAATTTGCAAGCCTCTTTCTCTGCCTGCATGAAGGCTACACAAGCAAAGCATACCAAGGCCTATCATGTCAGTGATGCTCTTTCATCCAGCTGAACACTGAAAACAAATTTGAGTATTGGTCTAAGGTTTTTTAATTCATTTTTTACAACAGACAGAGGGAAAAGCCACAAAAATCAGCATTTCCAGCAAAAGCAGAGACAAACAGAATCACAAAATCATAGGAGCACAGAATGGTTTGGATTGGAAGGGACCTTAAACCTCATCCAGTGCCACCCCTTGCCATGGGCAGGGACATCTTCCACTGTGCCAGGGTGCTCCAAGCCCTGTCCAGCTTGGCCTTGGACACTTCCAGGGATCCAGGGGCAGCCACAGCCTCTCTGGGCACCCTGTGCCAGGGCCTCACCACCCTCACAGGGAGGATTTCATATTCTCCACTGCAGATGCCTTTAAATAGCCAAAGCTGGCAGGAGCAGAAGGGACCTTACCTGGCCACTCATTCTTGTTTTGACCTGCTGGTCACCAGATCAGGGTAATATTATTATGTACTATTAATTTGGTTGGATTAATTTCAGGTAGCCAGGCTCAAATAACTAACAGAGACTCATGTTTGTGAAACAGAAATCAGGAAGTCGATGTATGTGGGTAAGGGAAGAGCAGAGAACAGACTGCCACAACATCCTCGTGTCCAAGAAAGGACATGGAAGCACAGATGTGGGGCTGGGCGCTGTGTGCCCTTTATGGTGACTCAGGATTTGCCTCAGTTCATTGCCCATCCTTGGGAAAACCTATACCCACGTGGAGTAAGAGACACAAGCCACACAAAGCACTGCAACATTGCACAAAACTGAGCCCTTAAGGGAGGAGAAATGAGAAAAAAAAAAAATGTGTCACTTATTAAGAGAAAAACAATAAAGCATTGACCTCTGCAAAAAAAACAAGTACAACAAGGAGCATTCTTAATGTAGGAATTGTTTCTCAATTTCTCAATAAGGCCAGACTTTTGCCTTAAACCTTCCCTCAGCCCCAAAGACTGTATCATTTCAAACTGACAATTTCAAGGAGATGCCGCCTCCCATCTCTAAGCCAACTGAAAGAAAAACTTTATGGAACATCTGGAGGGGAATGTGACCTTCCCACTGCAGGATTTCAAACACCAGAATCTATCCATCTTGGATCTAAAAGGATATTAAGGCCGGATGCTGCTATGGATAGTCAGCCTTAAGTGGTGATAGCGTTTTCCTTCCATTGCCCTTTTTAAGCACTCAGATCTTTAATCAGCCCTGATAAATTAAGCCTTTCGAAACCTGATCCAAACATATGAATATTGTTTTCATTTTGAGGATTTATAAAAATGGGGCAAATCTTATTGTGAATCCTAGGAAACCTGCAGAATCAAGGAATTGCATGGTAATTACGTGCTTGCTAAATGTGTTCCAACAAACCCACTATTCTGTATCTGGAGACTCAGCCTTTGAAGTTTTTCTGCAATTCACTCACTATCTACACTGTCAGTCACTCAAAGTTTGAGTTATTACAAGTTTCATAGTTTTCATAGAAAGCCCATAAGCACAGATGCCCCCACATACAATGGATCATTTACAAGATGTTGTCCTAGAGAACCAAATAAAATAGTACAACTTCTTATTGCTCAATATCTGCCTAACAGAAAATTCCTCCTAGTCTTATTCATTGTTGCTTCATTAGTGAACACACATTTACTTAGGCTTCCCAAAACATTTGCTGACAAAACAAAACTTTGTGCATCTGTTAAATTGCTTGATCACTCACTGCAAGTAGTCTTGGAAGGTCCCAAGCTTCTTTGAGGAAAAGATACTCGAAATGCACCATTTCTTGGTTTTGGACAGCAAAAGTGGGATCCTTCCACTAGACCAGGTTGCTCCAAGCCCCATCCCTTGAACACTTCCAAGGGTGAGGCAGCCACAGCTTCTCTGGGCACCAGAAAAAGAACTCTGTGATAGAAGTTATACTCCTAAAAAGTCGTATATTTTTTAGCCTTTTTTCACTTTTTTTTTTTGCTGTTTAACAAACACTTTGAATACAGTATAATGCTAAATATAATTGCTATAACTGCAAGAGTAGTGAAATATGTGTATTCTCTGAATAGGATCAGACAAGTGAAATTACCTGAGTCTCTGGCACAGGTAAGTCACAGTGCAGTATAAAAATGCATTTTCTAGGCATGTAACAGAAAGAGCACTGCAGCTGAGAGCACCAAGTTTGTGCCTTAAAACCGCACTTAGAGAAAAATGAAACTTCTGGTGAAAATACCAGGTGCAGTGGAACTTCTGCTGAGTAATGTACTTTTTCCAGGTCTGTGGGGCTGCACACAACCTATTCTTCCACTACAGGTTGAGTTCAGGTGGAAAACAAGGAAGAGATGCTGAAGAAATTTCCCTGGATTTCCCAGAGCTGGCAATCCCCTCAGCGCAGTAGCCACGCTCCCATCTGCCCCCCTGCAGCCAGGGAGACGCTGAGCCTGTGCCATTCATTGAAAGCAAGATTATGATGTTGTGTGTTGCTCAGGAATGCGTTTGTGGTGGAGCACTGGCAGGAACAGAACGTCCCAGGCAGCAGCAGCTCAGCTGGAGCTGGAGCAGTGTTGTAGCTCAGATGCCCAAAACCAGGCAGAGCCCTGCCCACGCCAACTCTGCTCAAACCTCCTACTCCCTCCATGTGGCTCCTAGATTTCTGTGCAGGATTTATGGACAGCAATACAGACATCCTGTTCTAAACAAAAAGAGGACCGTAGCTTTAATCCATCCACTCAGCAAAACTCCCTTCAAAGAAATCGATCACATTAATTGTAGCGTTTCTGTCCATTCACAGAAAGGGAAGCAATGTGCTCCACAGCTGAGTGACTGTCCCAGCCTTGCGTGAGGCTTTTGTTCTTCCCAGTTCCCAAAAAAGCACTAAGGGAGGACCTGCCACCAGCCATATAAGCATCATCTTGGCAATGATTAACACTTTTTCCATGGGAACAAAAGAAACCGAGCATCCATTTCTCTTATCTAAAAGCTTCCATTAAATGAAATTTGACTTTACAGATGGCACTGGTTATAAATAAGACTGACAACCCTAGAACTCATATGGAAGTTTGGAGTAGCACATCCCACTCATGGAGCACTTCTGGGAACACATCTTTTACTCAGGAGGCAAAGAGGAGCATGTTTAGCTAAAGCCAGACAATGTACTTCCTGGGAGACCTTCTCTGGTGCTTAGGAGAGTTGGATGGCAAACAGGAGAGAGAAATGTGGCAACACTTCAGACAGGTGTTCTGTGCCTGCTCTTTCTGGGAGACACATCTGTCTGGGGTCCTGCAGAGGTGAAGGGTGATCCCTTCTGCATGTCAGCACCATTAGGTGATGCAGAAACAGCCAAGTTTCTCATGCTCTGTAAGCACCACCACGGCCATNGAGATGGCATCAGCCAGCCCCCTCCTCCCCCCCCCCCCCCCCCCCCCAGCCCCACGGCCACACTGGAGTGGGGCTTCCCCAAACGTGGCTCTTCTGCTTCTGTCTTCACTGTCCCACCAGTTCCACCCCTATTTAGGGGTGGGGGACAGGCAGGACAGAGCTGTCACAGGCACCCCCCGTCCAGCCCTGTTTCCTGGCAGGGCTGGAGCAGACGTGGGGGGAACCCCAGGGACCCTGAGAGGGTGAGGATCCCTCAGCACCCTGACACCACAGGAGTTTAAAAAGGATGTGCCAGGAGGTTTGTGCAAAAAAAAAAAAAAAAGAGAAAGATTTCTTGGCCACTTTTGCTATACCAGAAGGGCACGACATGAACTAGAGGAATAGGATATTTTAATATTGAGATAAAATTGATGTAAGCAGGAGTGGAAAGGTAAAAAGAAAGCTCTTTACTCCCTGGATAAAGCAAAGGAGAACATGTTAAGTAAAGAGAGGGGAGCTGTGAGCACCGAGTCTTTATTGCACTGGGAGCAGAGTGCTGTGAAGTACAGATCAGTCCTGGCACCCCACTCCCACCATTACTCAACTCCTTTGCAACACTTCACACATTGTCCCTGTCCAAGATGCTTTGTCTGGCTGGCAGTGCTGTGGTCTCATTCAACTGCAGCCAGCTCTGATGGACAAACAGCAGTAGTGTCTGCCAGGTGCTTGCCATCATCTATTTAGGGAAAAAGATCAAAACTGTGCGTCCCTGATTTATCCTCTAAGTTTCAACTTGCTCATCTAAATTCTGTGCCTTCTTTAAGCTGATGGAAACAATCCACGTTCCTTTGTCTTATAACAGATTTTAGAATAAAGCAGTTATTAATCTGCCCTCTGTTCTGATGCTGCTGCAAGCATTTTCCAGATTTTTCCAAATAGGGAATGGCTTGGACAGCCACGTGTCCCCAGAGCAGGTCTGTGCCTTACACACATGTTAACTCCTGGCAGTGGCTGCCAGGACTCTGTGACAGCGACTCCTGGGGCTCTGCTGGGTCCCAAAACCAATCCCCAAACATGTTTAGTGACAAGGCACCAAAGTTTTCTCTGCAATGTGCTGCCTTCACTGGGCACACAATTGTTCTGATAGATGTTATGTTTTATCTTAGTGCAATCACTCTAATTAGAAAGGAAATTAGGCAAAGATGGTAAATACTTCAAGAAGAGCTGATCAAAAAGGATAGGCAGTATTGGCTATTGCAATAATTCCAGATTCCTGTCCATTCAGATTTTGCCACTTAGTTCTGAAGTAAGCACAAAGGTAAGAACCTTCTTGCCCATCTTGATGGGGCTGTGGAGTTAACTAGGCCAACCTGAGAAAAGACATATTTTTCCTTGATTCAAAGTTAGGTTTTTGTTGCAAAGTTGGTCCTTTGAGCCCATTTGCACAGGCATCTCAAACTGGTATTGCTAGGAGTTTCTACACCAGGTACACAGAACCATGAGTCAAGTTTTACAGATGGTTTAAAATGACCAACCAAATTGCACTCGGACTTATTGACTTCAATCACCTCAAGATTTGGTTCTCATTTTGAAATTAGATTTACTCAGTGCTGAATTTTATTACTTCTAGGCTGACAGAAAAATTACATAATAAAATTATGTTCCTTGAAGGGGGATGGTAGAAAAATATATAGTATATAATATTATATAATATCATATCTTCTATTGCATCTTCAGTCAGAATTATAACACTTTTAGGAAAAAGCAAAAGAGGTTTTTCTTATAATAGCTTCAGTGACAAAAATATGTAATTACCTTTCTCAGCTAAATTTTCAACTACCATGTACCTGAAGAGGCATGTTTGGTGAATATACAACCAAATTCCCTGGGGGAGATTCCCTGTGTAATCACTGTCATAGGAAGCTGAAATAAACAGAAGTTTTGGGAGGAAGACTCCAGCTTGTTCTGGCAAGGTTACTTGGTAACCATATATAAGGCCAGGCTCAGCCTGATGCAAATGAAAGAAATTTGAGCAACAGAAAAAATCCAGTGAAAATAAAAAACTGAAAAGGAAATAAAATTACACTGTTTCCCCCTAAAAATGAAAGATTTTCTGTGGTTTCATCTTGAAATTAATTACCCTTTCAAGTATAAAGGATTAACTGTTCTTGGTTTTCTATCTTGACTGTGTATGCAACAAAAGTCATTACAAAACAATTTCATAACCAGATAATAAACAATATTTTCATCTACTGAAAGCCTCACTCCCTAAAGCCTCCCGGCTATAGACCGTCATTCATCCAAGGGCCTGCATTGCCCCAAAACTTGTGAAAAAGGCCCTTGATATTTCTTCTCACTAAAATAATGCCTGAAACATTATTTCACCATCTTTTCTATGGTTCCCATCTTTATACTTTTATCTGCTTCAAGTAGTTCTGTGTTCTTATTGCCTTCTTGGGAAAACTGGAACGAGTTGATTGCTTAATTGTGCAGCTGCAGTGCCCATCCTCAGCGCTGACCAAGGCGCTCTCCCAGCCTGTGTGTGGTACAGCTGGGGCTGGGAAAAGCTCTCCTTGTGCAATGCTTTCAGCCCAGCACTGCTGTCATGCCGCTAGCAACAATTAAAATCCACAAGTGTTGCGTGCAGTAAAAAGAAAGAGAAGGTTTTTAACGCTGCACAAGGATTATTCATGCTAAGTAATTGCTTAATAAAAATTTCCATTCAAGTAAATGCCCTTAGACTTGAGAAAGGCAGAGCTGAGAAAGGGAAATTCAAAAGAACCTACCCCAGGCCCTGGGAGCAGAGGTGATGGTCAAGTAGGTCTTGCAGGAGCACAGCTCACTTCACCAAAGTGCCTTGCCCAGGCATCAGGGAAGCAGGAATTGGTTTGGATACTGTAGCTCCAGACTTCTTCCTCTCCCCTTGTCCTGATGTTGTCCTCTTGAGTGTCATCAATATAAGGCCCATTTGGTGGCTGTGAAGAACAGCCTCTCCTCCCAGTCCCGGACTCACAGAATGGAGGGTGATGACCAAGGGCAAGATAGAGGTAGAGAAGAGTTCTTCTGGTTCTATCTGCACTTTTCTTTTCTGTGAGTGTGGTTCATACAAGTGGAACATTTCATCATTAGAGCACCTTTCCTATAAGGAAGCGCTGAGAGAATTGGGATTGTTCAACCTGGAGAAGAGAAGGCTCTGGGGAGATTTTATTGCAGGCTTCCAGTGCCTGAAGGGGCTCTGAGAGAGCTGGAGAAGGATTTTGGACAGGGGCCTGGAGTGACAGGACACAGAATGGCTTCCCACTGCCAGAAGGCAGGGATAGATGGGATATCGAGAGGGAATCCTTCCCTGTGCAGGTGGTGAGCCCCTGGCACAGGGTGCCCAGAGAAGCTGTGGCTGCCCCTGGATCCCTGGAAGTGTCCAAGGCCAGGCTGGACAGGGCTTGGAGCACCCTGGCATAGTGGAGGGTGTCCCTGCCCATGGCAGGGGTGGCACTGGAAAGGTCCCTTCCAACCAGGCCACTCTATCACTTTGTAATTCATGGGAGGAAGGTGCCAAACCAATAGACTTCCTTTTGTGATGGGGCTTTGCTTTCAACATGTGATAGCTGCCGACACCAAAGGCACAAAACAAATAACGCAACCCACAAAGCAGAACTAAATCAGAAGTTTCTTGCTTCCCCAGAAGTGCCCACGGGTGGGTCTCCTGTGCCCTACATACCTGGTGTGCAAACCTCTATTGTGTAACTAAAGGATGGGATGAACTGACAGCAGTATTCCCAGTTGCCATCAGATTGGAGAGGGAGGAAAGGAATTATAACCTTTCCAAAGTACAGCCTCTGCCAACGTGTTCTGGATATCCAGTACAAGCAAGACTGCTCACACCCCTCCTTCACTTCATGTCTGATTTGTAAAAACAGGAGTCTGGACCAGGATGTTCAAAGTGCAGCCCGGGGAAGGCCTATGAGAAAGTTATATGGTAAATGCCCTTGGAGGTTCATTTCTAATGCAGCCAAACAAAATGTACTGAGGCCAGCCTGGTGTGCCTCTCTCTCCTGGGCTGACACTGCAGTTCCAGCAGCCCTTGTGCTCCCACAGCTCTTCTCTTCCCTCCTTTGTTCTGGTGGCTCCTTTTCAGGAAAAATAAATCTAGATAAAGGCCTTAAAAGCTCAGTTACCTAAGAAGCTCTAGATAAATCAAAGGATTTAGTAGGATTAGTTTCACCTGACTTGCAGTGGAATTTCTTGCTGTGAGAAAAGCCAGAACTGCCAGTCAATGTACAGCACTTTCATGGCATTCCAGTCTGGCTGGAAGTAGAGTTTCCTCAGCTACACTCCTGGGGTGAGTAAATTCTTTGTGGTGTAAGTGGATGTTTTGCTTTTATTCATAAGTTATTAATGATTTTATATTTCTCATTATTGTTTTAAATTACAACAGAGTATTTTCAGAAGATACAGCTCCAGCGAGAACTCTAGATGTGATATGGATTGTTTAGCAAGCTAAAACAAAAATACAGGGGCCAGAATAATCTATAGTTTAAATATTCTGCTTATATCTTGGCATAAACAGATATATCTATTTTATATTTAAAATAGCAGCACAGCTTGGTTGAACTTGAAGGTTATAACTACTCCCCAATTTTTGTGAAATAAAAACTGAATATATTGAAAAAGGAGACAAGGGGGGTTTTAATTAAAATATTAATTTCTGCAAATCTCCTTTATGGGCAAGATAGTGTTTTCTTTCTGCTTCTTAAATTACAAGTTTGCCTTTAAAAATTGGACAGCAAAGGTTTATAAACATCTTTTCATATGAAACATACTTTTACTTACAGAGTTTTGTCACACACCAGCCTCAAATATATTCCTTATATTACAGGAGGAGAATAAGTAGCTTCTTCACTGGGGAGAGTTTAGTCTTTTGTTTAAGGAGAGATTTCATTGAAAGTTAAGTTGGGTTGTTTTAAACCACTTCCAAAATGTTTTGTTATTGTACCAGCAACTCTTATTTATTAACATGATACATCATCATATATTTTCAGATTTATACAAGACATTTTTATGACCTACACAGAATTCTGAAACCTGTAAACACACTGAGAGCTTTAACAAGGATTAGATGTCTGTTGCTTTTCTGCAACAAAATAAGAAGGTGGTAGTTCTGAATATTTGAACAATTCAGTGCCTCGATCTCTAAATTCGCTGCTGGGTTTCATGTCTGTGCAGTTTGTGGCTCTCACACAAACACTAAACAAGATTTACATTTTCAGATTAATTCTAGCAAGCTTCGGAGACCTTTCACTCCATTTGGTGAAGGAGGATGGCAAGCTCAGATAATTTTTTTTTGTAGGGCAATTAGACCACTGATCTTCCTTTCCAGTATCTTAATTTTTAAATGGTAGGAAAATAAAAACCAATATAATTTTTTAAATAAAAAATGTATTGCAATGCTGGGTTTGTAGTGGACTTTTTTCCTTGCATTCAAACTCCATTGCAACAAAAAAATGTAGTGATTTATCTCAAAACATACAGCAGTACTACTGAGAAATGTCTGAGGCTGAAAAAAATGGCAACCCTTACTGAATATTATGGAGTCCTTAAAATCCTTTTCTGTGATTAGTTAGAATATGGCTGTAGCAGAACAATTAAATTTGGTTAAGAACTTTCCAAGATTCCAACAGTACAGCCTCTTTTAGTGTTCAGATACATCCCTCACAGCACAGTAACTCACTAAGATATGAAAAATGTTATGAATGTAACATGAATTTTAAAAGCTATGAATGCTGGATCTAAATTAGCTATTTAATTAAAATGTTGGTTTTCTTTTAATGAGTTGGTCATGACAACCATTAGAGCCTGTAACTTAAAGTGCAAAGAATGTAAGAATTTAATGTAAAATCCTGAAGCACTTAGGAAACCTCATTTTCTATCTAGAGAATAGACATACATAGTGAAAATATCTGACATTTTGAGCCATGGTGATGCAACAGGTTTTGCAGTGATCAGAAATACAGCAGGTACTTCACAGAGTAATGGAAATGCCTTCCCTAAAATCATTTGCAATTTAAAGTCCTGGAAACTTACTGACAATAAAAAGTACATCTGACACCTTTCAGTTCACGTTAACGTTGCCCCTCTCTTCCCTTCATTGTTCCTAATGCTCTGCTCTTGCTGCCTTTATTCTTCAGGCAGTAAAGTGAAGAAACTTTTAACTAAGAACACATCCCCTAAAGTTGGTTTTTTTGTGTGTGTATTTTGTCTTGTTTTGGTTTGGTTTTTTGTGGTTTTTTTTTTTTTTTTTTTTGTTTTTTTTTTGTTTGTTTGGTTTTTTTTGTTTTGTTTGTTTTTTTTATGAAAGCAGGATCAGGTCAGACAAGTTTAGAACACAAATTTGAAACATTCAGCCTTCTGCTAAAACTCTTCCTGATTAAGTACGAAAGTTAAAAAGAAGGTTAGGATAAACAGTTTGTGGGCTGTTGCCATTATTAAATTGTATAATGAAAGGCATTATGGATAAAGCTTTTCAATAATTGTTCGAATCCAAAAGCTCTGACATTTTCAGTATTTCCATCATCAATATGCTCTATTTCTCTTCTCAGGGATTTAAAGTATTTAAATTGCAAAACAAAATCCTATCTCATATTGGCCACAAGGTTCTAAACATGAGGGCAATGGGTAAAGAAATAAAGTCAGATCTGGCTGAAATACTTCAGATCATCATGAGAGTGAAAGACAACTCACATTATGAATTTCCAAGCAATGAAAAGGAATGAGAGAAGATGGGCAAAGAGTAACTAGAGAATATCAACAGGGTGTAGGAGGTTGGGTGTTTTTATGTTGCATAAACCCAGCAGTAAATCCAGTACCAACCAGCAGCCGTGTGGATTTCAGTCCTTTTGAGTGCTTCCAGTGAAACAGCATCCTTTGATTTCACTTTCAGAGCAACCACTGGACACCAGACCTCTCGAGCGTAAAGGTAAGACTGTCACTGTCGGGGCGGTAGCGACACACGGACAGTGCCTCGTTCAAGGGCCAAAGCCGTTTATTTCAAAGAGATGAGTTCTTTTATAGACCTTTGGTATGTTATCAGTTATCATTCGTGTTACATATCTATTGGCTACTAAACTACTACAGTAGATTCATTGGCTACATCAACTACAATATACTACCAATGGACACTTACGGCATCAGCACTCAGGCATTCAGAAAAATAACAGGTGCTGTTTTTCTTCTCCTATTGTTTAAAGTTCTTGCCTCTATTGATACTATATTTTCAAGGATAGAAGCTATTGTTTTTCTCTTCACGGGCTTTTCTCACGAATAGAAGGTAACCATCTCCAAATTAAGGTCTGCAAAGGTCTCAGCTGTTAGCCTCGACATGAGACATTCTCCTGAGCTGTAGCATTATTACACCAAAATGCAATGCAACAATTCACAATATTTTACTCAAAAGCGTAAATCAGTCTCACTTTCACTTCATGGATCACTTCTCCCACTGCCAACACTGAGGTTTCTCTGAATGGTCTCCAAGCATGCCCGTCTTCTCCACTACTTATCACGGGAAAAAAAAAAAATTATAGCAGTGCCACTCTGCAGAACCAGCAGCAAGGAATGTGCCACTGAAATAATAAAAGTCTTAAACTGCTTTCCACCGACCTTTGCAGACACTGATGTGCATAACTTGATATTTCTGGGATATTTGTTACATCTACTCTCATGCAAAAGCAAGAGCTAATCAGATATAACCTGTTTAACCATGTTGGCTGCTTTCAGGAGGGATCATGAGCTCAGATATAAGAGAATGGGAGACCTCACTGCGTGCTGGTAGCTCTTCATTGTATTGTTTAAACCTCAACCTGTCATGCTGCTTCAGACACTTCATTCCTCTATTTTTGATTGTTGTTATCCATTTTCACACATATGGATAAGGATTTTCTCGACAGTGATAATTTGCTCCCTTTTTAAAACATTAGGCGTAAAATCTGCAAACTTCTCACGTTCCTTGTACTGAAATGCCTTTGCTGTTTGGCAGCTATTTCACATTTGCCTTCCCAGGTTTCTAATAAATGTCTGATTTGACATGACACTGCCTTAAATTGATTCCAGGCACTTAAATTGATTCTCAGGGCACTGAGACCCCCCTGGTCAGTCATTCTTGTTGAAGGTGGAGGCAAAAAATGGATAATGGACCAGGGAGGTCTCAGTGCCCTCTGCTGGAGGACCATGATTGTGAGATTGATCAAATCCCAGTTGACCCTGAGATCGTGCAGGATCTGCTGCCCCAGCTGGATCCCTAAAAATCGATGGGGCCTGATGGGATTTGTCCAAAAATCTTCAAAGAGCTGTTAATGTCATCGCAAAGCGTCTCTCGATGATTTTTGAGTGATTTTGGGAATCCAGAGGGGTCCCAGACAAATGGAAGTAGGCAAATGTTGTCCTGATTTTCAAGAAGGGCAAGAAGGCGGACCCTGGAAACTACAGGCCTGTCAGTGTCCCTTCAGTGCCCAGTAAAACCATGGAAAAAGTTTATTCTGGGAAGTACTAAAAAACAGCTGGAGGACAATGCAGTCATTGGTCACAGCCAGCACGGCTTCATGAGGGGAAAGTCCTTCTTGTCCAGCCTGATTTACTTCTATGGGAGTATGGAACAACACCTGGTCAGTCTAGGAAAGCCAGAAGATGTAATTCTCTTGGACTTCAGCAAAGCTTTCCACACTGTCTCTCACAGGATTCTCCTGGGTAAAATGTCCGTCCCACCTCTGGATAAATACATCATGGGATGGGTGAGCAACTGGCTCATGGGTTGGGCACAAAGGGTGACAGTGACTGGGGTGGCATAAGACTGGCACAGGTCACTGATGGGGTTCCACAGGGCTCAATCCTCATCCCTGTGCTCTTCAACACCTTCATAAATTACCTGGATGCAGGACTGGAAGGGAAACTGAGCAAGTTCACAGATTATGCAAAACTGGGAGGAGCTGTTGACTCCCTTAAAGAAAAGGGAGGCCCTGCAGGGAGACCTCATCAAATGAGAGAACTGGGCCACCACCAAGTGAAGCTCAACAGGGGGAAGTCCTGGATTCTGCACCTGGCATGGGGTAACCCTGGGTGTATGGACAGAATGGGAAATGGGATGCTGGAAAGCAGATGCAGGAAGAGGTCCTGGTCAATGCAAGTTGGATGTGAGTCAGCAGTGCCCTGACAGCCAGGAGAGACATCCCTGTCCTGGGGGGCATCAGGCCCAGCATCTCCAACCAGGCAAAGGAGGGGATTGTTCTGCTCTTCTCTGCAGAGGCCTCACCTCCAGTCCTGGGGGCAGTTTGAGCACCACAATATAAAAAAAAGACATTAAGCCCTTAGAGAGCATCCAAAGGAGGCCACAAGGATGGGGAAGGGTCTGGAGGANGCCACAAGGGTGGGGAAGGGTCTGGAGGAGCCATATGAGGAGCAGCTGAGGGCACTTGGTCTGTTCAGCTGGAGAAGAAGAGCCTGAGGGGAGACCTCATTGAGGTCTTCAACTTCCTCCCAAGGGGCAGCAGAGGGGCGGCTCTGATTTCTGCTCTCTGTGACAGGGACAGGATCTGAGGGAATGGATGGAGCTGTGCCAGGGGAGGGTCAGGCTGGATATCAGGGAAAGGTTTTTCCCCAGAGGGTGCTGGGCACTGCCCAGGCTCCCCAGGGAATGGGCACGGCCCCGAGGCTGCCAGAGCTCCAGGAGCGTTTGGGCACCGCTGCCAGGGATGCCCAGGGTAGGGTTGTTGGGGTGTCTGTGCAGGGACAGGTGTTGGACTGGATGATCCCTGTGGGTCCTTTCCCATCTCAGGATATTCTGACATTCTGTTCCATGGTTCTGTACACAGGAATTTTAAGTAGAGGTCTGCATTGCACCTGGGTCTGGAGCACAGTGCTCTTTGTGTGCATATACAAGTTTTATCTTTCTCTACACACCTTGCATAAAATAAGAATTCCTGCCCTGCTTAGTTTCTTCTACCATGTGATCCCTGGCTTAGGCTGAACTGGTTCAGAGATGTGTTTGATCTCCATTACAGTGTCCGGGGTTCTTGAAAGCCACCAGGACAAATTCATCTCTTAAATTACCCACATGTCTTGTTGCATTTGTCCTGCCTTGACTAGCAAGTTTTGACAAGTAAATTATCAGCTGAATAGCCCTTCTCAGATAGGGCTGATTGAGAAAATGTGAAGCAGCTTCAAAGCACAAATGATTTATTGTCTCAAGAAACATAGGTGATCTTCAGAGGTGCTGAACCCAATTATCCATATCTTCTTTGGATAATGTTTCAAGCTAATTACACAGAGTTTACACCAATCTGGATATGAATTTCATCTAGTTCTAATCAACTAGAACTTTTGTTCTTTGGCTTTGCTTATCTCAGCTGCAGTAAATTTCACATCTGAGTTAATGCTGGGTTTGTTTTATTTACATCCCAGCAGACTCATTGGATGACCAGTACAAGATGCTTCATAACTTGATACTGCATATTATTAGTGCTGTCATTTAATATTAGAGGATGAAAGAAAGTTATTATCAGGTACAGAGGTTTTAGAGCTTGTTCTTCCAGGAGAAGCAGCCTGGATTTAAAAAACCAAACCAAACCAAACCAAACCAAACCAAACCAAACCAAACCTCCAAGTGTGAAAATGCTGAAATTTGATTTTGCTCTGTCAGGGTTTCCCATCCTTGCACTGTTCTGCTGCCCAAAGACTCCTATTCTTTTTCCACTTAGGAATAAGCAGCACAATCATGTGAAATTGTAACTGGCCCTTCAGATGATATTTCCATTAAATACTTTTAGATAACCTGATGATATTGGCATGTTACAGAAGCAGAGAATTTTCTGCCTACTGAAACCTGTGGCAGACTTGTAAACAGCAGCAATTTTAATTTAACTTTCTTATTTATATATTAGGAAAAAAACACCTTTTAAGCCAAGATGGGAAAGTTTTCAGAATAGCAATGTTTTCCCAATAAAAGCATTTGCAACTGAGATTAAAGTTAATAAATTATTAATAAATTAGATTCTTGCACTGTACTACAAATGCAGCAAACCAAGGACAGCTCAGCTGCTTTCTGTCACAGGAACATGACACCAAAAATCAAAGAGATGTTGCTGAGAGAAGTCAGGTCTCCTATACCCATGTGTCATGGTTTGACACTGGTCAGACACCACGCACCCATGAAAGTCGCTCACTCACCCTCCCCTTCCACAGCTGGGCAGAGGAGAGAAAAATTGACAAAGGGTACATGAGTTGAGATAAGGACTGGGAGAAAACACTCCNGGGTGGATCTCTGCATCCCCCGTGGATCCCCAGGGGCTGAGGGTGGATCTCTGCATCCCCTGTGGACCCCCATAGGCTGCAGGGGCACAGCTGCTTCACCATGGTCTTCACCACGGCCTGCAGAGGAATCTCTGCTCTGGCGCCTGGAGCACCTCCCCCCCTCCTTCTTCACTGCCCTTGGTGTCTCTGTTTCCCTCACACGTTCTCACCTCCTCCTCCTCTCTGACTAGAAGAAAAACTGGTGCCCACTTTGTTTCCTTTTTCTTCTTAAATCTGTTATCACAGAGGCAATACCAGGCTCTCTCACTGGCCCAGCCTTGGTCAGCAGCGTGTCCATCTTCAGAGCCATCAGGGATTGGCTCTGCTGGCCACGGTGGAAGCTTCCAGCAGCTTCTCACATCAGCCACCTCTGTGGCCCCCCCCATTACCAAAAGCCAGGCCTTGCAAAACCAACACACCATGAAAGACATCCAATCCTTTTATGAGATAGTACAAGGCCATTAAAACACATGATCTGTAACAATCCACAGACTGTTCAAAGGACTTTGCAGATGATGGGTGCACACTCACCCTGGTGTGAATGCAAACAGACCCCATGTGTACCCAGATCCTTGTGGGGACTCCTTTTGTCCCATCTCATTCCTAATGCCCCTAATTGTGTCTGCAGGGAGGTGCTCGGGGGGAAGGTACAGGGAGGAGGTGGCACAAAGGAGTCAGAGAACAAGGAGTGATAAAGGGCATGGTGGGGGAGCCACAAGAAATTATGAGTAGATGGAGAGGTTGACAAAATGGGGGGAATTGAGGGAGATCAAAAAGCATAGATATTAGGAAAAAATGAGGTGAATAAAGGAAAGACAGATAAAGACAGGTGGATAAAGGAGAGTCTAAAAACATATCAGAGAGGAAAGGAAACTGCTGGCTAGAAAAATGGGGGGGGGGGGGG
>VZTH01007616.1:43210-102467 GCA_013397815.1 Aleadryas rufinucha
GGGGGGGGGGTATCATAGAGGAAAATATTCATGCCCAAAAGAGGAGGAAGAAAAGCCAAGATGTGCTAACTGTGGAATAAGGGGAATAAGAAAAGGCAAAATACATTGATTTTGTTGTAAATGCAAAAGAATAGAAAATAAAAAGAGCCAAACAGGGAGAAAAATTAAACACTGACTGGAATAAAGCCAAGAAAAGAGGCCCAAATGTGCTCACATGCCAAATTTTTACAAGACTGGTACAGTGAATGCAAACCAGGCTATCTGTATCACATCTGACAACCCAAACTACACTCCACTGTGGTAGCAAAGTTTCTTTACAAAGCAGCACAGCACAAATCCCTGAGACTTCTTCCTCTTTTAAATGAGAAAATTAATTGTATCCCATAAATTTTTGCAATATAATGAGATGTAAATTCGGGGCCTCAAGGCTGGAAGGAAGGCTAAGAACAGAATTTGGCCCTAATTTAAATAACAACAGTGTCTGAAAAAATAGTGGGTTTGTAATGAGAAATTTAGACTAAGCTTTTATTTTAAGTGGGATAAAAAAAAATCGTAAAATTTTCAACTTGAACTTTGAAACTGCACTTTCAAAAGAGAGGCTGCTAATGCTGTAAATTCCCCTGCAGATATCAGCACATAAAGTTTTGTAATTGAAAAGCTTTCAGATGAAGGATTTGGTTACTGTTAAAGTCTTTCATGTGATAAATGCCAGTTTTAGAAACTAACATCCCAACCCTCTGAAATTCGGCCAGTTCTATCACTGTGACCCATTTCAAACCCATTACTCAACAAAAGTGAAGCAGAGAACAAGGGAATAACACCTCTTAAGAGCCTCAGAAATTCCAGACATTCATGCAAGTCTGTGTCCCCCCTCCTGTTCCAGGTGTCTTCCCACAGCTCCTCTGAGAAGCTGCTCTGAGCACCACTCAGGTATTTTTCCTCAACAACTTCCTCTCCACCTGGTCCCTCAAAAGTTGCTTCTCAAGCACTCACAGAAGTCCCATTTTGTCCCCCACATTTCTGGTGGCTGGACACATCTTTCCTTCATGCAGGAACCTCGTTGGTGGGTTATCCCTAAGCGTCCCAGGATCCAAACTAACATTCTGGATGCTTTTTGGAAAAAACACAGGCTCAGCACTATCTCCTTTAGATGTTCTGCACTCTAAAACACTGCAATGTCACAAACTGCTAGTGCCTTCAATCAGAAGTAGTAAAAAAGAAAATAAACAACTTTAGATATTTACAAAATTTTCCAATCTGGGGGTTGTAAGGAGTGGTTCCTGCTCCAAGGCAGCAATTCCCATGTCCCCATGGATTTTTGCAAATTTTTCAAGTCTTGTAAAGTCAGCTCATGTTACCTCACTATCATCTTCCTCACCTAAACTGCCACAGTTTGGGAGGCTGACTGAGAGAAACAAAAAAAAGTAATGAAAAGACTTCCCAAAGGGGCATTTTTCCAACCCCAGAATAGTCCTGATGAGATCCTCAGCACTAAAAATACAGACTTGTTAATAAGACAGAGAAATGCAAGGGGGTTGTAGTTTTATTTCATATCAAACTTCATCCCCTCAGTCAACTTCTATTATACAACCACTCTTGAGGCTGTTGAATCAAATTTGATCATTCAGCTTCTGAAAAACCCACTGCTGCTTTGTCATTCCTTCCAGTCTGAAGCTTTTGGTGCCCCAGGCTGCAAACACGAGCAGTGTTGTCAGCGGCTAAAGAGCTCAACCATTCCTTGTTTCTATCTCCTCACACAGAACTTACCCAAGTAGGCATAAAAAACCTAAAAACCCAACCCTCATGGCACACATGACATGCACATGGCTGCAAAATGGCTAACAAAAAGTATTAATATACATGGAGATGTGTAATGTAACCCTTGAAATTATAAAGGGACATTTGATATGTTTTGAATAATCGCGTCCACATTCCAGTAAACTCATCTGGTCTTTGTACGTGCCTTTATCAAGCTTAAGACAAAAAGCCTTTCCTCCGTGATACTTCGACTTTTAGAGACTCCACAGAACTATCTCATTGGAGTGGAGTTAATCAGTGAGAAACTCCCAGTTCTCCTGCTTCGGGAATGGCTGAGGAGCTACTCCTGCAGATGCCCAGCGTTCACAGTGATCTTCCCAGGGAGTGAGCCTGCCAGACAGGGAATCCTGCAGCAAGGAGCCCGAAACAGAGCACAGCAGATGGGGTTTTATCGGCAGGTCTTTCCCTTCCCCTGCTATCTATCCTTTTCTACCTGAGTGACAGGAAAATCCCAGCTGGAATTGCCTCTGCCTGAAGACGGCGGGACCAGGTCTGTCCTCACGGGTTTCAAATGGGAGGAAAAAGGAGGGGCTAAGGGTCAACTTTCTACTAGATTTTTTTTTCTATGAGACAGCAAAGTGAGAAGGAGAAAAAAAAAAAGGATGGGAGGAACTGAGAAAAAGCAGAAATGGAAGCAGAATAGACTGACCATCCTCATACGGGTTTGGCCAATGCTCCTGCCCCACGCTCGGGATAACGCAGGGAGCACAGAGCTCCCAAGGCTTTGCCGCTGCCCTGCAGATCAGCAGGACAAGGGAGAGCAGCGCCTGGCTGAGCACTAGGGCCTGATGCACAGGACAGCACCTTTCTGCTTCGGTAGGACCAAAAACCCTTTAAACTCTTCCACAGGGCATTTTCCTTGCACTCTGCTCCCCGGGCGGAACAGACCCCATGTTCCTGCTGCACAGTGCTGGAGAGATTTGCCTCCCTTTACCTCAGATCAGTCCTGCAGATCTCCCTCACGGGTCTGGCAAGCAGTAAAGTTTTAAAACTCTCTTAACTTTGTTATTGTACTCTTTTTTTTTTTTTTTCTGCTCTTCTGCATTTATTTGCTCCGCTTTTCTGTTCGGCTCCAAATCCTTCTTTTCCAGGCACTGCCTGTGATTTAGGTTGTTTTGATTCTGTTTGGTGTTCCTGCCTCTTCAATTTTTTTTTTTTTTTTTTGCAAATTTCACTTTTTCGTTTAGTCTACTTGTAAGGTTTTTTTCCTGAAATTATTTTAGATGTTATATTACCTCTGACCACTCTTTTATTACATGATTTTAACATTAACAATGCACATTTCCTAAGCTCTATTTTTACACTGTTCCAATCGATCAGTGATGTTATTTTATTCTTCTAAGCGCAGTAAGTAAAATTATGATATAGTGTTGAAATAAATCTTTATTTTCCTGGTGCTTTCGTAAGTCCAGAAAGATAAGGGATTAGATTTTATCTCTGTTAGGAGTGATACTGTTTCTCTTTTAACATCAGACTGTAATTATTTTTCTAACTTGCCTTGTCAGTTTTCTCTGTAGCACCTCACAAAAACTAATCCTATACTACACATATCCCATTGTCCAGTCCTCCATTAGTATTCTTAATATTCTTTAATTTTTTGCGAGTTCAGCAAGCATTGGTTGCTTTACACGGTTAACAAGATACAAAATGCAGAGATCATTTCTCATTGCTCTTTGCAGCGCCAGAATTTTTCTTTCAACATCAATTTTTGCAGCAAATCTATCAATTTTATAGTCCCTGCAGTCACTGGAAAATGAACAGTTTTATTGGTTATTTTATTACGGTTGTTGTTTTCCAAAAACGGATTAATTTCTTTCTGTTGTCCAGATTTTTGTCTACTTTTCCCTGCTTTATTTCTCCATCTCTACTTTACAGCTCTCTCTTTCTGCTGCCTTTCAGCCACACCACAAAGGCAAAGGAGAGCTTGCTGTGTTCTAAAGTGCCTTTGCTGCTGTGCTTGGAAATCTCGGAGTTTCTGGGCATCTTCTTAATATGAGAAACACTCTGCCCGAGCCAGGGCAGGTCCTGCAGAGGCAGCACTGCACAGTCCCCCTGCCTGCCCCTTTGGAATCCCAGGCATTTTATTTGGATAGCCTGAAGTCTCTCATTTTAGACAGTTTAATCAATCTCTATCAAAAAGGGCTTTTGATGCTTATTAGGGCTTGAGTGGGGATTTTTGTCATTTGGTTTTGGTGGTGGTTTGGAGCTTTTTTTGTTATTGGTTTTAGTCAGGTTTGGTTTTTCTTTGGTTATTTGTTCTGGTTTGGGTTTTTTTCCCCCCAAGAATATCTCGTGTTTGCTTTACAAAAATCAGAGTTTCACTTCCTGATGCATCTCCCACTTCACAGAATAATTTTTTTTCCCCAACTGAAGCAGGCTCAGAAAGCTTTCACAGCATTTTAGTCCAAATGCAAAAATACACAAATGATAACAGAGTATTTTCCCTACTTATCTTCCCTTTTTCTTGTACATAAAAACCCCCAATTCACTGAAAACTCAAGGATTTTGCCAGCTTAAATATAGATTTTTTTTCTTTAGCATTCTTTTCAATCTGTTACACACAGACACAGAAGCAGAGATACACAAATGAATTAGCCCCCAGTATTTTGCAGACTAAACACCTACTGAAACCCTCGACTAAGTAACTAACACCTTGTTAATTAAGTGTGCATGCTCATGGAGGATATTTGCATAGAAGAAATATTAACTTTCTTATTTTTTAAGTATTTCTAACATTCCTTTAAAAAAGCAAATTTAATGGAAAAAACCCAAACCTGAGTGGAATAATCCTATTTTTTTCTTTCAAACCACACAATTTCAAATTTATTTACTTGGGTGGCTAAACTTTTATTTAATTTGCAATAAGTATATTGAATTTGAGTGATTAGGAAACAGGAGGCAGCACTCTCTGCAGGGAACACTCACTACACCTTTTCAATTTGCTTCTCTCTGCATTTTGAAATGCTTGTGCCATTAAAAAAACAACCTGGGATAACGAGAAAGACATGACATTACAAATAGTATTGAATTAAGCATTTCAAATCCATTTAACATGATAATCTTAACTGTTTAGCAAAATATAAAATATGGGTTTTGTCCTGACAGTAGAAAAATCCCAGTTAAAAATGTCTGGGTGTGCACATCAGTCTCTTCCTATCTACCAGCAGAGCAAAATTGTAAATTAATTTTGCCATGAACTTTTCAAAAGTGCCCATAACTGAGGCATTTCCTGCGCCAGTGGAAAGAAACTCCAGAAGGGGGAGCTATGCTCGGGGCAACTGCAGGTCCCAGATCCAGCTGCTCATGGCAGCAGGGACGTTCTTTTGGGGGACCACTCTGGGAAGGTACAGCTGACAGAGACATCCCTGGTTTTTATGGGTGGAAATGTACTTGCTTAAAGGAAAAATTAAGAAAGTGGCCAATTCCCAGTGGCCCATAGTGAATCATCAGATGTAACATATGTTACTACATATTTTTTATATGTATATGTAAATAATATCTACTTATATATTATTTAAGATTCACTCTGAGCTATTAATGATTTATATATGTTGACTTTCAAAGCTTGTTCTTTCAGTATATTCTAAGATTTTGAAATGGGCTGCTTCAACAGGTCTCACTCCATAGCTGACACTCTGGAGGTAACTTTCATTTTCCATGACCTAAAGTGGTTTCAGAGATATCAAAATGTAAGATTTAAAAAAAAAATTAAAAATAACTTAAAAAAAATTAAATATAATTTTTTTTTTAAAGTTAAAAAAAAAACAAAAAAAAACCCCACTTGGAAATAAATAAGCAGAGAGGTAGGTCAAGTTGGTGGGAAAACTGTAGTGTTATAACTATAAAAGCAACATCTTTGTCTCCACAATTGTATGTGCATCCAAAATTCCAGAGTTGAAATGAACATCCACACTCCTGGCACAGCTTCAGAGACCGGTCAGATCATAAATAATACTGAAGTTCTAGTCATTAGCTAGCCCATAACCCAGGCAATGATGTAATTCCCAGCAATTTTGCTTAGAAGCTGTATTTCTTAGGAAAAAAATTAAAAATCAAGTTTCTGTAGTAGAAAAGCCAAAGACAGAAGCTCTAAAGTAGAGTTGTTACTGAACCAGAACGGTCCAAGTCCTGGAAATGTTTTGGACCTGGCTTCTACTTCTGGCAGCTTCCTCCCATTAGAGCTTTGCCATCTTGCTTGAAAACCTATTTGTCACCCCCTTCTCATTCCAGTCCTGCCAAGCACACTCAGGAACTGAGACACTCTCCATTTTCCCTTTGGAATTCCAGGAATTGAGCTTTGAGGGCTCTTTTTAGACATGCTTTTCAATTTTTTTGATCTTTCTTTAGTTTATCCAAACACTGTCCAATAAATTATTGGTGTTCTTGGAGTGCCTTCCAGACACAGCCACACTGATCTCAAACAAATATTCCCCCTCCTATTGAAGTTGCTCCAATTTTCCCCTTTGAGAGCTCCATTAGCACTTGTGAGAGCATTGTAACACTGTGAGCTCATTTCCACCACAATCCCAAACCCTTTTGCACTCCTGCTTCCCAGAACAGCATTTCTCATCCCAAATGCTCAACACACATTCTTTTTCTTAAGTGTTTGTCCATCATTACTTCATTCTTAGAATGCTTGTTGTTTTCCTATGGGCAGTTAGTCCATTAATTAATGTCACTTCCAGACATTTGTCTTCATCCTTACTTCCCACTTCTGGGCTACACATGGATTTCCCTCCTTCCCTGGAAAAGCTGTGCCTCACCAGCGTTTTGTAGAGACAGTCCAGATCTCTCACTGATCTTGCAGAAACCCAAGACTGCTCCGATGTCTTCCTTCTATATGAGACACGACATCTGATCCCAGGATTTCCCACACAGACAAGAGCAACGCAAATAATTTCATTTTCTATTTCCTCATTTTGGGGGGGACACGTGAGTACAACAGATTAAGTTTGCAGCTACTCCATGCAAATCCAGTGGTTCCAAGTGTTCTTACTTGTCTGTGCCACAGTCAGGAAAACACAGCCTTGCCAGGATGTGGAAGGAATGTCCAGAAAGCTCCTTTTCTCCCCATCAGCAGCCAAGAAGGTCTCCCCTCCCTGCCACTCAGCACTCTCAGCTGGGAAAGGCCAACATGTGTCACCAATATGCAACTGGTGTTCTCAAGAAGAAATTGTGTTTACAAACCAAGATTAATATGAGTCAGACCCTCTAACTGAGGATGTCAAGGACACAGGCAGGAAAAAGAATGGGATATTTAGACACCCCATTATCCATGGAACACAAATTAAAGACTTTCATCATTCTCTGTTAAATTTAACCCCTTAGTCATAGCCCCTTCACATTTCCCTGCAGCAGGTCTGTCTGCCATAAGCTAAGCAGGAATTCCTCCCTTCTCCATGGCATCCAAGGGAAGCAGGGAGCCCCTGGGGGGCACCTTCCAGCTCTCCCCCAGCAGCTCGATCCCAGTGTACAGCTGTGCTCTATCAGAGCCAGCTCCGTCACCTGGAGCAGGGAAGAGACACTCAAGGCCCTGACAAGTCCAGGATACAACAATCCTGCACTGATCACCATGAGCAGCACAGCTGCACCCCATCTCCTGGGCATGTACTACACAGTGGGAACCTGTGCCAACAGCACAGCTCCTGTTCCTCACGCTGCTTCCCACCCTCTGCAAATAGGTATCACATGGACCTCAGCACCTCTCCCAGCTCTGTCCTCTGACTATCAAGCAAGTTGCTTAAAACTGGTCAGCAAGAAAAGCCAGGCAGGAAATTCATTTTGTTTTTACCACCAGATATAAACTGACCATTGTTCTTACTTACCACACTACTGCCATGGCCAGAAGGATTGTTGTTGCCCAGAGGATTTTAGAGGCGAATCCTCCATCAGCCTCCACCAGTCACAGACCAAATACTTCATTAAAAAAAACCAACTTCACCTTTTAGGTGTCTTGATTGTAACAGAAAAGCCGGTTTGTTTCTGAATGTACAAATGGAACAAACTCCAAAACAAGAGAGGCTTCAAAGGGAATACCAACAGGAAATCTCACATACCCATGCCTGTAAAGCCTGTGTCTAGTCATGCATTGGAAGAGAGAAGGACATGTCAAAAAAGTAATGTCTCTTAGTCAAAGCAATGTGCAAGCTCTTACAAGATAGTAAAGGGATAAGTATTTAAAACAGAGGTTTCTCTAGAAAGTGAAAATAGAGCAGCAATATCTTGACAACTTCCTCTTTCATACAATATTCAAAGGCACTTCCCTGGTTTCCCTTCTTTATGTGCTCACCCTCCTAGAGACAGTCCCATAAGGCTGGAAATCATTATAACTTAGATTTCCCCTAAATGAGCTAGAAAGACTTAAACATGAAAAAAATTAGGAACAGGAGGGAGCACTTAAAGAATGCTTTTTTAAAATCCCCTAAATCTCAGTATGAAGGTAGGAGTACATTTTCAAACAATCAAAAGGTCCCATCCCGCACCTCCAAACAACCCTAGGACCAGGAAAACTTTGTCCATTTTAAATGGACAAAATATTGTAAGAGGTTGATGGTATTAAAACAGAATGTTAGAATTACTTAAAAACAGGAAACAAAATGATACTCTTTAGAGACAGATTGAATTCCAAGCTGCACCTTGAAGGAAGGCTAAATAGCCATCTTAAATTAGGCGCTAATTGTTAAACTGGTGAAGCTGGGTGAGAAGCTCCTTTTCAGTAAGACAGGGAATAGCCAGATAATTATCACTAACTTAATGACCCTGTGGTTAATTAAGCCGTTGTATGGGCATTGGCTTGACTCAGATTCTAGAAAATTTTGGAGTAGAAAATAGAAACCTTGATTAAAGATGACTAGAGTGGAGTAAGGAGGTTATGTGGCACAGTCAAGGTCACTAAAGCAGCACTACCTCTGCTTCTAATGAAAAATTAGGAAGCTGAACAGGAGAGCCATGTGGATAATCGAAGAACTGGAAGAGAAATCATTTGTATTTAGTAATTCTGCAGGCTCAACCTGTTCACCTGAGCTGGGAGATTATTAGGAAGTTACTTGCTCATCCAAGCACCTCTTAAGAGGGGAAAAAAGAAAGTAAATGCATTTTCCACAGTGAAGAAGAAGGTTTAGATAGATTCAGTTCCTAGAAATTGAAATAAGACAAACTTAGAGCAATGAATTACCAGAGATTTTATCACTTGGTTCAATTAAGCCTGAAGTACTGAAATCCAAGCAGGGTCTCCAGCCTGTCCTGGAAGAAATCAGACCATGTGATCCCAATGGTCTTGCTGGCTTTTGCAAGCTGCAGCTTCATTACAGCTTTTCTCCCTCCTAGGTATTTAGCAGCACATTGTTTATCCAGTCCTGTTCTGGGGATTTCAGGTTACTTTCTCAAGGTTCCTCTAAATTATGGGTTCAGAAGTCACTTCTAAATCCACTGCAAACACAGTAACCAGCACAATAGCTCTGGTACAGGCCACATCCCTGAAACCGTTTACAAGAGCCACATTGTTCATCCCCATCCCTGCAAACAGGCTTTAGAATTATTGATTCCCTGGGCCTTTTCCACCTGGGTAGAACACAGCTCGCATCAGAGCTACTTCTTTAGATGTTTGTTCTAAGTATTTCTGTTATTAATCTATTTCTAGTTTTGAGATTCACTCCATCTTCAGCTGTGGCATCTGACATCTGTATGAAAAATGAGACAAGGATCCAGCCCTTGATGGTGCTTGACATGCACCATCACACCGGATCCTTCCTGGGAGGGTGTAGTGTTGTCTGATTTGGGGGCTCTTTTTGAATCTGTGTTAGCTTTGAGTATGAGAAGTGTCAGAGCAGACTGACTGACAGCCATCTAATTAATTCCAAAATCTCTCTGGCTTTGGAGACTGAATAATTACCTCCAGGCAAGGATTGCAGTGCTTCCCTACCCTGCACATGGCAAAGGTTTCCCTTACATCTCATCTGAACGTTTTCTCCTATAATTCAAACCTCTGCTTGTTGTTCTGTCCATCGAGCAGGGATGGCTCCAAACAGGCAGTAGAGGAGAGGAGAGGAGAACAAGCAGAGTCATTTATCCTGAGTTGTAGAGGCTGTGATGGACAAGTTTTACTTTTAAGAGGACCCTTCCTTTTCAGTCTTACCACAGTTATCTCTGAAAGCCAGTGAGTCTTGGCTCCTCACTGCCATGAAGTGTGATTCCCACCTTTTTTATCTGGAATTTGAGCTGTGGTGGCACAGAGAACTCAGCTGAAGTTCCTCCAGAGGGAAATTTGTTTTCTCCATTTTCAGCCTATCCAAGCTCAAGTGGTTTTGGTCTAAACAGTCTGACATACACAGGGGGCTTGATAAACCAGTGTAGCTGTGAGAGAAAAATACACACAGGGTGGTTTGAAAGAGTCTGTGCTGAGCTGTCCCCTACTCATATACACACACACAGTTAAACATGGTTGCATTTGTATTTATTTACACAATAATATATACAGCATCTGTAAATCAGGGGTTTTAAATATATGCAAGCCAAATTATGCCTGTCATTGCATATTCCTGCACATGGCAAATCCTTTTTATATTGTCTGACCTTCCTAACTGCTCTGTAGGCATCAAGGAGCCCCAAACAGTTGGAGGTCATAGGAAGGATTGATGCAAAAAAAGGGAACTTTTGCCAGGTAAGAGTATGAGGAAGTTGGGTGTAAAGCACAGGATCACTGGAGATGTTGCTGGATCACCTTTTATCTCATGCAATTACTATTCTTTGCTGGCATTCATTCTGACTTACACACATTTTTGCTCCACATGGGTGACCAAAACTGGACATGATTCTCCGAATGAAGGCCAGGATGTGCATAGAATATTAAATGCTTTCATATTTCAGTTACAAAATACTTCTCTAGACACACCCTAGAATTCAATTTTCTTTTTATACACAGCTACATCATGTTCTCAGTCTTGGTCATGCTGTGAACAATACAGCCAGTACTACTATAATTTGAAATCCGGAAGTCATTACCTTCAGAAATTAATGGCTTTTTGCTCTCAAGCTTAAGTGTTTGAACGTGGCCTCTGCACTGTTGCATCTCATCCAGTTTCACTGCTTCATTCTTCAGGATTATCCAGCTGGAGATGCTGAGGACAAGGTAGGGAAGCAAAGAAGTGTGCAAAGGAAAAAGAACTAAATTGCCTGAAGGGAATTCTGTCAAAAGAAACAGGGCACAGCGGATGGCTGAAAATGAAAGAAAACAGAAAATTGAAATGAAAGGAGCAAGAAGGGTAGATTGAGTTCAGTAAGTTAAAAAAATTTAACAGTTAAAATTGCACAGAAACAGCATATTGCATCAAACACTACAGAGTTCTCTCTGGTGCACTTCTCTGTACAACAAACACCATTCATTTTAGTGAACTGATTGTGGCGTTGGTATAGAGGAACTAGAGAAGAGACAGTGCCTCTTGGACCAGGCCCCTGTACTTGAGAATGACAAAAAAAATACACAAAAGACCAGATAGAGTCTGGAAGAAAGAACCAAAGGAATGAGAATGAGCTGGGAGAAGCCCTCCAACAGCACTTGCCAGTTTGACTTTAGTCAATAGTATGTTACAGGCTTTTCTTCAATTTAAAGGTGGAAAGAAGCAGAAATCTGGATGTAACACAATGGCATCCCATAGAAATCCTAATCCTAGAAATTCATGTCCTTTTTTTTCCTTTTTGAAAACAAGTGAAGATGACACCATTTTATACAGATGAATAAGGATTTAAACCCATCTTATTAAAAGGGAAAGCTGAGTTCTTTCAGCCACCTGGCCACAGCAAGGAGGAATTTGGTGTCCTGCCATCCCACCACGCTCCGGGCAAGGGTCTCGCCCAGGCAGCAGGAATGTCCCTCTCCGGCAGCATCTGGGCACATGGATGAAATCCCTGACTGGAAGGGGTGTAAACAACAAGCTTCACTTGCAGTTCTGCCTCCAGGGTCATTCCTGGGAAGCCTAAAGGAAATTATGTAGGCTGGAGGAAAACATTAGCCGGTAGAGGAAAACTGTAAAAAATAGCCTCAACTGTTACACTCAAAAAAAAAAAGACTTGGACCTAATTTTGTTTGAAAGTCTGAAAAAATTTGATTTTCAGCTACAGACATGGCTGTCTCCATAGACAGCACGTGGATCAGTTTTAACCACACCAAGTTTATATTTAGACCCAAGCACCACAATTGAGTGCTTTGCATTTTTTTTTTAAGTGAGCCAAAATGCAAAGGTAGGACATGAAATAATGAATGAAGTGTGAGACTGGAACACTCTTGGAACCTGCTTTCCACAACCATGGGCAATTTTTAATGAGCAAATCAGAAAAGAGAAGTTAGAATGAACAATGCCCAGAAATGAATACACAAATGGGACAATCCAATAGTGGCATTTATCCTGGCTCTTGAATAACAAAAAATAGATATATGTGGGAGTGGGATCAATAATCATTGGCTCATAAATAAGGGATCATGCTCAGAACAAACACAGCAGCTCCTGTGGTTTGTGTAATGCACTTGTGCAATGATTACTGTAGTTACGTGAAAAGGTTAATCTGAATTCCTGATTCCATGTCCAAACCCAGTGGGATTAGCATTGTACTGCTCATGGCTTCCAGAACAGCCAAGTTTGGTAGAGCTGGAGCACTGGGGTAATGATAACCCCAGTGATCTGCACAAACCCTGCACAGAGATGTCCATGCAAGTGCTGGGGCTGGCAGTGGCCACCGCACTTCTCTCCAGGCAGTGTAGTGGTATTTACTGTCCTGCATCTCGCTGTGCTGCAGAAAAGAGGAAAACTGGGAGTATATTGAGGGTTTCCTATTATGATCAGTAGCAGATGGGGATACATGGGATATCTCCCAAAGGGAAAAGCCATGTATACTGAATCTGCACTGAAGGTCAAATGGAAGGGATGGATGTGCACACAGAGAGCTCCCTTACTGCAAAATTGCCATCCCCTCTCCTGGAAAAGTCACTGGAGGTGAAAAGATTAGAAAACATTTGGAAACTGAGCTTCATGAGCAATCCCAGAGAAACCCTTCACCTCAGTCTGAGGGCAGGCTGTATAAAACAATCTGGATGGGTCCTCCTCCAACAACATGAACTGTGGCACAGCTGCCAAGTGGAACTTGAGTAAAATATGAATAGATCCAAATGCTGAGGAAAACATATTCCCTGATGTAGAAGCATAAAATCATAGAATCACAAAATGGTTTGGGTTGGAAGGGACCTTAGAGATGATCCAGTTCCACCCCCCGCCAAGGGCAGGGACACCTCCCACTACACCAGGTTGCTCCAAGCCCTGTCCAAACTGCCCTTGGACACTTCCAGGAATGGGGCATCCATGTCCCTGCAAAATTAGAAATTCATTTCATTTTTGTTCTTTTGGATGTGCTCAAGAATTTGCCTTTTGCAATTGGGTTTGAAGAGCATGAAAATTTAATCTCCAAATGGCTTAAGAACTAAGACCAGAACACGACAGGGGAACAGAAACATGCTGGTTTTTCCCTTCTCATGCTTCCAGGGATCCACTTCCACAAGTGAAGGGCAGACCCCACCCTAATCCAGCTGGAATTGAGCATGTGTTGAGTGTATTTCCAATCTGCAGTCACATTCCCACATTAAGGTCTCACTCAACTTTCCACTTACTTTAATAGTGTGAGAAACAAAGGCAGATATGCTGGGTGGGGATGGCAAAGAGCTGTGTAGGGGGCATGGGAGAACATGGGAAGGGGATCAAGGAGTTCAGGTGTCCACTCAAACACCAAAAACTCTCTGCAAGCTCTGGCCCTGTCATTATTCTCTCAGAGGTGTATGGCAGGTCCACGCCAAAAAGGGGCAGTGAGATTATCAGCCCAGTCCCCCAGCACTGAGTGAAACAACTGAAATTCAGTGAGATTCAGGCCAGAACCCAGGCAGAGCCACCAGGTTTGTTCTGTGGGGACACTTGCTTGCATCAATTTCAATTTAAATTATTTTGTTTGAGGAGGAGTAGCAGCTATTTCTTTGGTTTTCCTCCTGTGTTTTCAAATCTTTATAGCCCTGAAAAAGCACCTATCTTTGCTATGCATTCTGTGCAGTCAGTCCTGAGCTGTTGTTAGGAAACTTATAAGGCAGAGGAACCCCTGTGGCTGGGCCAGCAGAGCTCTGCCTGGAGCACTGGTGATTCCCATTTGTCTCAGGGGGATCCATCCCTTTCCCTCCAAGTGCTCCTTAACACACCACTTCCCTTTTTAATGCTGTTCCTTTGCTGAAACCGGATGGTTGAGGTGGGATTGCTCTGCAGACTGGATAGGATGGTTCTAGGTGACCATGGAATTCCCTCAGGAGATCCCCAGTCATCCCATTAACTTCCATGTTTCATTCTCCAAATATTTCAGTCTCTCAGCCTCTAAAAATCTCAACACCTTTCAAGGCAGCCACTAGTTCTTTCTTTTTTTCTTGCATTCCCTTTTTTTTCTCTCCTCTCCTATGGTTTAGAGGGCATGGTGGTGTTCAGTCAAAGGTTGGACTTGGTGATCTTGGAGTTCTTTCCCAGCCTTAATGATTCCAGTATCCTTTTCAAAGCAGAAGCTCAGCAGCCCAGTGTAGGTGAAGATTTACTGAGCGCTGTAAAACGGTTTTCTGTATTTTAGAGGTCTTTGTTCGCCTACTTTAACATCTCATTTTTCCAAGCAGCTGTTTTCAGCTCTTTATAAAGATGCTGATTTATTTATAGTTGGTCTGAAGTTGTCAGAAAATCTGTCTAAGAAAATTTCAACTTGTCCCTTCCAGACATTTTTGTATGAATGTCTCACACACTTCACTCTGTTGCAGATGAAGATAAATCTCTCAACAGAGTGAAATCAGATGTGACAAGAAATGAGCTCTCCTCAAAAGTGTTGAATATACCAGCGTGCTTCTGGGCAAACCAAATTTCCATAAAGACTTTTAATGTGACACCACAAAAAATTTGACTAAAAATAGAAAAAAGTTGTTTCCCATCATCTGTCATTTTCCGAACTTACATTCAGGAAAAATGCTTGTGAAAGGCAACAATTGGGGTAAAGATTAAAATCCCTTATTTACATGTTGAATATAATAATCCAAAGCAGAGAGGCAATGGCACAGAAAAGGGTACTGTGATCTCTGATGTGTCCCGGTTTGGGCCAATCTCAAGGAAAGATGTCCAAAAGGACGTCTCCTCAAAGCAAAGCAGGGCACTGCCGCCCCTCCCCCACCAGGTTCGGGAAAAGAAAACTATTCCCCAGANAGTCAACAAACTTTCAAATGTCTGCCTTTGTTTTGATTTTAAATAGAATTCTGTCATTCCCTTGACAATTGAGACCACTGCAACATGGTAACTATTTCCTTATATAATTTGCTAAACTGCAGCTAAAGTTCACTGCTTAAATTTCATCGCTGGGCAAGACTAAGTCTCCAAAAACTCAAAAATCATATGTTGAAGTTCTCTTCTCACATTTTAGCAATGTTAAGGAAATGGGAACCCTCTCAAGATTCCACTATTAAAGCTATTTACTTCTAATTTGTTAGGGGCTCAAAAGGAAAGCAAACTTTTAAATTTAAGTGCTCAGAAAGAAACAGATGTGAAGATAGCTAGAGATATGGAAAATAGTTCAATTGCTTTAATCAGCCTTCAGTGAGTCCCAGAAGGAAAATAACAGGCAAAACAGAAAAGTAAACCTCTCTTTAATGCCAGAAAAAGAAAACAAACTTAGGGAAGGGTTTTGCAATACAATGCAAAAGAGGAAACCCAAGATTAATCGTAGAATCATGGAATATCCTGAGGTTGGAGGGACACACAAGGATCATCCAGTCCAACCCCTGGCCCTGCACAGACACCCCAACAATCTCACCCTGTGCCTGAGAGCATTGTCCAAACACTCCTTGAGCTCTGGCAGCTTTGGGGCCATGAACACCTTTTTACTTCACTTCTGGTTCCACTTTCCTCCTCCTTCACCCTCCAAGAACTCAGCCACTCACACCTCGCAGATCCCGCTGCTCCAGGGAGCGTTGCTTTTCCAGCCAGGGGATAGAATTTTGCAGATCAAATGAATATTCACCAATATGTGCAATTTCCAGGTTCAAACACTCACCCCAGGGCTGTACAATCCCTATCACTCAAGTGCTTGTGGCTAAAAGCCCCCATGTGCACCAGGGTTCAAACCGAGCCAGGTTTGCATTTCCACCCTGGCCATCATTCAGGTGTTGGTGTTTGAAGTGAACAGATGCCAGCTGTAAAATTTTACTGTTTCTCAGATAAAATAATATCCATTGGCAATTTTGCTGAGATAAAGACAAGGAAGTACAATGGAAGCAGCATGTTGGGGTACGGTACATTGGGGGCAGGCCAGCGTGGTGTCCATCAGGCAGCTTGGTGACAGCCAACATTGCTGCACACGCTGACCTGAACACCACAGGTACCTTACAGAGCATATCCTGCAACGAGGCTAAAAAGTTGCTTAAAAAAGCAAAACCTGCAGCATAAACATCACTGTGTGCAAAGAAAAACAGCTTCCAGCTCACCAGCTTGCTCTCTTCACTCCAGCTCAGGGCAAGGAAAGAATTAGAGCCCAAATGTCTCCATCCACCTGCCACAGACAAGCCCTGTGACATAGAATCGTGGAACAGAGTGGGTTGGAAGGGACCTTTAAAGGTTGTTTAAAGGTTGTTGAACTCCCCTGCCATGAGCAGGGACATCTTCATCTAAACCGGGTTTCTTAAAGACCCTCCAACCTGACCTCAAATATTTCCTGGGATGGGGCATCACTGGATAACCTGTGCCAATGTTTTACCACCCTCACTGTAAAAAATGTCTTTCTTCCCTATAAGCCATGGACCTGAAAAATCAGCAAACTTGAATGTTAAGCAGGCTAAGATTTTTAGGCAATATATTATATTTGACCAACTGTATATTTGGAAAACATAGACAAGCTTTTGGGCACACAAGTCATTATTTAGTTCTTTTATTAATTGCAAGCATAGACCTAGAATATGAACATCACCAGGGATACTCATGTTGGTAAAATCAGTTACACAAAAAGAAGGTCTAATAGGGACCTGAATGGTTATGACCTCAATGGTTATTTACACATGTAGGTGTGGGTTAGAGCAGTATTTAGGAAGCATCAAGAAATCTCAGTGAGGTTTGGACATCTTTTGTGAAAGGAGATGGGAAAAAGCCAATAAAAGGGCAACTCTTCTGAAGATAAGAAAAAGATCAGGGTAGGATCCTGACCTAGCAAATATTTTCACATACTCCCAGTATAAATGGACAATTGCCATGGGTGAGGGCTGAGCTTCAAGAGCTTGCAAGATCAGAGTAGGTAGAGAATTAACACAGGCATGTCTCCTTGATACCTTACTGAACTGCAGTAGCTGAAAATTCAAGCCCAAAATTTTACCATCACAACAAAAAATTCTCATGGCAGGACTTCTTCCTTTTGGTTACTATTTAGAGTCTTCTAGACAAGATGCACCTTCTCCTCTAGTAGGTGACTCAGGATCAAATCAAAGGCTCTTCACATCTCATATTAAAAAATTTGAAATCAACTCATTCAAAGGAGACTCCTACCCACAGCCATGACTCTGACCCAGCCAGGGTCTGAACTTTCACATCTGCTTTGAATGACTCCAGATGTGCAGCATTTCAAGTCCAGATGCAGCAGCGCTGCCTCCCCAGAGGTTAATCCTCCTCTGTAAAACTCCAGGGTCAGACACATCTCTTTCAGCTGCAGCTCGTGCAGATGTATGAACCACAAAGGATCCAACATGTGCGTCCCTGCAAATCCCAACGGAGCCCAAACAGATTCAGGAGTGAATCACAGACTCTCAGAATAGTTTGGGTTGGAGGGACCTTAAAGCCCATCCAGCTCCAACATGGGCAGGGACTCCTTCCACTAGCCCAGGTTGCTCCAAGCCCCGTCCAACCTGGCCTTGGACACTTCCAGGGATCCAGGGGCAGCCACAGCTTCTCTGGGCACCCTGTGCCAGGGCCTCACCACCCTCTGAGTAAAGAACTTTTAACCTCCAATCTAAATCTCCCTCTTTTAGTTTAAAACCATTTGGCCTTGTCCTGTCACTCTCTCTCTGGGTAAAAAGTTGCTCTCCCTCTTTTTGATAAGGGCTGAAGGGGTTCTCATGTCTCCCCAGAGCCTTCTCTTCTCCAGACTGAACCCTCCCAGCTCCCAGCCCGGCTCCAGAGCAGAGGTGAACATCCTCATGGCACAGCTACAGCCACCAGTGGAAGCAGCCTCGATGCCCCCAGCACTGATTTGTTACATGAGCATGGCCTGCAGAACAGACAATTTTAGAACTGATCCCAAGCAGTTGGGATTAGAAGCATAATACTGATCATCTGCCAGGGAAGAGTGGGTCAGTGGGGTTATAAAAGCAGGTGCAGAACAGACTCGGTGTAGCAGCAGTGACCAGACTGAAGCCCTCCCAATGCAGAAACTCGTCATCTTTTAACTCCCCAGTAATGAAGTCATTGCAACCAGATGAATGGTCCCAAACATTTGGTTTCTGCTCTTTCTACTGCTACCAGTAGCTTTTCACCGATACAAAGCCACCCGTAAATCTGGAGGCTGGCAGTGCCTCTGGGGGAACAAGGCTCCCATAACTCTGACACTGCAGAAAACTGATGCACATGGAAATAAAAATCAGCTTTGAAATACAAGAAAGTACAAGAAAAGGAGTCCAGGCTGGTGACACACACTGTGTACCCTGCAGAGACTGTTGTCTCAGGTGAATGGCCGAGCTCCACAGCTCAGGTGCCTCCATAAGTATCCTAAATCCCAGCTCTTGGAAGTTATTCAGTGCATAACCCCAAGGCACATAAACACTTTGCAGCATTGGGCCTTTTATAACTCACACAAGTCACGGCTGTGATTTATATGGGATTAGAGCAGCCACTTGGAGGTGTAATAAAACAAGATATTACTTCATGATCTATTTTTAAGATAAGAAAATTAATGAGAAAACACAATTTGTGGGGGGCTTTAAATTGTCATTATTTTTGTATGTTTTCTAGCACACATTTGTAGACAAGATTTTCTGGGAAAAATTTGATGATGTGGTTGAGTTTCTGCCCTTGGCCATACAATAACCATTGTAAAGCTCAGTTGGGAGGACACTCACATCTTATGGGAAAATAAACCTTTTGAGAAAAGAATCAGGAAGAAAGACCATGTCAGGGAGTTCTATCTGAGATAGCATTTTTCCACTCTTACAGCTACAGTCTTAGGTATTGCAGTACCAGAGGCAAGGTGCTGGAAAGAAAATAATTGTCAGAGATTTGTTGCTAAAGCTGCACAACCTGACAGAAAACCATTGCTGAGATTCATCACTTCTACAGGTTTTCATCGACTTTGGTTTTCATGACAATGGAATTTTTCCTCCCCACAATGGAAAGAAAGAACCTCTTCCTCAGCCTCCTGCTCTGCTACAGCCTGTTCAGAGCTGCTGATTCCCACTTGGTCATTGAGGAGAAGACAGAATGCGACCTGTCAAGGAGCAGCAAAATGGACCTTTCAGATCTCCCACCCATCTCCATAGTAGGTGAGTAAAACCTGCCCTTCAGTGCCAAATTAACAAGATTTGCAGGAAACACCGCTGTTGATTAATCTGGATTATTTAGATAACTTTGCTTAACGCCCTTCATAGGGTGCAGAACTGTTGTGGCTGCAAGAATGACAATGTGGTAAACCTCAGTTTAGAGGGGGGGGAAAATCAGAAAAAATATTTTAGTTTTACAGGTTTTACTTCAGCTCCTATCACACTATGAGACTTTATATTGGAGAGAAGTGTTTTTCTGCTAATATGGGCAATAATCTTCCTTTGAAAATGTTATGCACATGAGAAAAAAAGAACATAAAGTGAGGGTTTTAAGGGTCTGCTCTTGTGGTAGAGAAATCAACAGTATTAACAGGAATTAATATAACCTCAGTTTACCTGGTCTTTAAACAGGGCAAGAAAAGAGCACTGCAAGGAAGAGCCAGGGGTCATTTATTTATCTATCCAAGGCAGGACCAGCTCTGTCCCTATGGTTACTGGTAGATGAGCACCTGTCCTGTTTGAGAAGAACCTCTTTAGGGTGATGCTTAACTCTTTTCTTCACAAAGTTCTTTCCTCACATCTGCCTTAACTCTTTCAATGTAATTTACACCGACTTCTTATTTCAAGAAACTCACAGGTGTTTGGAGGTAATCAGCTACAGAACATTCGTAACTGTGTCAAAATGCTAATAATTAAGAAAATAAAGCTTCCCTTGTTTAGCTCATTTCTGCAGGCTTTTAGGGCTTTAGTTTCAAGCACTCTGGTTCGTAGCTTGCTTCCTGTATTTCCTCCATGCTCTTGCTCAGGACAACATATCTTTAAGGAGAAGCAGTCACCCCACACATGCATTTCCAAAGAAATCTGAACCTCTGAATCCTGACTTACCTCAGTGCTGTTTAACTGGGAGTTTAGCAAAGCTTGTGCTCTTCTGCAGCCTCCCAAGCTATACCATTTCATGGTCCTTGAGATCCTTGATGCCTTCACTCTCATGATTCCAAAAACTTTTTTACCCCAGTTAAAATCAGAGATGTAAAATACAATCCCTTCAACTGATTTCTCCATCTTTTGACAGAAGTGAGCCCATGCTTTAGACATGGCAGATGGGCTGAGCTGTGACACATTTCTCCCCACTGCTTCTTAGAGATGCATAACCCTGACTTAGAACAACACAAGATAAATAAATGAAACCCCCCCAAACCAGCTCAAAATATTTATTCTTCATTCTGCAACTCTACAAATCTTAACAATTAGTAAATATTCAAAAATATATTGTTAGAGGATCCTGGGAGAGATAAGGAGCCACCATTCAGCAGTGGGGATATGCATGTTTTCCATCCCAATTATCCATTACACACAGGTAGTGCTCATTACAAAACTCACACACATGAAATAAAGGTACCAAAAATACCACAACAGGTTGGTGAGCTGGGAAGTGTCTCACACTTTAACAGTTTTGCTGTGTTAGAGCCCAAGACAAGCCCCACTCGTGGAATTTACACAGTTATAAATATCTAAAAATAGATATGGTGACAAATATATTTAGAAAGCAAAGTTACAAGCACATGAATGAAACACCTTTGCAAGTAACATTATGTGAAACGAGGTTGTGAGTGGAGAAGGAACAAAGAACTGCAGAATGAAAGGTGGCATCACAGACGCAGAGTTTATGCCAAACCAGCAGGTTTTGCTTGTGGAAAGCAGCCTACACTTGTTAATTCCGTCCAAAATTATGCATGTAGCACCACCTTTTAACAGAAAAACTTATGGAATTCTAAATATTTTTTCCTATTTTTGTTCATATGACTGCTGTTGCATGAGCACTCCAGTCTTTTTCACAGAGACCTTTAATTTTATTTCTCTGAAAAAATTCCTTGTTTGCATCTACTGAACAATGTGTAAAAAAACCCTTCTAAAATACAAATATCAGTTGCTCTTCTGCTTTGCAAAAGCAGCAGTGACAGAGTTCAGACACTCTGAATTGAGATGAACATCACTGCAAAACATGCAGCAATGAGGTGGCAATGCAGGTTATCTGCCTTCTCTCACACAAAAATAGGATTATCTCAGTGACATTACATTCTGTAAAATTGATTTCATATTTTGCTGTGCTATTCTCATTGAAGATTTAACTAGAAGATCCCAGAAAGTCAGCAGGAAAGAGGCAGAGAACAAGAAATCTTCCAAGGTAGGTGGTTGTTCAGAAAACTTTGTTGGATTAGAACAGTTTGTTACTTCTAGAGTTTCCCTCAGGGCATTCCCTTGCAAGGCTTTTACAGCCATTCCCTGATTTAAATCATTTACATACAGTTTAAAGCTCTAAATATTGTAAAAATAGATGCAAAACAATAATGGTGGAATGAAAATTAGAAGTTGTGGCTGCCCCATCCCTGGCAGTGTCCAAGGCCAGGCTGGACAAGCCTTGGAGCAACCTGGGATAGCAGAAGGTGTCCCTGACCATGGCGAGGGGTGGGATGAGGTAGGCTTTAAAATCCCTTCCCATCCAAACAATTCCAGAACTCTGAGTTTCAGAAGTGCTCAGGGTGCCTGCAGTTGCTGGGCTCCAGAGATGCCTCCCAGGTCCCAGGCACACACTGAGCAACCCAAAATTTTCCACTTTTCCAAGTCCCCAGAAGAGAAGCTGCACTCCCTGGGGAGATGAGAGGTCTTTTTGCACTCACCTAACTGTGTGTGCAGTTAAGGGTTCCCATGGATAGAGGATCACCGAGCTCTCAAGATGGAGCATTGCCAAGTCACTCCCCTGCTCTCTCAGTGTCAGAGCTCAGCAAACAAGAGACTGACAGGGAGTTTTCACTCATCTGAGAAGCTGGGAGATCCAAACATATCACCTTAATTGGTTGTACTGATAGCTTCACCATCTGTGTACATTTTTGCACCCCTTTCTTCACTGCTGCCATGCTCTTCCCTACAGACCCTTTTCCAATGCTCCACCCAGTCATGGTCAAAATGAAGTTTGTCATTTTGCTCAGAAAGTTGGTCTCAAGCCACCCTTCCCCATTTCCCAGCCCCCCCACATCTCTGCATTGCTAACACAGCTCCCATTGCCACAGCCACCTGCTCATTCCCCCAGAACCTCCCTCTGCTCACTCCCCGAGCCACCCTCATTTCACCACAAAAACATGAATTCTCATGTTTTTGTCTTCCAGAAAAATGCTGAACACAAGGTAGCTCCGAAGACAAGGCCCCCACCTGCTGCTAACTGTGTGCCAACCTTCAAAACCTGCAAGCCACACTTGAATTCCTGCTGTCACTACTGTGCTTTGTGCAAGTGCCGAATCTTCCAGACGATCTGCCAGTGCCTGATGTTAAACCCCAAGTGCTAAGCCAAGTCGGAAACACAGCAAGGCTTCTGTCTTTCATTAGCTTCTCAAGTGAATATTTCAAACTGCCCCATGTGTATAGCAATCAAAATAGAGAGCTCTGAAGCTTGGACTTGCCCCTCTTAAAATTTAATGGACATTTAAAGTCTTTGTTGTGGGGTTAATGTTATCACAAGCTGGATGTTATTTCAGGGAGCAGACAACCAGGGAGATTGACACTGATTAGGTCTTTTTAGCAAAAGAGCTGTGTTTTATGATGAATTCTGGATTCCTGTGGGTTTGGGGATTTATTTGAAGGGTCATATTAATGCCAGCCTGCAGAACTGTCTAACCAGCACCACAAAACCTGCCCCGATGGCACCCAAATGGCCACTAAAACAGGACTGGTTAGGCCAGTGAGGGACTACAGCTTGGCTTTGCCCACAGGGACATCACCAGCCTCCAGCACAGCCGAAGTATCAGGCTGAAAATGCAGGTTTGGGGTTAACTCCATTTTCACATATTCAACAAAAATCAGGACAAGAATTTATGTAGCTTATTCCACCCGAAAAGATGGACCCAAAGCTATAAGGCCATTTTTTAGTCATTCTCAGCTGAAACCCTTCAGGGGTTTCAGTCATTCTGCCACCAGACAGTAACTCCCAGGGGTATGATATACATATATACTTGAACCCTAAATGCATCTGTGCCTTTTAATATAAAAATCAGATTTTTTTTCCCCCATGTCCGTAGGAATCAAATCCTCAGCCCTTCTCCTCCTGCTGCCAAGGACACTGTGTGTATAGAGCCCAAAAGCAGGAAGAATATCTGGGACTTTGAGGAAGAAAGGAAAGATCAGCAAAAGATGAATTTATATCCCACATGTGTATCTTGAAGCAAAACCATTCCAAGCAATCAATCCCTTTCTTTGCCCTTTCTTGTTGCAGGAACTCCCAGAAGCAGCTCCAAGGGTGAATTCAGGCAGGAATGTCCATGTGCTGCAGCAACCAGGGGAAGAAAATACATCACATGCTGTATCAAGCCTTTAAAGCTCAGAAAGAGATGGGTGAAGCTCAGGGCAACAGAAGACTTCTTTCTCTTGTTCTTGAAGCTCTTTGCCTTAAATTTGAGGTATCTAAAATGGCACAGGAGGAAAACCTTTCCTGGTTAAACTCCCAGGAGAGCAAGGATGGAGCAGACCCAGGGAGTGTCCCTGACACTGAATAGGTTTTATCTTCCGGACTCCAGCTCTTTCTGTCTCTCTCCTCTGTCCTGTACCCACAGTGTCTCTCCCCTGTTCCCATACACTCTTTTTTCTTCTGTGCTACTTCCTTGGTTTTAGCATTTTCCCTTTATCCAGCTGCTATTCCCAGTCACCACAGGAACACTCCAGGGCTAACCCACATCTCCCGTGTTCTCTCCACCTGCCTGCACCAGGGTCCCTTCCAGTGCTCTTTAGCTTTCACAATCAGATTTTTTCCTAACCCTGAATTTCTAATCCCAATCAGGAATTTTCTAATCCCCTTGCAGGTCTCGTTGAGAAGATAGTTGTTTCCTCATTTATTTCTAAACACAGCTGAGGGCTACAAAAATCTTCCAAGCAGGAAAAGATGATACAGATGCCTCCAAAGGGGCTCAAGCCATATGAAGGGTTTTTTTAAATTCTAATAATCAGTCTAAAGCCCAGAACTCAAAACTAAGGTCGGATATTGACAGAAATTTTTGTTCATACTAGATATATATATAGATGTCAGATTAATCTAAGAAAGAGCCCTAATGATGACAGAATGTCATTGTGTTCCTCATCTTTTATAAGGTACATCAACTGACATGCCTGATAGAAGCTTGAATTCTTGTAAATGTATGTGAGTGTGTCTTTTAACCAGATTATCTTGGCTCAGGAATCTGTAAACCACTCAGTCATTATGAAAAAGGAGATGAGAAGGAAGAACAATACATTACAATGGATTTCAGAATGTGGCCCCTTCTTTTACTAGATAAAGATTCAGGTTCCATCAAATTGTTTCAAAATTCTCATAACTGTAACAAACTGTTGTTGATTGATACTAAAAACATACCCATAATCACACTACTTCTTATGTGGAAACAAGATCATTTTCATACCAGGAAGTACAGCTGTTCAGAAAAATTATATTTTACTGGGGCCAAGGGGAGTGGGAGCAGAGGGAAGGGAAGGAAGGAGAGCCAGAAATCCAACAAACAGCAGCTCTCCACTGCAGCTCCCACTCCAGCTTTGCAGAACCTCGGAATGGCTGAGGTCAGCAGGGACCTCTGGAAGCCATCCATCTGGACCTGCTTGCCCAGGACCACGTCCAGGCAGCTTTTGAACATCTCCAAGGAGGGAAACTCCATCACTTCCCTGGGCAACCTGTCCTGGTGCTCAGTCACCCTCACTCACCAATAAAACCAGAAGAGAAATATTTCCTAATGTCTGACTCTCTCCAGTGTGTCCCTGTCTCTCTCTCACACAGGGGAGCCCCAAGCTGGGCACAGCAGTCCAGGATGAGCTCCCCAGTGCTGAGCCAGGAGGGATCCCCTCCTTGACCTGCTGGTGACAATGCTCCCAATACAGCCCAGGGCACAGTTCACCTTCTGGTGACCCTTGGTCAGCTTGGTGCTCACCAAGTGCCCCAGGGCCTTTCCTGTCTCCCAGCTGGGTGTCCCCCAGAGTATCCTGGGGTTGTTCCTCCCCAGGGACAGGACTTTGTGCTCCTCCTTGTTGAGCTGTCCAGCCTGGCTTGGTCCCTCTGGACAGCAGCACATCCCTCTGGCACATCAGCCTCTCCTCCCAGGCCTGTGTGTCCGGACACCTCTGCAGGCTCACTCTGCCCCATCATCCTCATCGTTAATGGACATGTAGCACAACGTGGGGCTCTCAGACAAGGATATCAAAGTGCCAAGACCCACCCAAGGACCAACAGACATGGCAGCTGGCCCAGCCAAGGACAGGATGGTGCCTGTAGGCAACAAAGGAAAAGGAAAAAAGCTGTCAATGACAGTAAGGGGACTTTTTAATATAGCGTCTATCTGTAGTGTATTTTTAAATTTGATTTATTAATAAGTCTTATTTGTAACTGGAATTGATTAGAAAGAGGCTTTGCTTTCCTTGCTGTTCATCTATCACACCAAAGAATACATATAATCGGGTACTGAAATCATTATTAGCCTTAGTGACTTGACTTTTCTGAGTAAAGATCACATTGCATGAGGTATTGACACAGGATAACGAAATCAGTAAAATATGTACACCAAATATTTGCTTCAATGTATTTAGTTTGAGCAGTTATTTATACTCTCAGAGTCCCCCTGGGGTCCCATCTGAAATGTCATCAGCACACAGATGATAAAACATGCACATGACATAGATGGAGTATTTAATTTTTACCTGTCACTCACCAAAATGTCTCCACTGAAAACTTATTGGAGTTCAAGTGTAGAGACAGCCCCAGGAATGCACCATGACAGAGTCATTGTGCTCCTAGAGACTAATGGAAATTTTACCCCAATTACAAGTTAGTAGGATGAAACACAAATAAATCACTGTTAGCTTTCCAAATATTGCCTGTCTTGTGTCAATTTAAATCAGTTACTGTATTTTCCTGACTTGATTGCTTATTGTCACACCCAAAGCCCATAAAATCCAAGTTTATCCTGATGGATAAAACAAGTGGTGGAATTAACACCTTGATGACGATACCAAACTCCCTCTAACACGTCACAGTTTTCCAAGCTAATCACTCAAATTCTCTGGAAGGCCCCAAAAGGAAACCAACCAAACCCTTTAGGAATTTCTGAGAGAAGGAAAGATTTGATGGAAGGTAAAATGACTTTTTCCAAGTTCTCTAGAAGAGTCAGCAGTATCTGTGATGCTGCTTTGGCTGACGGTGGTGAAAGACTTAATGAGGCTCTTTGCGATGAGGACAGCATTAAAGCTGTGATGAAATGAATTATTGGAGCAGCAGCAGGAGATTTGTATAACCAAACCGAGGAGCCCAGGAAGAACTCGTGTGTGATGTGTCCAGCTGTGGCTCTGTGGGAGCTCTATTCTGCAGGGCACAAATTACATCCATCCCAGTGCTCCAGCAAAGAGGCCTCTCAGAGCCTCGTGGGACATGCGCCTCATGAGGAACTGCAGCCTCCAGCTCACTCCCTGGGTGGGTGTAGACATTAAATGGCACTCAAGGCCAATGTAAAAAACCATTAAATCAAAACAAATTTCAACAGAGCATTTTAAGATGAATTAGACCATTCTATGGCCAGAAGTGACTCTATAAACACGCTAAACAGACCAATTCAGCACTTGTCCACATCCAGTGACCTATTTAACTCCAAGACACGGCTCTGAGTTGCACACTCAGGCCTGGAAAAGAAAATAATGAACCATGGACTCCCCTAACAAACCCAGGAACAATTTTTTTCTGTCTATTCCCAAGCTCCAACCTGGTGCCCTCCTGGACAGTGCTCCCCACACAGTGATCTCCAGAACCCAGCAGGAAACACATGGGATTACTGCTGTGGTTACTGCACTCCAAAATCCCAGTTACCCCTGGAATACCTGGAATAGATTTGCCACAGGCACCTCATTACCAAAACCAAGAGTGCACAGCAAGCAGCTACTCATTGCCAATCAGAAATACAATCTTACATTTTTGTAGTGCATTTAACAGTTGGAAAGAAATAACTGCTTCCTGGGCCAGATGCAAACCACTTGAAGCACCATGTGCTTTTCTAACTGTGGGGATGAGAAAGTCACCAGTCACTTTTGACAAGCTCTGGCCAAAGGCAATGAGTGAAGCCCCCAGCCTTATAAAGGCAACAGCTGGCAGGTCACAATGCAGTCATAGAAACACAACTGGGGGCATCACAGGTGGGCACACACACGGGCAGTGCTGAATCTTGGCACTCCATGAACAATTCTTTCCTCTATTTGTACAACCTCCACTGTTTCAGCTTTCATTTTGCTGCTGTCCAGATTCCAAGAGGTATTTTTCAAAAGCATCAGCAGCTCCTGGGATAGCACAAAGAACAGGAATACACACAACAGTCCTACAGTGCATTTCCTCGTTCTTAGAATCCCAGACTGGGTTGGGTTGGAAGGGACTTTAAAGCCCATCCAGTCCCACCCCCAGCCATGGGCAGGGACACCTTCCACTATCCAAGGCTGCTCCAAGCCATGTCCAACCTGGCCTTGGACACTTCCAGGGATCCAGGGGCAGCCACAGCTTCTCTGGGCACCCTGTGCCAGGGCCTCCCCACCCTCAGCATAAACAGCAAAAATCTTCATTCTATCTAGTTTAAATCTACATTCTTTCAGTTTACAACCACCACCCCTTCTCTGCTACAACAGGCCCTGCTGAAAAGTCTGACCCCATCTATCCTACAGGCCTCCTTCAAGTACTAACATGCCACAATTAGGTCTCCCCAGAGCATTCTCTTCTCCAGGCAGAGCACCCCCAGCTCTCCCAGCTCACCTTCATGGCCTCCTCTGGACTTGCTCCAACAGTTCCATGTCCTTGTCCCGTTGTGGCCCCCAGAGCTGGGGGCAGCCCTGCAGGTGGGGTGTGCTGAGAGAGGAGGAGAGAGGCAGGGTCCCCTCGCTGCCCCGCTGCCCATGCTGTGGGCTGAGCCTGGCACACGGGGTTTCTGGGCTGCCCAGTGCATGTGGCCACTCACAATGATAGCTCTTAGACCTGTAAAATGGAGTTTCACAGCTAGAAAGGAGTTTGGTGGGATATTCTTCCCCTTCACCAACAAATTACCCCTGATCTGGGGACGAAGATGCCCCAGTGTCAGTCTGGTATGACGGGCTAGTTTAAGTTCTTCTGGTCCTTCAGAATGAACATAAGTATTTTGTGCCTCTTGCACAGACACATCAGGGAGGGCTGGAAGAGGGAAATGAAATCCTGCCCCTTGCCCGACTTCCACAAGAGGCCCAGTGCCCAGTGCTGTCTCACCACACCAGGAGCACCCGTGCAAGGCTGACAGATGTGACATGGGACCTGTGGGACACCATTCCCACCTGGAGGAGCAGCGCCAGGCCAGGAACACGTGGGGCTGCCTGAAAGCACAATCACCCACTCTCCAAGTGCCCCTCTGAAATCCGTGGGGCCTGCAGAATTACTTTCTGAGGTAATACAAAGATTTTATTGTCAAACTTCTCAAGTGATATGCAGATGGCCAACACATGGTCAAGTCCCTCTCCCAGAAGAAAAAGGAGCCTTTAGTCATTTCTGCAAGGTTTTTTTTCAGTGAAAGGAGAAACTATTTCAATTGCTGCATGACATAATGCACACATCTTTCCATCCAGAAAATCCTTTGAGATGAAATCCTGCCTGAAATATGGGAGCCCTAAAATGGCTGTATTAGTGTCAGAACACAATTCACATGTGGCTTTCATTTGATACAGATAAAGGTAGGAAAAGACTAAAATACACCAGTCCCTAGTGATCTACTGCAGACCCCTCTGAATCTGTGGACATCATCTATTGACTTTAATATACTCTAATATGCTTTAATAACACCTTCATCACTCACTCTCTACATTTTAGCTAATCTGTTAGATTTACCTAACAGTGTTCTTGTGGTACCCTTGCTATTTTGGGCAGTTTCCTCAGCTAAAATGTCATTTGGGATCTCCTCTGGGCTCCCCTTCATTCCACACAGCTGTCTCAAATAGAGGAACAACAGTATTATGTGATTACAACAGTAATAGCCAGAAATCAACCACGAGAATACACAGCCTCACTCTTCCTTGTCTTCCATAACAAATAAGAGTGGCATTTAAAAATAAAAAAAAAAAATTATATATATATATATATACACACACACGTATATACACACAGAGATTCATTAAAAGAATGGTCTTTCACTTGTTGGTGAAAGACATCAAATCTTAGAGTCTTCTAAAATGGAAAGTATTCAAATAGGAGCATTCAAAGTAATTCTATGGCCAGGGATCCCTCCCCCTCTGAAAAAACCTCAGAAATATCTGACAGAGCCAGACCACTTTAAAAAGGAAGGTTTTAGTATTTCAGAGATTTCCTTGCTATAAAGCTGGGATTCAATTCATATTAATTTCTCAATTTGGGAAGCAAATATTTAGAGCACTAAATGAGCAGAGCAGGTGGTTTTCTTCCCTGTATTCCCTTCAACATCTTCCATCACTGCTCCTTTCTTATAAGTCTGGAGTGTGGTCAGAGACGTTGACATTTATCTCCAAAATGACATCTCAGTGGCAGGTCAGACTCCCAAAAGGGCCAAAGGAGTCTGCAGCCAGTTGTTAATAAAATTCACATAGGAAATAAGTTTTGGAGAGGAGGAAGAACAAGACCACCAAATATTTGTTCTTAGTGGAAACAAGTCAATAAAAAAGCAGGTACTGACAGTAAGCCCTGGCTCAACCCAAAACCTTGTGTCCAATTACTAAGCATTTAAGGTGCCTGAACCTCTGCAATCTGTTCAGTTTAATTGCAAGATGCTGCTGCTCCATCAGGGAAAAGGAGCACATACCTGTGACTTTAAATATTCCTTCACAGAAATGAATTTCCAGTTAATGAAACCAAAAACAAGGTGCTACAGAAAAGTACCAGGTTTGCTGAAAAGTGTCTCTGGACTCTACAGATGGAATAAGAATTGAAAACTTTACTACAAACTTTCTAAATATCCTAAAGAATTTAATCTTTCTGCTGTGCAGTTTCAGGGAATTAGACAAGAAGTTGGGGTGTCCTCATCCCATAAAAAGGATGCTGCAGAACCTTAAACCCATTTTTTTAATCCCACTCACTTTTGGAAGTATTTTATCACCGGGTTGTGTTCTTTTTTCTTATTATTCTGTCAGTCTTTTGTTTGTTTTTGCTTTCCCTAAGATGGCGTGCAAACCACAGGCATGAAGGGTTAGTGATTTTGAAAGAGAAGAAAAATAATTGGAATTGCTGCTTGTTACAGTGGTGCAAAGCTGTCCAGTGGCAAACAGCACTTCTGCAAACCCTGCTGAGGCTTCACAGGCTACATTTCCTACATTTGATTTGTCTTGGCAAAAAGCCCCACGGGCTAAAAAAACCACAATTAGCTTCTGAGAAGCTTTGTATCACCTGCAGGAAGAACCACTGCGATGAAGACAAGCTCAGTCATGAATCACAGAGTAATATAAAGTTCAGCATCCACTCAGCCATCCCTTGTTCTCCTCTGCACTGATCTGGATTTCCCACGGCAACCTGTGCAACCTCCATCAATCTCCGTTTCACAGAACTCCAGCCTTGCACAAAAAGTAAAGAGCAGGGCCTAGGAAGACTGTATTGCAAACTTAAAAATCACGGAGTCTGGCATTTCTGGTTGAGATAAATGGAGAAAAATGTACAGCCTGTGCTCTCTTATGGCTTCTGACTCAACAGTGGAGAGAAAATGGGGGGCAGGAGGTGCCTTATTTAGAAGAGAAGAGAATTTTCACTGGTAACAATAAGGAAAACATTAACAGAACATTAATCTGAAAGACATTTGAGGAAATATTTGATTACTTTTGGCCAAATAAGAGCTGTCTGAAGACCAAGAGTACAATCCTTCATCATTAATTTCATTTGATCACCAGGTCCCATCAATTTCCAGGGACAGATTTCCCAGGATGAGTATTTGTTACTCATCGATTTCCTCATGAGTATTTGTTACCACCCAGAACAGCCCAACCTCACTGAAGGCAATGGGACAGTGCAAACCATTTGAAGGTGTTAATTAACAACCTGAAATTGGACATAGCATTAAATAAAAACTTTTCCCAGGGTGGAACCGGGTCTGGTTTAGCACTACTTTACTACCAAGGGTTTTTTCCTGATCAAATAGAAAGAAATAGTAGGAAAAGACCTTCTAAATTAATAGCCAGGAACAGCTAAATTTAAGGAACAGCTATTAACTAGAGTGGGCTTACTATTTCCCAGTTCTCAGCCAGCGATTGCTGGTATGGGGAAGATAAGAGGTGGGAGGAAGCTGCAAATCTGAGCCAGTTCCTATTGTATGAAAGAGAGCACACACCAGCTCTCCTCATTCCTCACACACTGTTCATGCTTTCCCACACTGCAACTCCTGTGGGCACACATGGAAATCTCACTTCTTGCATTTTTGCCCCTCAGAATGAGCCTGCAAACAAGGCTGGGGGAAGAGGCTGCTGAACAGGAGGCAGGACTGCTTTAGGACTTTGTCCATTTGCTCAGCCTGGTTGGGACAGGGGCCTGAGGGCTGCTCTGGGACAGCACCTTCCATAGGGAATAAACTGTTCTGAGCATCCATCCCCTGCTCATCTGGACACCAGACCTGCTGAGCAGCACAAATCTGAGACTGAATGTCACCTTTGCTCCCCATTCCCCCTGTCAGCTCTCCCTGTGCACTCTGCTTGCAGTGACCCAGCTCCCCCTCCCCGGGATCCCCCGTGCTGGGTCCAGGGAGCTCATGGCTCACATCTCACCCCAGTGCTGGGACATCTGCTGTGCACAGGCCCAGAAGTGAGAAAAGCTGGAGCCTGTCACTGTCCTCTGACTCACCAGCCAGATGTGGGATGCCAGAGGAGCCCATTCGTGGGGTTTTGGTGCTGGGGAGGGGACACTCCCCAGCCTGGGTACCTACAGACTCTGGGTTCTCCTCCATGCTATTCTTCATTCATTAGCTCCTGCTAAAACCATTGTAAAGCAGCCACAATGAGGCTGGCAATCTGTATTTAGGCAATCTAGATGCTCGACCTCAGGCTAGAGTGAACTCTGAATTCATTGCATATGGATTGAAAACAAAGAGAAAAGAGAAAAAAATTAGTTGTGACTGATACAGTGAAACTGAGTGACATCAGATGTGCTCTTGCCAATTAAGATCAAGAAAGCAATAAGGCTGAGTGATTTCAGTGTCATTGAGGTTGGAAAAGATCTTTAAGACCATTGAGTCCAACCATTCCCCCAGACCCTCCAAGTCTGACACTAACCCATATCCCCAAGAGCCACATCCCTTGATGTGGCTTTTGAATCCCTCCAGGGATGGGGACTCCACCACTGCCCTGGGCAGCCTGTCCAGTGCTTGACCACCCTTTCAGTGATGAAATTTTCCATAATCTCCAATCTAAATTTTCACTGGTACAACTTGAGGCTGTTCCCTCTCCTCCTGTCCCTGTTCCCTGGGAGCAGAGCCTGACCCCCCCCGCTGCCCCCTCCTGTCAGGGAGTTGTGCAGAGCCACAAGTTCCCCCCTTAGCCTCCTTTTCTCCAGGCTGAGCCCCTTTCCCAGCTCCCTCAGCCTCTCCTGGGGCTCCAGCCCCTTCCCCAGCTCCATTCCCTTCCCTGGACACGCTCCAGCCCCTCAATGTCTTTCTTGTGAGGGGCCCCAAAACACACCAGTGCTGGGACACACAGGGGGCAGTCACTACCCTGGTCCTGCTGGACACACCAGTGCTGGGACAGCCCAGGTGCCCTTGGTCTCCTTGCACGCACCTGGGCATACTTTTGCTGTAATGTGGATTGTACACATGTTAAGAAACCAGCAGGGAGTCACAACGTGAAACAGCAACATGGATTTTTTAAAGGAAATCAGCTGCTACACCAAAGGTCAGGTTTCAAAGTCTTCCATTCATCCTAGATTCTGCCATAGGTTTTATTAGGGCCTATGTTTGATCTAGTCCTCTTCAACAACAGCAAAAAATAAATACAAGACCTAATAAATATATTCCAAATATAAATTCTGCATTTTATCAAATCAAACCATCAAAATCCCACACTGCTAACTTGTTCACACTAGTGGATTTTCAGCAGCAAATCAGATTTTCATTAGTTTGCTTAATGAAAATGCTGTGCTAGGAAGTCACTGGACAGTTCTTGTTCTCACAGTGGTACTTTAGTGCCCTAGCCCAGGGCCATGCAAAGCAGATGTTTCAGACCTGGTCATGCTGCTGGCATCTGGACAGTTCCCTGATTTGTCTATGGAATCATGAATGTAGTGAAGATGGAACTAGCCCCTTCCAGAGGTGCAGAGGAATAAAATGGAGCAGCCAGCACAGGCCATAACACAGGAAATTGCAGTTAAAATGTACAGAAAAATACTTTCACCAGAAGGTGGTCACATTCTGGGAGAGAAGCCTAAGGAGGTGATGTGATCTGTCCCAAGACAACTGAAACTCTCCTAGGCAAGTTCATCTCAGCAAGGCCCTGGTATGAGGACAGGGATGAACCAGAGACCTCCAGGTGGCCCTTCTTGACTGAATTTTAGGAATCCATAATCCAAGAGCAGAATTACAACCCTGCACTTCAGCATAGCAGATTTCAGCTGTGAAATAGAATTACAACCCTGCACTTCAGCATAGCAGATTTCAGCTGTGAAATGGGTTGAGAAGCCAAAGCCCAAGTAGTGGAAACTAAGGAATAAGGACACCAGTGGTCCTTATTTTTCTACTGCATTTGTTCTACCACAGTGACATTTTCCACCACGGTTACTCTGTGCCACAAGCACAAGGTGCCCATCATCTACATTTAGATGTGTACTGCAGCTGCTGTGTGTCTCTTCAAAGGATAATCACCATTACTGATTATGGAATGGTGCCTCTGTGGGACCCAAATTTAGTTCAAACTGGTGCTTTTTAGAGGTCAATGCAAAACAAAACCACGAAAAAAGTTACACTCAGCAACACCTTGTTTACTCATCTCTTTTGTTTCGTCCTCCAACAGTTCACACTCCACACCATCTGTTCCAACTGCTCACGGAGGTTTGGGCATCAATCTGAGAACTTCAAGCACTTTGTAACATTATTCCAAACTTTTCATCTTCTTATATCCAGAAACAGAGGTGGTCTCCAGTACAATGCTGACTGAAGAGGACAGTGGCAAGAGAGACCTTCCATGACACGTGGAGATAATTCTGTGTGGGCAGAATGACTTTCCTGTAAGATGCAGCCCCTCAAATATTTCCTGAGGAGCAGCTTTTCCCAGCGCCAGCACAAGATGCAGAGTTGCCACAGCACTGCCTTTTGCCTTGAGGACACCTCATGTGGTTACATTAAATATTTTCAGTAGCTTAAAGATCTCACAGAGGTAAACAAACCCATGGCAAAGCCCAAAGCATCTCACTGCACAGAACAAGTCAGGCCACAGTCAGATCTTTAATAAAAGCACTTGAAGTCAGTGACAAACATGATACAGCAGACATGACAACTCAGAGAAATCAAGTTGGGGGTAGCAGTGTGCTGCTGGTGTCTGCAGAGGATTGAACAAGGTCCCTAAAACCAACCATCCCCTCAGTGGCTCCTCAGCTGCTCACAATACACTTATAAGCTGCTAAAAGTCTCTCTTGCTTCACCCCTCATCAAGCTGGTATGGCAGAAGCAACAAAATGGTCTTGTTCTGACCAAAACCAATGGAGTAAATTAACCCAGGAAAAAAAACTCCAGCTCTTATCTCTGGGTAGGAGGCTAAGTTGATTTTACAGCACAGAGACCAAGCAACCCACATCCTCTCTATTTCCTTGAGTTTCACAATATGCACTTTACTGGGGCACTGTTGTGGAGAGGGGCCTGACACTGCCAGTCTCTTAATGGGATTCACCTGATTGGAGCAGGGCATGGCAAAAGCATCTCCCTGCAGAAACCGTTCCCCACCTCACTGGTGAGCCTGTTCAAAGCTGTCAGCCACTCGTATGGCAAGACTACACATTCTCATTTAGCCACCTTCTGTCCTGCTCCCCTTATTGGAGCATTAGAAACCAAGAGAAGGTGCATAGGATCCTTTTCACTGTGACAATAACTAAGTAACCAATTCTAATTCCAGGAGTCAGTGATCCTCTTCCACTGACAGGGCCCTGAAGGTTCCCTGGTAAGAGGAGGGGTTGTGCAGCACTGAGAGGAAAATGGCAAAAGGCTTGGAAGCCCAGCACACACAAGAGCTTTGGAAGGTTGTATCCCTGCACTTTGGTCTTCAGCCAGTGCCACCTGCTCAGTATCTGTAGTGGTCTGGCTTGAAGGGCCCATCTCTGGACAAGCCCAGGTATTTGGCCTGTTTGTCACTCAGCTTCGTCAGCTTCACACTCAGCTTGTCCAGATGAGCAGCAGCCACAGCTTCATCCAGCTGGAAAACAAAACATTGAGACAAGAATATGAAGAGAACAGAGTCCTTTTAGCTCAGCAAGTCAGAGTCCAGAGGGAGAAATGAGTATGTGGAAACCAACAGCTTACACTGGCACAGCTTTGTTCCTGCCAACATCCCTCACCTGTCTGAGCACAGACCTGCATTTAGATGGAAGAGCCTTGTGCTTTTGAGGAAGTCAAGTTTAAGCAAGACAAAATTTTATATAATCAAACCCATTTCAATCTCATTTCTACATTCATATCCATCCAGCAAGCAAAGAACAGATCAAACTCTTCAGAGATAAGAATATCCAGTTTGCTAGAATGATTAAGCCCCAGTTTCCACTACAAAGACACCTGGACATACATAATGTTGTAGGATGACAATGTAGTAAGTCCTAACACTGGAAAAAAATTCCCGTCCTTTCCAGGTATCCCATTTTAGGGGCACATAAATAATGAAATTTATTCCAGAATCTCCAATTCAGCAAGACTACTTTTATCTGCTGGCACTGTCTTCATGAAGAATAAAACCAAGGTGGGCTGTAGGACACAAGCTCAGAAAGGTTGATATAATTTCTCTATCCCAGAGGTGTCAGGCAGGTCTGTACACTCAAACTGGAGAATGTATGAAGTTAGAAGGCAGTTAAGTGCTCCAGGAGCTTGGTACAGGAGAGTCAGAAAACAAACAGGAAGATGGTGAATGAGCTGCTGTGTCAGAGGGGAGTGTACAGTCACAGGGGACATTCAGAGGTAGAAAGAATACCACAAGCACGGATCAAGGACAAGTTTAACCATTTGTAATTCCTGCAAAGAACAGGTAATCATTGCTAAGGAAACAGATACAAGGTAAGTCTAAATCCCAGCAGCACAGCAAAGACTGGCAATATTTCCCTCATATTAGTTAAGTAGACATGAAAGGCTGCAATGTAACTGAAGGGCAGTAAATCAACAAAACAATCAAGGGCCAAACACGCAGCTTGTGGGAACCAGCAGGGCCTAAATGATTCAGAAACTAGTCCTGGATTTCCCACTCCAAGGGACTGTGGTAGCAAAGCCGCTACTCTGAAGTAATCCCATGAACCAGATAAAAAGCTCCATCTGCACAGAGTGTAACTCACTGCAGCTCAGCCTGCTCACAGTAACCACTGTGGAACTGCCAGCATCTCTTGAGAACCAGCACAGCCAAAGGTGACAAGACAAAATTAGAAACCTAACAGCAAATGTTTGAATAATGTGGAAGTGAACCATGATATCTACCAAAGAGTCAAATAAACCATGAAAGAAAGAAAACCTAAGGGGAATGTCTGTGTTTAGAAAGGAAACAAGTATTTAAGCCTAGTACATCCTGCCAGGATGCCATGAAACAAATAAAAGAAGGGTCAGAAATTGAATTCATATCTGGTTGATCAGACTGACATATGAAGCTCTCATAGGTGTACTTCCAGTGAATTTAAGACAGATTCCACCCCCGTGCAAAGGAACTGAGTCCCTGACAATTCCCAGACGAGGTTTTCAAATTGCAGTTGTTTCACAGCTGCTTCAGCTTGGGGAATTCAAGACTTAGATATAAGAGACACAAATTTAGATGAAGGTAAGCAGACATTCTCACCTTAAAGCTGAGCAGGACAGATTTGGTGCCAAGAACATGGAGATAAGAGATTTCCTCGATTTCCAGGAACACACATTGCAGAAATGTGTGTTCGTTTGTAATGGTTGATCAAAGCAATATTCTTGCAGTCAAGAAAGTGCAGTGTAAGGTACTTGGTAGTTGTTAAGTTTTACATTTGGATCTCAAAGCAATTGCTCAAGGAAAGGCACTAGCCCACAAAATTATCACAGAAAGTTCTTTTGTTGGTTCTGACAAGGAGACTGCTTTATTCTTTGAATAAAGCCCTCTGTGAGGCACAGAGAGTCAAGAGTGTTTTGTCATAGTGGATGAACCTGAGGAGATCACTGCCATATGCTCCTCTAACAGACAACTTTGTGTTTAACTGCTCTGGGCATTACTTCTCATTTCCAGTTCAAGTATGCTTACTAAAAATTGTTATTCAGTGAGAGGATGAAGCCACATTTTATCAACAACACTGGGCTATTTTCAAGAGAACTGTCAACAAGACTGTTCCTTTGAAGACAATTATGTGGCAGTTTGCTGATCAACTCCCACACTGCATTTCTGTTATGTTTTGCTTGATCCTTAACTGATGAGTTTGGAAACTTAAGTCCTTCAGAAAACACCTCATTAGTAAGCCCAAACATACACATTCTACTTCCCAAATGGAAAGTATTTTCACATTTATTCTCACACCTGGTTGTGTTCCATAGGCAGTGCAATTTAACTCCAGCATCTTTTTCCATGAACTATCTCAAATTCTCAGTCTTGTTTTGGAAAATTAAAACCAGGTTAGTTTTCTAAAAGGAATTTGAAAGCTGTGACATGATCCAGACTTTACCGAGAACAAAGAATGCAGAGATAAGTTTAAAGGGAAATATGAGGAAATCTGTCATTAATATTTTGTGACGTTATTAGAACCAGATTGCGATAACCTCTCTCAGGTGCAAATGGTATCAGGACTCTATCAACCACAGTAAAAGGGATTCAGTTTCACTCCAGCTTCAACTCTGCCCACTACGCTTTGCTGCTGGACAGGCTTGCAGAAGGAACAAGCTGGTTGGGAGAAGCTTTCCAACTACCCTGAGGCAGCACAGGGCTTCCCAGCACCTTGAGAGAAGTCAAAAAGTGCCTGGGTGTTCTACCACAGGACAGGCAAGTCCCAGTTCTGCACACAAAAAACCAGCCCATTCACACCCAGCACGTCCAAAGCCAAACAGCCTCTGAAGGACAGAACCACATGGCAACAAAAACCTTCAGCAGGAAAATGAATTCAAGCACAAACAAAGCCACACCTGAAGCTGGCTTCCTTACCAGCACCTTTGCATGGCTGTCACTCACCTTCTTTGGCAGGAAGTGGACCCCCACGGCGTATTTGTCACTGTGGGTCCAGAGCTCGATCTGTGCCAGCACCTGGTTGGTGAAGGAGTTGCTCATGACGAAGCTGGGGTGACCCATGGCACAGCCCAGGTTGACCAGGCGGCCCTCGGCCAGCAGGATGATGTGGCGGCCATTGCGCAGGGTGTAGCGATCCACCTGTGGGAGCAGCAGTGCCACAGCCACGTCAGGCATGGGGCAAACCTGAGGGGCTTGGGGGGCCTCCCTCCCCCTCAGCAACCCAGCACTGCAGCACTTGAATTATAACAGAGACACCACCCCCTCCCTCAATCCCAGACAGTGTTTGCAAAGCCTGCAGCGACCCTGGGCTTCACAGCACACCCATCTTGGCATCTGCTTCGTATTTAACTGGCTCTCCTATTTATTTAACCGGATCCCCAATTTATTTAACCAGCTCCCCAGTTCTCCTGGCTTTTCCACGTGTGTGCAGTCCCAGCCAGCTGTGGTGGGAATGTGCTGTTTGCAGTAAATCCCAGTTCATCTATGCCCAGTGGTCACAACTGGTGTGGGGAGACAGGGAAGAGGGAACCCCTCCGCACGCAGCAGTCCAGAGCCTTGGCATCTAACACAGGGTAACAGCCAAAGCCCTCAGCCTGCTGAAGGTCCCCTGGAACTGGTCCCACTCTGCAAGGCCAATATATACAATAATCAGCTGTCCCGGCTCCTGGTGTACCTTCCTTTGCTCTTGGGGGACCACAGGTAAGATCCTCCCCAAGCTAACCCAGGGACAGCAGGACTCTGCACACAGAATCCAGGCTCAAACGGGCTAAGGAGACAAGTCCTCAGCTCTGAGAGTCCCACACAACTCAGGAGATAGATAATGTCACTTAGCACGTGCCCCAACTGCCTGGGCCAGACTGGACTCCTGCAATGTTAAACTCAACCCTGCTTCCCCCTTCCACCTCTCACTAGGTCCTCTCTGCCCTGCCTTTACCCTGGAGGAGGTTACAATATTAAAGCAATTAATGAAACACCAATATGGCCCACAAGTCACAAGAATATTCAGTATTAACTGGTATTTATTGCTCATGTTATAGCAAACATTTGGAAGTAGAGCAGTCTGGAAATACTTAAAATATAAGTTTGGAAAAACTTAAAACCTAATGTTTCAGACCATTTATCTTCTGCTAGCACAGCACAGCAACTGTGACAGACCTAAAAGGGTCCCTCCCCACAGCTGTATTTAAACTTTAAAAGCTAAAAGTTATTTAATATTAAGTAAAACACATCATTTTCAATTTTGTTCTTAAAGCTTTGGCCTGTAAGTTAAAAGCCACATGGGATGAAGCTTTAATTGTAACAATATCATCTTCTGAAAAAACATCCTTGTGCAGGACTTTAGCAGAGATGTCAAGAGCAAACCAACACAAACCATTTTTTCTGTAACAGGTATTTTGCCTTCAGAGCAGGTCTGTGCCTCCACCTGCCTGCCTCAGCTATGCTTCAATCACAGCACCTTTTTCTGCTTCTTGCACATGACAGATTATTGTGATTTCAGCACAACACATGCAGGCAGTCACCACCTCAAAGAGCAGCCCTAAAGCAGTCTCAATTTCTCCTGCCCAAGAGCACTCAGCAGGTGGGGCAAGAATGATCCCCACTGAGCAGTTGCAGTTATTTTGGATGTCAATTCTCCATTGTGGACTACCAGTGACATGCTCAGTCCACCCAAAAAACACCATATGGGCCATCAGGAGATTATGGGAGGAAGCAACAAAAAGGAATCAGATGGGAAGCAGAACATGAAAAATCCTGAGAACAGCTACAATATTATTTATAACAAACATTACATTTACAGATTGAACTACTAAAAGATAGCTGAGGAATTAAAGTAGCATTTCAGTTTTGAAGTCTGAATTGGGTGGTTTAGGTGTCAAAATCTTATATCCTTCCATAATATCCACATAACTTGCCCCGGACAGCTGCTGGCTTGTGCATAGACCCCCACACCTTCAGCAAGTTGTGCTAACAGGAGTAATTCAATGCACAGGGGAACATAGAAAATGTAAAATTAATGCACAGAAATAAATACAAAGTAGTAGTGGTACTAGCAGAGGCTTAAGTCAGTACTGTGGAAACACATCTCATACACAGGCAGATAAACAGGCTCATTCATAAGCTCAAGAAATTGCTCCAGAAGTAGAATTCAAGTTACCCAAGCAATAAGCTCCTCTCCACACTCAGACAAATGCCTCCTCCTTTTCCCCATTGGAATTTACCTGGCTCTGGACTTCCTGGCTGCTTTGCACTTCCCTGCACACTATATGGGAATAATTTATTAATGAGCTGAAGTTCATTGACCTTGACCTTCCCTTCCCCTCTCGAGTTGAGTTTGTGCTGCAGGTCAATCTCTGATACCCAAACACAGCTGAGCAGGGCTGTGGTGCAAACCCAGAGCCAAACCAACCTGCCAGCTTTTCAGTAATAAGCCTATTTCCTCCTTAACTGTCCTCTGAACACACCACACAAGCCAGTAACAGCACAGTTTTTCTTATTAAAGTATTAAACATCTCTTACATCAGCCCAGCACTGGTACTGAAGCTTCCACACTGGACACAGTCTTGATTACTTTGTACCTGCAGCTGAAGTTAACAACTCTCAGCTCTGGCATTTATCCTCTCATCAAGAAACAGATGTCTTCATGGAAAGTCAGGGATTTTTGCTCTTGTACTATATTCCCCTCTCTGGTTCAGGATACAGAAAAGAAGCTGCCAGGTTTTAGTAAAAATTTGAATATTTAGAAAGTTAAATTTCTTCTGCATTAATCCATATGGATGGCCCTGACCCCAATTCCATCCTTTTCAAAAGGTAATTTTTTTTTTAAACCAGAAACTTGTAACAGTTTTCATGCGTGGGACTACACTGCACCTTACTGCACTCTCACCAATGCCAGACTGGCTCCCCAAAGCAAAGCATATAAAAAGGGATTTACTGCCTCTCTGCAGGTAGTTTGTCTGGTGCCATATTAACACCTAATTAAATCTTCAACAGTTGTTATTCTTCAAGCAGTCCAAGGTTTAGTTTTAAAACAACTTGAGCTACCAGAAAGCAGGCAGGTACCTGTGGGCTCCTCTAGGACAAGAGCTGCTGAGCGCAGTCATCTCCACTAAGGCCATGGGCAAGAACAAACCTGAACATAGTGAGAACTTGAGGGTATAACTTCAGACCTGGTTAAGGCTATGCAAAGTGTCCCAACACACCCCTCACAACTGCTTAGTCAGACTTTGATGTGGGTGGCCAATAAGCCACAGGGGAGTTATGAAAACTGGAAGGGCAGATGGAGATCTCAGAGATATGTTTGGGTGTGGTGTTATTAAAAAGTACAAAACCCATCCCAGAATCCTGCTATCAGCAAGGACACTCCCTCTTCAAAGATAGCCAGAAGTCCCACACCAAGTCAGGTAAAGCCTGGTTTGTTTTATGTGATGTTCTCTCTCAATGCTGGTGTCACAAAACAGTTTTGATCTAGTTCAGTTTTCTTTCTCTGATTTAAGATACAGTTGAAAAGCTGAAATTTTCAGATTCTGATTTTCCTTGTATAGCCACAGCCATAGACTAAAGTAAATACATGGTGGACATGCAAGCTCAGCAAGGATAAAACATCCTGCCTGGTCTGCCCACACAGGCTTCTAAAATGAAATCACCAAGTCTGGAAGAGAAACCCAAGTTTGGCAGAGCTCCAGACAGGCTTTCCTGAGGTTTCAATCTCAGAGTAGATTAAAAAAAACACGCCACACTTTGAAAACAAAGAGGTGTGAATTTTTTCAAACCTTGACAGAATCCCAGAAAACATTCCATTGACATTCCCTTAGGACCACAACTGTTCTGCTGCAGGGCAGTATATGAGCTTCATATAACATGTAACAGCTTCACAAGAGAAAATTCAGATCAGGCACCAGGCAATCTATGGGCTCTGCTCTTAAGTTTTATAGGCTCTCTAATGGTCTGCTCTGTATTCCTCATTTAACTTGCTTTCTGAAGCTGAGATCTGGCATTGTTTTCAGCTCAGGGCTATCAAAGCAAGCATATTTGCACATGCCCTGCCCATACCCCAAACATCAAAGCTGACTTCCCATAAGGAATGGACTCGATGCAATTAATTGTTTACACAACCAGCACTAAGGGTAGGCTCCTGTCTCTCACGGAAGAGGGAACACATGGAGAAAGATGTACCCAGACCAGGCACCACTCCCCACAAGTCACCCTGAGGGACTTGGGCACTGGCTGGAAACAATTGCTTTAGTGCCAACCCAAGAATATCATGTGCAGCTTGTTCCAGGTTAGCAGACTCTGCATTTAAACCAGAGCAACAGTGGCTTCCAAAAAAGCTAGAAACACCAAAGAACCGGAAGAGAAATACTCCCCTTTCTAGACATGGATACTGAGTAGCTACTGCTTTTTTCCAGCAGGAGAGCCTGTGCAAAGGCTGCCTCACCTGAGGTTTGACATTCACTACCTCCACTGCATTGTCATTCAGCCACCTGGCATCAACTTCCACGTCAAAGTGGCCAATATTACACACTATGGCATCGTCCTTCATCTGCTCAAAGTGTCTGCAAAAGAAAAGAAATAGTATCAAAAGTTAATCCACACAGTTTTCTCCCTCAGCAGATGCTCCAATCCACAGCCCTGATGAGTGCCCAGCTCAGTAGCTGCATTGACTCTCACAAGGTGTGTGGGGCTGGTAACCCCTCCAGGCATGGGAAGTCTACTGGAAAAGACTTTCAAGCTTCTAGGGAAAGACATTTCCCAAGGATATAAGAGCTTACTGAAGAGAAAGTATTTTCCCAGTATGGAAAGTAAGAAAATTTTGTTTGATCGGTCAAAACAAATACCTGCAGTTATTCTCCTTCTTACACAGAACAAGTAATTTTCTTCATGACTTTGAAGTTCCCAGCAGTTTTACATCTCTAGACACTAATGGCCTGATCTCCCACCTAATCTGATCTTCCATTACAACATGTACAGTCAATGGCAAAGAAAGGAAGGAGTTTGGGTGGAGCTGGGGCTATAAACTGAGATCTAAGAAGCAGTAACCAAACACTGCAGGGCAGTTCATTGAGAAGAGGCTGGTTTCAGCTGCTATATGCACCCACAGATGGAATCACTTTCAACCTTTACCTGCTTCCTCTCCTGTTCACATTTGTCTGGCCTAACAGAATTCAGCCCTGATGCCCTCATTCTCCAAAAGTCAATCTATGCCTCTGCAGCTTTTGTTTCTCCATCATTACAATCCATAAGCCAGGAACAACTGCAATCTTGCAACATCCAACAAAATTGAAAGACCAAAGGCTTAATTTCTCACTAAATTCATGCTAAATTCTCATGTCTGGAAATCAGACTGTGTGCTAACCTTCACCATACTGCTGACAGGTTATGACTGTATTTAAAAAAAGAAACCTAACTGTACAGGTATGCTTTCACTAAAGCAAGTGTCTTGGCCATACCTGCCCTGCACAATGTCAGTGCAGCCAGTGGTGGTGACAAAGATGTTGCCCTCTTTGCAGGCCTCCTCCATGGTTGTAACTTCATAACCTAAAAAGAGAAAAAGTCACTTCTCTACACAACCACCACCATTTATTAACAAGTGGGACACAATGCTAGAAGTAGAAAAGTACAGAGAAAGAATGAGTCAAATGTTTCTGCCAACACCTGGCCTAGGGATGATGCAAGGCAATGAGACACTGATCTTCCTAAATGCCAACAAGGCACAAAACCCATTCATCCCTCAACCTTTTCAAATTTGTGGATCTGTGCATTCAATGTCCAGAGTTACAGTCTGGCACAGCACTCAGACTGGATTCAGGGGGTCGAATTTGCAGACGTGCCCCCACTACGCCTGCAGTTCTTGTCAGGTATGAATAGAAATGGAATAAACTGGTACCAAGAAGCACAGTTACATGAGGCACCCAGAGAAGAGAAGGAGCACAGCTCCAGAGCATGCCCTGAGCTCAGCTGGAAAGACAGAACACGGCATTGCTCTCCAAGAAACACCTACCAAAAGTAATGCCTGATGTTTTTTAGTGTTTTAATTCCAGTGAAGTCTTACCTCACACTGGAGGTTAGAACTGCACAACTCGAGGACACTCCCTCAGCCTTACCCCACTATGGTCTCTGAATCCTTGACTCCAAACACACCTTCAAGGCCTCTAGTAACAAACTCCTTCCCTTACTGCAAGGAAAGGATTCCTACAGTTAAACTGGATTCAACTGTACCTCAACAGGGACAGGGCTGAAACCCACTGAGAACCTTTCTTGGCCAGATCTCGTTTATTGCTCTACACTGACAGGCAGAGACCCTGTCTGATGCCTGAATTCCTGCTCTGCTTCAGCTCCCACCTTCCATGGCTGCCTGGAGCGCGTTGATGGGATCGATTTCGGTGACGATGACTCTGGCTCCGAAGCTCCGCAGGGCCTGGGCGCAGCCCTTGCCCACGTCCCCATATCCTGCCACCACTGCCACCTTCCCAGCAATCATGACATCTGTGGCACGCTTGATGCCATCGATGAGGGACTCTCTGCAGCCATAGAGGTTATCAAACTTGCTCTGAAGAAGGAAAGGGAGCAGTTTCAGAACAGATGAAAGCCCCTCAACTGAAATTTCCTCAGAGAAAGAAAATGGACTTATGTGCAAGTACTATGAGAGTCACTTAAATACTTTAACCACCATGAGGGATAGGAAGAAAAAACCTGGTTCGATGTTTTTATTTACCCAGTTTCAATCTATGGAGTTATATCAGACACAGGCTTCAATGTGGTGAGGAGCATTTCATAAATTTCATTGTGTCTCCTGACGAGGGCTTGGACTTGTTAAAAACTTGTTAGCGGTAACCTAAATTTATCAAGTGTCTTTCACACCAATGTAGGTCTTAGTTTCTAAACCAGATGTTCACTAGTTCCCTGCTGCTGTTTATCAGACAATAACTGAACCAAAGTGCCACAGGAAGGCAAAACACCCCAGCAGCACATCATCTTATCTTTGCAAGACATATCCAGCCTCCAGGGCAGCAAGCTGCCCGCATCAACCAGGAGAAATTGGTTCCTGCAGCCCCAGAAGATCAAAATTCCCCCATGGGAATTTCTTCCTCCATGAAGAGTTACCCTAACACTGTCAAGATCTCACTATTGCTTGGCTTTGGAAAAATCCAGCAAGCAGCCATTCACAATAGTGGTCACTGCAACCAGGAACCCCTGGCTCTCATCTCCTAATGCCCCATCACACAACATCCTCCTACTGCAACGTTATCACATGACATTAACAGCCAGATTCTCAAATCAAAACTGCCCAGCTAAGTCAGACATCAAATATTACTTCAGCCCTTGAACACCTTCCTGAACTCAGAAACACACCTTGCTGTACTGATTTTTCTACTACTCCTTCTTCTCCTTGGACCTTTTGCCTTGACCAGGAAGAGGGGCAAACAGATTTGATTATTTGGGGAGTTACAGAGCCCAAGAATTTTTTTTAAAGTCTGGCTACTAATGTTCTGCTGTGCTCCCCAAGGAGAAGAATTCACCATTCACAGCAAAATTCTGGTCTCAAAGCCTGTGCTGGCTTTCTACAGCCTTAGGGCACCAATCCTTCTTGCTTTCACTCAACACAGCACTGTCTACAGGCAATCTTAAGATCAAATTCCCAGAGGCAGCAACCTGGTCTAGTGGAAGGTGCACCCACAACACCTGCAGTTCTTTCAAGTATGAATAGAAATGGGATAAACTGCCCATGGCAGAAACTGGCCAAAGTGTAACAAATTATATCTCGGATCCAGAAATTCCCGACTCAGTGCTTATAAACATTATCAGAAGCATATCTGCCATTAATATTTCAGAAAATTGTGTTACCAATCCTTCAAATTCTAAAGTTAGTACCAGTTGGTATCCCTCTTTCCTAGTCCTACAGATTTTCCTTGCAGCGTGGTCAGATTTGATTGCTCATCACCAAATCCCCCAACTGCAATCAAAGCCTTCCAGGTGTCTGTGTATTCCATGCAGGCAAGAGAGCAGAGTGTTGGATGCAGACCTCTGTCCCACCCAAAATACATTTAAGTGGCAGAAGGGAAGAACAGAACTGGCTGCTGTGCCTGCCTTCTGTCTCCAAATGTTAGCACAAGAACCTGTCACCAACTGGAAATATCAGACTGGGAGAATTTGTTGGCTCAGTTGCACGTTTTCCCAGAGATCTGTAATTGTGGTTAATGCAAATCTTGTATTGTATAAATACCAAACAGTACTTGAAAACAAGCACTTGTTTGGCACTAGAATCCCAAATCCCCTCAAGAGGCTTTGTTAGAAACATCTGAATTTCCAAATTTACTAAACAGTATTAATAATTATTATGCAAGAGGCACAAATCTGGGTAAAAAGGATGTAAAGAAACAAACTTCTTCCAACATGAACTGGATTTCAGCCCACTACCTACTAAATAAGTGTCAGGTGCATCTTAGTGAGCAAAAAGGAGACAGCAAACTGCAGAACAGGCAGGCCAAACATGAGAACTGCCCACCCAACAGGACAATGTTTGCAAGGGAACTTGAAATAGACTCAGTAAGTAGATTTAAAAACCATCAAGATGCATAAACCTTTAGTATACCTTTAATTCCCACTATAATTCATCTGTAGCCAAAAAGCACCAGCACCCTTTAAATATCATTCCACTTCATCCTCAATTTACCAGGGTTTATCTGGAAGCAGTACCAAAGCTAAGCAAGGGATAAATATCTCCCTCCTGCCCTTTCCTTTTTAACTGCTGCTTACAGAGATCAACCACAGGCTGACCAACCAACCAACCCTTACCAGCACAAGCTCACACAAGTCACATTCTCTTTCCACTTGGTACCTGACACGTACCTGAGGGCTTTAAGCTGCTCAGAATGAGGACAGGCTCCTTGCCACAGGTACTGACTGTGCTCAGGAGCCATGATCTCCAAAGGTGTTTTCACATTATTAAAAAGCAGAAGAATGGACATTCTTGCATACAAAAAGCCCCTGATGTTCTGACAACGGGGTATTTACAACAGCATGTCCCATTAGAGACATCAAGAGCTCACTTTTAGGATATGGTGGAAATCTCTGTTCAGAACCAGATCAGGAGCAGCTCAGCGAGAGAAGGAATACTTTCATGGGAATGACAACACCCCAGCACCAAGCTGGTTGGAGAGCAAAACAATGCAGAAGGGCTCTGTATTACCTTGGTGACAGAGTCGTTCACATTGATAGCTGGCACTTTCAGGGTCCCATTGGCCTTCATCTTGTACAGGTTGTGAACCCCAGTGGTTGTCTCTTCTGAAATACCTCTAATTCCTGTGGGGAGAGTAAAAGGATTCAACTTAGTTGGAGTCAATGCTGTGCAAACCAGGACATCCAGGTACTGGGAGCAACGCCTAGAGGCTTAAGTTAAACAAACCCTTGGCAGAGACCAAGAAAGAGATGAAAACCCTCAAACAACTGCAGAAACACCAGAGGATGCACTTCAGAGCCACACACCTCTGCACCCTCGGGTGCAGTACCCCCAGGCTCCCTGGCAGGCTGTAGAAGCCTGGCTCCTGGGGGCAGGCAGGCGGGTGCTTTGCGGCAGCCCTTCGGGGTTGGTTTGCACGGGGGGACAGGATCGGTGCCGGGGGGGACGGGATCGGTGCCCGGGGCAGCCCCGGCACAGGCACCGGCACCGCCCCCGGCCGCGCTCCGCGGCGCCGCAGCGCCCTCTGCTGACAGCCCGGGGCAGCCCCTCGGCCCGGCCCGCACAGCCCCACAGAACGTCCTGACCTGGGAGGGACCCACAGAATCACCCAGTCCAACTCCCAGCCCTGCACACACACCCCAACACCCCCACCCTGGGCATCCCTGGCAGCGGTGTCCAAATGCTCCTGGAGCTCTGGCAGCCTCGGGGCCGTGCCCATTCCCTGGGAAGCCTGGGCAGTGCCCAGCACCCTCTGGGGAAGAGCCTTTCCCTGATATCCAGCCTGACCCTCCCTGGCACAGCTCCAGCCGTTCCCTGGGTCCTGTCACTGTCACAAAGCAGAGATCAGTGTCTTCCCCTTCTCTTCCCCTCACAAGGAAGTTGCAACTGCTGTGAGCTCTCCCCTCAGTCTCCTCCAGCTGAACAGACCAAGTGCCCTCAAGCCACTCCTCATATGGCTTCCCCTCAAGGCCCTTCACCATCCTCATTACCTCCTTTGGAGGCTCTCTAACAGTTTAATATCTTTCTTATACTGCAGTGACCAAACCCACACACAATATACAAAGTGAAGTTGCCCCAGAGCAGAGCAGAAAAATCCTCTCCCTGGCCTGGCTGGCAACGCTGTGNTCTTATACTGCAGTGACCAAACCCACACACAATATACAAAGTGAAGTTGCCCCAGAGCAGAGCAGAAAAATCCTCTCCCTGGCCTGGCTGGCAACGCTGTGCCTGATGCCCCCAGGACATGGTTGGCCCTCCTGGCTCTCAGGGCACTGCTCACTCACAGATGCCAAGACCAGTCCAAACCTGCCCTCACTGCTCGAAAAATCCAGTGTGAGCTAGTCCAAGCCCAGGTAAAGCCTGAGACTGAGCCATGAGACCCTCCTGTTGCTCCCCAGACCACTCTGTGGCACATGAAGGAAATTGGACCAACAGCTTTAGAAGAGAAGAACTTGATTACCCTGGAGAACAGAGGGCTCCAGAGAGAGCTCACTGCAGCCTTTCCGTACTTGAAGTGGGCTTACAAGATGGGGACACGCTGCTTAGCATGGCCTGTTGCAACAGCACAAGGGGGGATGGTTTTAAATGGAAAGAGGGTGATTCAGATTAGATATAAAGCAGCTTTTTTTTTTTTTTTAACAATGAGGGTGGCATAGGCTGCCCTGGGAAGTGCTGCATGCCCCATCCCTGGGAACATTCAAAGGGCTCAGAGCCACCTGAGTTGAAGGTGTCCTGCCCATTGCAAGCAGGTTGGACTAGATGGCCTATAAAAGGTCCCTCCCAAACGAAACCATTCTGTGATTCTATGATTAGGCTGACTGATCCCCACCACAGAACCCCTGATAGCCCCACTCCCCTGATAGTCACCTGCTGAGGGAATGCATTCAGGCTTTGGCATATTTAGGGCTCACTTGGAGGGGAGAGGGCAGTTTAAAGTTCACAGTGCAGCCTTGTGCACAGTGAAATGGAGGATCTGTAGACAGTCTCTCAAAAGCATCACTTTCCAGAGCAACTGCCTGGATCAAGGAGAGTCATTCCCTTGTGAAAGAAAGCTTTTGGAGGTTGCAGCAGGAACCTCCAGTTCAAACCTGCCCTCTCTCTTCTGGTGTATCTGACAAGCAGGAGATAGTCCTCATTCTTCAAAGGCTCTCCAGATGAGAGTCCTGAGCTTAACAGATTGTCTTTCCATGGCACTACGCAGACCTCACACCCTGTATGCCAACAGCTTCCCCTCCCTGGAGGCACCCAAGCACTGCTCCAGGTGCCATTTACAGCTGGTCTAAACCACCCTGCAGCTACCCCAAGTGCTGCCCACACCACTCATGGTCAATGCCTGAGTGACTGGGGGGCAGAGAAAGGCCTGCAGCAAGGACAAGGCTGAATTAAACTGAGACAGCCTTGCTAAACACTCAGACCTGCTTTGCTCCCCTGTATTTCTGACCTAAGCAATGAGCAAGTCTGACCAATGAAATCACAAACGAGCCAATCTTCGCCACACAGGTCTTTTGCACAGATGCCTTTCCCCTTTGGTCAGTTCTCATTTTCCCCCTTCCTACCTTTATTTATCTTGGTATTAAGGGCATTTGGCTTAATGGAATAAGCCAATAGTACAAAGGCCATTCTGCCCTCTAACTGCAGGCACACTTCAGGAGAAGGGAAGCTTACTGAGCAGTTCCACACACATTTAAGACATCTCCTAGTTGAAGGAATCCTACTTTCAACTGTTAGCTGCACACTAGGACTAAACTATTTAAATCAGAAGCAGCTGAAGCATAGAAGACAATTCCCTCTGAAATTAGCCCAGAAAACATTCCAGCCTTTAAATGTCAAATGGCACTTTCAGCTGCCTCGTGCCAAAATGTCTCCTGTGCTCACAATCCACACACTGTGCACGCTCTGCCAATGTCACTCTTGTTCCACCTCCAGAGGTCAGATATCCCCACAAGCCCTTAGGATAGATCAGCCTCTGTTAGCTATAAGATACCAAAACTGGATACTACACTCCTTCATATAAGCAAAGGGCTAAAGCACAAAGCTCAGATAAATGAGATCAAGACTCTGGTCCATGGGTCCCACTCTGGAAGTTTTGCTGTTTCCAAGGAGCAATGGACTGGAAGGTAAAACAGATCACGTTTGCCCCCCTCTAGAGAGATCAGTCCTAATTCACTGAACTGCTGCAAGGAGCTTTTCAACTACAGCCAGTGCAGACAGCCACACATTCTGGGAAGGGAAAAGTTAACAGGTATCCTAGACTGTCCTAGACTATCTAAAACCCCAGAGGAAGAGCCATTCCTATGAATTTAGGAAGCAGACTCAGGCAGTAGGGATGTTTTTTATCAGAGGCAGACTACAGATGGATGCCAAGACATGAGACAGTGCAAGAGCCATTGTCCTACTGCACTGTGTTATGCCAGTCCCTCCCACACCAGGAGCACAAGACAAGCAAGAGAATGAAAAGGGCTGGAGAGGAGAAAGAAGGACAACAGGAGGGCTGGGAAGTGAAAGGAGATCAGCTCAAAGGCCCTGGGAACAAGGACACCAACCAAGGTGTGCATGGCAGGGAAACAACCCTGCAAAACAGAGAATGAACATGGAAAATACTTTCTTTGGCCTCTGAAAACACAAGAAAGACAGAGAGGGATGACCAATTGTGGTATTTCTTGGCATCAAACATGGGAAAAGCAAGAGGTCATGAATATCACAGAGGCAACCCAGGAAGCACAAGACCTTTGATGGAAGAGAGGCTGAGCAAAGACCAATGAAAACCTTTCATTATGGTTTAAATAACACAAAGATGTTGAGTGTTGGATTACGAGTGACATCGGGCTGAGGATGAAGGACAAAGCAAGGCCTGTCACAGAGAAAGTTTCCCTCTTCCTGGTGCAACACATGAATGAGGAGCAGAGCCCCAGACTCCACTTACACAGCCCTATTCACAGCCTGCCACCTTCAGATTTTTTTCCTCATATCTTCCTACTAAAGCAGAGCATGAGTCAGAGGAGAGCTGATTCAGCAGGCTTCTACAGCTATCCCACCACTACAAAAGCACCAACACACCCCACTGTGTCACCACCCAATTTCCTTCACATCCCAGACCAAACGTGTCCTTTAACAACCCTGGGCACCCACATCTTGCTGCAGCACAGCTGATGGACACTGGCAGGGCTAAGGAGAATCTGTCATACTCAGCAGGCACAGATCAGCCTGGTCACGCCAAATTCCCTTCACATAAATCTTTCACATAAACACATGCTAGCAACACTACACTGATCAGTTTTACTAACTTGCACTGAAGGCAAATCAAAGCGAGAGTCCCAAGCCTCACTCCATCAGCATCTTCACTGACAAAGTGAATGAGTAAGGTAGAAAACTGTTCCTTTTCCAAGGAAGGCTACAGGTGGTCATGACTTCATTCAGAACTGCACTAAGAAGATGGGTAAGAAATGCATTAATGTAAAATTGTTAATTGCAAGCAGACATTGAGCAGTTCTAGAACACAGCCCACTTCCAGGAAGCTTTTGGCATGAGAGCAGAACCAGTGGTCATACTCAGGTAATGGGCACAGTGAAGGATGGCCAGGACAGGTCATTGCAGCTCATGGACTACAGAGCAGAGGTGAAAACAGCTCCTGCAGGTAAGAGATTCTGGTCTTGAATTGTAGGGAATTCTCACAGCCTGTTTGCACATGCCTGTCCCTCTTCCCCCACTCCTTTTTACACCAGCAGGGAATTCCTGCAGAAAAACCCCCCAAACAGTCTCCCAAGCAGAACTGTGCCTGTCAAAACTAAACACAAGTCACCTTTCAGCAGCTGTGGGTATTTGGTATGAACTAGGTTGGTAAGATCTCCACCATCATCCAGAATCATGTTGAGGGGCTGCCCATCCTTGAAATACAGGGTCTGCTCGATGCACCACAAGTATTCCTCATCCGTCTCCCCTTTCCAGGCAAACACTGCATGGGAACAAACACACACCATTAGCCAGTTTCTTACTCAGCATGTAGTGAAGCAGCCAAAGGAAGATTTCATCAGCATCTCCCAGCAGCAGCTGACAGACAGATGATTATCTGTGCCTGAAGGCAAGCAAAGACATTTGCACTGAAAAATAGACCTCAGAATAATCACTGTTCCAGGCCACAAACATGGTCAAAATGTTGAGACTTCATTGCTCTCCTTATTCTTCTTCCATGTTAGAAAGGAGAAGACAAAGCAAACTAAAGCAGACTCACATCCACAACATCCCACTCGTTAGAAACAGCCACTGGACATATTGTACAGACAAATGAAAACACAACTACAGCATTTTCTAGCACAGCAGAAAAGAGGGACCAGGCTTCAACATGAGCTAAGCAGCAGAATATAAACTCTTCAACAACTCTGAGTTTAAATTCTAGTCTCTAGCCCAGCACTGAAATCCAAGCTGAGGTGCCTCATCTACTCTAATTAGGGTGTATTTCTATATCAGTACAGCCTCAGCAACAGGCTGCCACCACTGGCATGTTGCATTCACCAGGATTTGAGTCTTTCCAGGCATCTGTACTGTCTTCATGCTATACTCAATCCTCAGAGGTACTCAGGCACTCAAACACTTATTGGGCACATTATTTACACACCCCAACATTTGGCTAAATTGTCATGTTTTCACTGTTTACACAGAAAATTAACCTTGAGCCATGAAGAGCCAATCATGCAATTACCTATTCTGAAGAAAAGTGTGTCAGGATCTCATATTGAAGCCAAAGGACCAGCATTCTTCTGGGGTCTCAAACTCAGTATGAGAAGTACAGTATTAACAAAAAGAGCAAGTTCCAAAAATGAAGATACCAACGCCAAAGGTCAAACACTTTGACAAACACTCAACCTGTAAATGGCTCTCCAGTTGAGTTTTGGGTGTTGAAGGCACTGAGGGAGACAACTCAACATCTAAAGAATCCCACATGGCCCTCTGACATCCCATGCCAGAGGCAATGCCTGAAGCTGATAGTGTCAAAGGAGCTGATGAAAGGATCGCTTTGTTGCCTTAGAATGTGCCACAGCTGGGGAAAGACTTGTGGCAATAGTTAATTGTAATAGAAATGAGAGACCCCAAAGCAAAGAACCAGGCTGCCAGAAATCAGATTTAGCATCTGCCAACAGCTGCGCTCAGGTAATGCAGTTCCCAGCACGACCTTAAGCTGAGTTACACAGCAGACAGCTTCATGTATTTATACTGATCGGCGAGGAACTGCTGCTTATTGGAAGGTGACAGTAACGAGACAGCAGCATCCTGATACAGCACTTAAGGGATATCAGGCAGGAACACAGCTGGGCTAGTTCTAGCCTAAAAATATCTTGGGTATTGACCCTGCCACTGTGACAGGGCATATGGCACTTCCCCTACCTTTCCCAACCCCTATTTAACATGGAGCTTGCTGGAAAGCACCAAACACCTCCAGCTACACATACCTATACAATACTCCATTTAATCACCCAGTGCATTCCATCATCTTAATGAGCTGGTAACAGAGAGCCCAACAGCAGCCTTTGCTGGGAGACCCGTGCACAGGCTGATGCAATACAGCCTGAATCAAATGTCCTGGTTTGTAACAATCACTGCTTCTGATGGGCTGTTTCTACCCTCAAGCTTGTTCAGAAGAGCTTGATGTGTACACAGTTTGATTTAGCAGGAACTGGCAGTACAGCCCAACTCAGAGGCAAACCAGAACATAGAAAACTTACCAGGGATACCAGCTTTTGCAATAGCAGCTGCAGCATGGTCCTGCGTGGAGAAAATGTTGCAGCTTGACCATTGTACCTGGAAAACAACCAAGTTTTGTTTGCTGAACAAAGTTCTGAGATATCAGGGACTCTCTACCAAACACAGGAGTTAAAAGGGGAGCAAGAGCACAAAGAAATGAGTGCAGATTCCTGCCTTTTTCAGTAGCTCTGCAAAGATAAGGTGAAAACTGGGTGTCTGACTAAGGGAAAATAATGTCACATAGAGAGAATGTGAATGAGCTTTAGCTGCGCCATATATTCAGCTATCTCTTTGCTCACAAGCACTTCTCCCAGACAGCCAGAGCATACTCCAGATCTTCAGGGGTGCCCAACAGTGTGAGTTTGGCAAGTTTTGGTCAAACAAAGGTCAGATTTTCAGAACAGCCCCATAGCAAGTGTCCACTGAAGGTATGGACATGCAGCAACACACCTGCTGGCACTCACAAGAGTCAGAAATGCAGCTGAAACGTTACACTGAATCCAGGCATTCTCTAAGATTATGCTCACCCACCTCCCACTCTGTGCTCCAGTCACGGAAGCTTTTCCAGCTGAGCTAAGTGTTTTCCTCAGATTTCATAACTAGGTTCAGGCACCTAGAAAAGCAACAGCATGTTGCTGAGTTGCACTGAAAAGGATCTGCACACCTTCTGCAGCTCACAGCACCACATCCCAGAGCCACACGCCCTCTGCTCCCCACAGGGCTGACCAGCAGTTATTTGCATGTGCGCTGGTTACAGAGCTTGAGGAGAGAGGGCAGGAAGGCACAATCATCCACCCTGCTTTCAGATACTCATCCCACTTGATCAAGAAGTGACATTTCAAAGTAAGGGCTGCAGCTAGAAGCAGCCTTCACAACCAACACTTGTCATGAAAACACACCTGGAAGGAGCACAGGAAAACAGAATCCATAACCTAAAGCTGTACCTCCTCACCCAGGTTTTTGCAAGCTTCCCCCATACCAGTACAGATGACATCAGGAGGTGTCATGACATTCGAAGTATACAGAATACCTACATATTGTTTATATTTCAGACTTGATACAGACTTGTGATAGTGACATAGAGGCTAGAATAAATGGTACACCTGATGGGCTCAGACCCTGGTATTTACATCACCGGTTATGGAAAGGATCGGTTTTTGTTACAAATTTAGAACTTGCACTCTGAAGCACAGAGTATTTATTCTATCCTTGTTAACCCACCCAAAAAAGGGACACCAAGGTTACTATGCTGCAGTGAGCTACATTCTCACTACAAGGGATATGATTTCATCAGTTCCATTCCTCCCTTCCTGGCACCAAAGTTCTGACAGAACAGATGAACCAGGGCTGAATCCAAACTCAAAGCCTAAACTAATCCACAGGCATCAGGACAAGGAGTTAACACAGCAGCACACGCCTTTAAAGGTACAACCACAACATTCTTAGAGGAACCAAGTCTCTGCAGGTACCTCCCTAAATGACTTGGATGAATCCCACAAAACACTGATCTGGGGCTGTGCTCAGCTTAAAGCAGCTTGGCAATGTTTAACTAAGCACACAGCTGCCGCCTAGCCCAGACATACTGGGATACAGCAACCAACAAGAGCAGCAAGGAGCTTCCCAAATTTCAGTGGCTACCGGTTTCTTTTAAATCCGGTGGAGGGACAGGAGCTCCACATAGAGTGGCTGGAACAAAGCCAGGACTGTTCCTCCACATCAAAGCTCTCCTTCAGCACTGCACCATTTGCAACCACAGGACACCACTGAACAGGCTGGGGAACACCTGCACAGCAGCATGTACCTTGCCCAGGCTGACCTGGCACAGTGTCCACACCTATCTCCTCCTCTTTTTGAGGAAATGCCTTCACTGCTACGGAGGAAACTTCCCCTTCTCCCAGTGCCTTTCAATCAGCATGACACTGCTCAGTCCTTAACTGTTCCCAGAGAGATCCCTCATAGGGCACCTCTGGGCAGCCTGAATTGAGGCAGCTAAACTGCAGGAAGAAGGAACTTCAGATCATATACATACTTAACAATCCAGCCAAGTTCCAGTCAGCTCCCTGCTCTGCACACAAGCAATGCAGATTGTGCTCAGATACCTGGCTCTCCTCATGCCCGGTACAACAAACACTCAGCTGTGATGCCTGGACTTCATTCAGCAAGTCAGGCAAGAGACACAAGGCAGTAAATGGCTTCTATGTATCTCAGACTTTAATACGGATGAGAGTAACTGGTCCACAGACACACAAAAAATTCAGTGGAGACCCCAGCCCTTGGTCCCTGAGCCACACTGCATCCCTGTTGTTTTCCTGCACAGCTCAAAAGCCAGCATGAGCTCTCAGAAAGCTTCATTAGATTTTGCTGACTTTATCAGGGCATAGTGGGGTTCTTAATACAGGCTAATCTGTGCTGGAGGCAGTCCCTAGAGCTACAGCATGAGCAGCCACAGCACTGCAGGCCCAAGCACAGCAAGGCTGTGTGGGAGCAGCTGTGGGCACTGTCCAGGGCACTGCACACAGGGCACAACAGGCACTCAAAGCTGCAGCTTGTCCACAGGGAACACACACACTCCACACCCCAGAAGTGCTCAGGGCAGGCAACAAGCTTCTTGCTCAAGGAGAGAAGACTTAATCCATCCACGTGGAGATTGCAGCCTCTTCCAAAAAGTACAGACATTTGCCAGGATTCCATAAGGTGTTACATAAGCAGGAGCAGTGACCTGGCAGAGTGTTACCCAAGAGCTGAGGGAGAAACTCAGAGCCACATTACCTCAGCCCCCAGCACGATGAGGGTCTCTATGAGCACTGCTGTCTGCACGGTCATGTGGAGGCAGCCGGCGATGCGAGCGCCTTTCAGGGGCTTGGATGCAGAGTACATCTCCCTCATCTTCATCAGCCCTGGCATCTCATTCTCCGCAATCTCAATGGCCTTGCGACCCCAGTCTGCAAGGCTGATGTCAGCTGCAAGAGAAGCAGGACAGGTGTCAGAGTTTGAATAGCTGAGACCTTGGTATCTGTTCACACACTTGTGGGCAGGCACTGACTGCAACAGCTGAACTGAACACCCAGCAACAGCTGGGAGACAGAGCTGCAGGAAAACCAGACCCTATTCCAGTTACTCCCTGGTTCTTTGCTATGGTTCACAGGCTTTCAAATGAGTATAGACCAAACCTAACAGCCCCTCTGCAAAAAGCATGCTACTGCAAGAGGGTATAAATCAGCTGTGATCTAGTGCACAGACATCCTGAAGCCCATTAATTCAGTAAGCTACAGCCTTAAGCACTTCTTACAGACACTGCCCGAGCGTCCGACACTTCCTATAGGGACTGACTTCCACAGTATTGACCTGCATGTGGGGAGGGGTTGGCTGTAGGGCAGTGGCTTTCCACACACAGAATGCTCCCTAAGAGTGCACCGGGAGCTGAGTGCCCAGTTCAGCTCCCCCTCCTCACAGCAAAGCTGCAGGTCCTTCCCCCTTGGATCCACACAAATTATTTTAAGTGACCGTAATTACCAATCTGCTTCTACCTTTGTAAAAAGGATCTATAGTAGAAAAGTCCAGCAAAAAATGAGCAGGAGGCTTCTGACAGGCTCACTGCACTCACTATGGATGTTCAACCCCAGCCTTAAAAACACAAGGGTCAAGCAGGTAATGCCCAGGTGCATCAACTCTGCAGCACCAGCTAACACAGTGCCCCTCTTACTCAGTTTGCTCTTTAAGAGATTTCAGAAGTTCACCAATCCATTTAGACCACAGTCAGATGCTTTTTTGTCACCTACCTCGTGAACACAGACTGTTTAAAGCACTGGGGAACACCAGGATTCCGAGTGAGACTGCCGGGTTTAATAGAGACATGCTAATTGCATTTTGCTGCAGAATGAAGCCTGGGGCCACTGAAGCTACTGCACGTGCTAGAGTTGACTAGAGCACAGTCTGTGCACGCCCGGGACTGAGAACTGCCTGAAAACAGGCAAGGAAACGAGCATGGAAACAAATACATCAAGAGAAGGAGGTTTAATTTTACCCCTCTTAAGGGCTTGGTAGCTTTACCAGGGCTGCTTTAAAAATATCCTGCAGTATTTTAGGTTCAGAGCCTCCAGGGTAAATTATTTATGAATCTGAGCCTTACAGACTAATGTTCTTTTCTTTGAATGGACCCTCCAAGTAACACCCAACTCTTTATAAAAATTGGGGTTCTTTGTGAAGTTTCACGTCTACAGAAATACCCGCCAAAACCTTCAGGGCACATGAGTCGAAGGTCCCAGGATGGGAAATACTTTCACCTTCGGAGCTAAGCCTGTTCCCGCCAAGGGCTCTGAGCGGAGGGGGAGGGACGGGGCAGCCGGGCCGGGAGAGCGGCACAACCGCGAGTGGGAACCCAGCGGTGCAACATCCCCGAGCCCCCTTCCCTCGTGGCAGCTTCCCCAGCGCACAGGGGTGTCAGGCCCGGCTCCCTCGAGGGCAGGACCCGCCGTCCTCCCCCCGCGGCCGCATCCAGCGCGGCGCCGCGGCCGCGCTCTCCGCACCGCGTTCGCCCCGGCCCG